>MU006115.1:150677-265556 GCA_010093705.1 Patellaria atrata CBS 101060
CCCAAACCCGATTCCCTGCTGACACTCCCCCAATCCCCTATTGCATTTCCATTACGCTCACCGCCGTCACATGTCGCAGAACCACACTCCTTCCACGAATACACAGTTTCAATTGCCAGTCTTGCAGACCGGCGTCCACTCGTTTGTCAACCCGCTTAGGCGTACATATATGCACCATCCATCGACTGGATTATTACTCTGCCTTCAGCGAAGACCTCCACTCATTTGACAATTATTCCTACTCGGATTGCGGAATAATCTTGAAATCCGACCGTACACGTTCATTACCCGCACATCAACAAAGCAATCTTTAGGTCGCGTAAAGATCATAGACTGATACTGGAAACAATTTACGTGCGAAACATCAGCCTGCCGTTCCTGGTAGGCGGCCTCTATCCGCTGTAGGGAATACGTGCAATGGAATATTCGTCCAAGCGGCGGAAAACATCTAGAATCGAAGGTCGCGCTCTGCTAGAGGAACTGAAGAACAGAGAAGGGACTGCGCAAGACAATGAGAAAATAGTGAAGGAGGAACAGTCAAGGGAGTCTGGTGGAGAAGCACTTTCACTCCGTGAAGTTAAAGAACGCACGACCATGGGTTTTAAACATCGTCTTTTGCACCGGCGACAGGCCATCGATTTTCCGACTACGTTTCCGGATCTCTCAATCGCCACGTCGTCGAACACCGATATTCCCCAACCAACAGTCAGTCCATTAGGAACTTCAAGTTTCACTGGGAGGACGGTTTTTCCATCAGTCTCGGATGCCACTCAGATCACAGCCATCGCACCAGTGACGCCGGATATCGTCCAAGCTACTCCTACCCCGCCTTCGATTTCCAATAATGCTCAAGGTACTCCTTCTTCTCCGGTCATTTCTGAGGTTGGTCAAGCTACTATCGGTCCATTTGTGGCTACTGATATCTTCCAGGCCACCCTTCTTCCTACACCGGACGCAAACCCGACTTTTCCTCTTGTCGAAGTTGTTCCAACTGTACCACCTGTGCCCCCATTCCCTACCGACCTTTTACCACCTGCCGTCCCTCAAGTCAGCTCTGTGTCTTTCCCCGTAGTGCCCACCGTACCTCCGTTTCCTTTTCCTGGAACCACGCTGGAACCCCCATCACCGTCACCTTCCCAGGTTATCTTCTCATCGCCTCCTCCGACGCCAACAACTCCTACAACAACCGATTCAGATTTATCTGCTACCGGTCTGGTACTATCTACCCCGACTCGTTCTATCGGTAACGTCACTGTACAAGGTTAGTGCACTGGTGCTCTCAACTGTTAGAAAGTGCTAATGGATTATGTAATTTAGGATTCTCAGCGCTCTTGTCAGCAAATACTAACCTAGGACCTTTTACCTCGGACGCGACGAACTCGGCAGCGTCCTCATCAGTAACCGGTGGTTTCGCAAGTTTCCCAGCCCAGGCGTCGGAAACCTCTGGTAGTGCAAGCACGATGTCCCTTACTAGAACGTCCTCAAGAACCGTGACCTCCAGTACTCAGACAACCTCAAAGACTGGTTCGAGTTTAACAAGTTCATCAACTGGCGTGGTTGTTGTCGTTGGTGGCGGTCCAGGAAATACAGGAGGGGAAGCTCCTCCAGTAGATGCTGGAGAATCACTGCGTAGCAACGATGGTCATGCAACTACACCTACACCGGTCGTTGTAGGGAGCGTTATAGGAAGTCTCGCAGGTTTCGCGGCCCTTCTGGTATTAGCCCTGCTAATCTTACGATGGTACAAGAGGAAGAGACGTCGAGACATGCAACCTTTACCTCATGGAGAAGGTGAAGTTGCAGATCATGCTGCTCCCGGTCGAAGTGATACGGAGATGTCTGAGCGATATTTCTTGCCCGCAGCTGCAGCAGCTTTCTTTGGCAAATACCGAGGAAAGGAGACAGCTCCAGCTCCACCGCAAGAACCAAGTTTCCAACGCATCTCTGGTAGAAAGCTCCCTTCGGTGTTCAGCCCAGGCATGTCGAGTAATGATCCATTCGACGACAAGAATGCATTCGCAAGCTCTCCCACCCGGGACTCTTCCGGAATGTACACTGCCATACCTAACACAGGCAATGTTCCTCGTGCACAGTATGCCGCAACCGAGTCGGAGACCCTGATGCCCAGTCCAGCTCGCACTCCAGTTGTTCATTCGCCAGGCCCGCATGCGTCGTTTTTAGGAGGACGGGTGGAGAACTATACACCGCCTCAGACTCCAGCACGTCCACCTCATCTGTCTGGCTTACCGGGTACTTTGGGCCGTAGTCTTCCATCCCAGGATGGAAGTCGGGGATCCAAGTTTACGGAAGATGTCTGATACGCCTGCTACGAACTGTCACCTCTGGTTTTCGAGGATCTTGATGTACTAATGTCTCTCTTTATCTATGGCCTGTTAAGATTTGGTAAGGCCTTCAGGAGTTTCATTTTCCCTTTCTGACTGTATTGGTATTCTGCTTTGATTTTGGTCATACCCCGAGCGCCTCTGGGAATCTGCTGCGCATTGTATTCCGGTCTCTTTCCTTTTCATTTGTCTCATCAGGGACGTTTCCTGCCATCAGCTCATGTCCATAATGCAATTTCGATTCTTGTAGATAGTATTTCGTTTGGGTGTTTGAGGTGGATAGAGCCACTCGAGAGAAGGAAGCAGCATGATCTCTTTCCTTAGCAGCATCTTCCTAGGTTCACTCGTAAAGCCGAACCGGGTGGGATATAGCAGACGGAAAAAGATCTCTTGGGAAGGAATAGGGGAGGTTGGCCGGAGGGGGAGGGGGAGGGGGGAGGGGTCAAAAGCTAATCGCTTTTTGGGTTGGGATTGAGTAGCCGGTAAACGTCGAATGCAAATTAATGTGAAATTTCAAACAAATCCTTGAGCTCATAGTGACTTTTCTTTTTTCTTTTCTTTTCTTTTTTTTTTTTTTTTAAAAAATTTTTGCAAGTGATAAATTGTGGTTAGATTGAATGAATATCAGGGGGGTTGTTGAGTTCTCGTCTTGGCTTTCGTGGATTTCGCATGTGAATTGAGCCAGCTTGTCCTGCATTTCTCGCACGTCACCGCTTTGGGAAATGGACACCATACACTCCACAATTTGAGAACCTTCGACATATAGCTTCACCCAACTCTAAAATTAGGCCCTCAATTGCTTATGGGTTCAAAATGGACAAACTCAATAATCTCTCACCCGCGCATTGCATCCTCCTTGCCCTCCACCATACCCTCGAATCAAACATTGACGCTCTTCGAACTCTCATAGCTCTCAGACCTGATGCCTTCGGCCCTGAACACACCCTCAGACTCCTCCTTACATATCTTCCTGAGACCGTAGAGTCAGAACAATACGTATCCCTCGTCCAGGAGATTGCGATAGGTGTAAACGTCCAACCGTCGCAAAATAAGCTAAGAGACATCGAGCTCGCACCCATCCAAGACATCTCCTCCGCTCAAGCCAAAAGAAGAGTGAAAAAGCTACATCTCCTCCCACTCGCGCTGTCGAGTGAGCCCGTCGCTGTTCCTGCGCAGGACATCTTGACACATTACCTCATCCATCGCGCCCATCGCGTCGATGCGGAGACGGGTCTTCTGTCCCTTGTACCTGGTCTCGTGGCCCCGTTTGTGGATGGAAACCAAGTGCTCAGGACATGGTTTGTGGCGGACTTACTGCCTTTGTTGAGGTGGGGTTACGAGTACTACCCGGGAAGCTCTGGGGTTCCTGGTCTAGAAGCGTTTGAGCGGCTCGAGGGGGAGAGGGGGGTGGGCGCATTACTCGCAGCTGGACAGAGGGAAGGAAAGAGAGAGATTGCACGCGATCTGAGGGGGTTGGTTGGGCCCTGGATGGTAGCGAAGGGAGAGAGGAGAAGACGAAAGGGGAAGAGGAGATTCTCGGTCGATGGGCGGGCGGAAGAATTACAAGATGAACGAACACGCGAAAAACACGGTTGGGAACATGTTTTCACATGGCTTGTCAAACTCGCTATCCAGGACTTCCCACTCGCGGCTGCCACAGTCGAGGAATGGGACGGCCCTGGTGACGTCGATCTAGGCGGTTACGTGAAGCTTCACGACTACCTGAGCGAGGAAGAACAAAGAACCCTGGAGATGCGATACGCGCAGGCTGTCCTAGCCATTCCGTACGCAGTCGAGGCGGATACACCAGAGACGATACATAATGCGCACGGCCTGCTGGTCCGTCTCGCGCGTCTACTTGACTTCGATCCCCCACCCGACCTTGCAACGAGCATAGAACTCCTGCCCAAAATCGACTCGAAAACACTCTCGATCGAACATACATCCGGTCACACCATGACGCCTACAGTTCTTCTCTCTCATGACCATCCTCTTACGAAACCTCGGTTGGAGACGTTCGCTCTGTTGCAGATGTTCGTGTATTCGGCTTATATGCTCGCAGAGCTAGGGCATAGTGTTTCTGTCGCGCATGTCGCGCAGATACGGTTTGGGGAAAGCGCGGAGGAGCAGATTAAGGTTGTAAGACGAATTCTTCTAGCGCTGGTGTCTGGAAAGAGACAGGACGAGGGTCAGTGGGCTCTGGTGAGGAGTCGGGTGCTGTGGTTGTGGGATTGGGGTTTGGAAGACACGACAGTAGGTGAGAGGAGTGCTGCAGGGGTATTTGGGAGGGTTAAGAGGACGGAGTTGGAGAAAGAGGTATTGAGGGCGTTTGTTGCGAGCGGAAGTAAGTGCTTTTTCTAATCTCAGGTTGTCCGATTTTTCATCCGGAGGTGTTTGCTTTGATGGAAGATACTGATGAAAACCGATTATAGCATACCCCCTCGTCGTCAAGGCCTACATCGACAACACAAACCGTAGCCTCCCTCCCGAAGCCGTCGAAGCTGTCATCGTTGATATCGCACTCTCCCACTACGATAACGCGAGCAATGGCAACAGAACCCGAGGCGGAATGAGGAAGGCTTCGGAAGTGTATGTTTCGCCTTTCAATTTCCCATTTCCTTTCACCTCTCTCTCAAACCAAGGACCAGAAATATCTTCGTCAGAAGCATAATCAATTTTACTAACATCTATTTTTCTAGCATCGCAACTTTCCGTCCTCACCACCCCAACTCCCCCTCCTTCGCCCGTCTCGACGCCCTCCTCAAAGCCACCCACGCCCTATCTTTCTACTCTCTCACCCTCCAACACGGAGTTCCCTTCGCACCAGTCAATATCCGCGCCGCCGCCGATCCAGTCGGCCTAATCTCGAAAGTACTCGCCCAAAACCCACGTTCTTATACCAAGGTAGACGATCTAGTATTCATTGCGCGTAATCTCGTCGCTGCCGGACTACCCGCTGCGGATGAAGAAGATGAAGATGGGCAGAAGGGGGATGACGACAAAGAGATGAAGCGTAAACAGAAGAAGGCGGAGAAGAGAGTCATGGCCATGGCAGTCGAAGCAAGTCTGGCCGAAGAGGACTTCGAAACGGCGTATTCGTACGTCATGAATAAATTGGACGTCACTCCCGAACCGTCGTCCCACACATCCTTCAACTCGGACAAAGCGGACGAGTACTCCTACCGCGCCGCTTTCCTCGCGGGTCGTCATCCCCGCCCTCCCTTATCATCCTCAACTTCGTCCACCGCGAACCTCCTCCGTCCCCTGAATCAGCGCCTGGAACTCCTATCTCGCGCCCTCCTCCTCGCCCCCGCAGATATGTTAACAGAGATACTGCAAGTCTGGCGTAAATGCGAAGAAGAGATGCTCGCGCTCGAAGCGGCCGAGGAGAAAGAAGCGCTAGGCTGGGACGACAGAGGAGAAGGTAAGACGGCGGGCATGCCGGGCTCGTTCGCCTTCGGCGAAGAAGTCTCCGGGGGTCGCTGGCACGGCGTTCAGACCGGGAACAAGAGACCCGAGATTCGCGGCAGGTGGTGGGATGGCGGTGCTAACACCCTCACATCCCCCACCGCTGCGAAACACCGCAGATCGTCAGACGACGAGACACCACTCAGTCTCTTCGACCTCGCGCGCGGGGTTACTAGCGGCTTGGGTCTCGGCCGCAGCGTCGGCAGTCTGAGGGACGTCGCGCGTCCGCTCTCTTCCTCTTCTTCGTCCTCTCAACCTAAACCTAAACCTCAAACTGACCCTAAGCGCGGATCCAAACACGAACCCGACCTCTCCGCCTCGACGCTCACGCTCAAACCCCCCTCCACGCAGACGCTTCTCAAACAATCCTCCACCTCAACCCTACGGCCGGAAGCGAGACCGAAGCCGATAAACCCGACTACGAGACCGCAGCCGCCGGGGAGTCAGACGAGTGATTCGGAGGCTTTTGATGATGAAGGGGGGGAGGAGGGGGAAGGGTGGGATTGGGATGATGAGGGGACGCCTATGGGGGATACGGGGGATACGGGGGATATGGGGAGGATAGGGGGTAGGGGGGATATTGGGGGGTATATGGAGGGTATGGGTAAAGGGGATAGGGGGGATACAGGGGAGAGAGTGAGGAGAAGAGATGTCGTCGCTTCGGCAGCTATGGAGGGCTTGGCTAAGGGGGTGGGTTGGGTGATCGGTCAGTCGCCCTTTTCCCCCTTCGCTTTCGATTTCGCCTCGATCTTTTAAGTCTTTCTTTGTCATTTTTCTTTCCCTTACTCCCTCTCCCTTTCTTTCCCCCTTCCGTTCCGTTTCCCCTCTCGCCTCTCTTTCCGTCTCTCGTCTCCGTACCCCTTTTGCCGACTCTCGCGTTCAAGTCCTTCGCTAACCTTGGTTGTAGGCGTGAATCCCCAACGGGACCGAGATCGAGATCGAGAGTAAGCTCCCACCCACCCTGCGAACGAGAACTGGAAGCGGTGGGACGGCGGAGAATGGGTGTTCGAAAGCCAAAGAATGAGGAGAAACCGTGCGGTGCCGCTACTACCGGCTTGGGGGTTCGCTGGGCGGATGGTGGGTTTGGGTCGGTGAATGGGAGCGTTTCGTGTACATATTCGAATTCACACAGTCATGTTCATGTTCATGTTCGTGTTCAAGTAGCGGAGATATAGTATCTGAAAGAGTTGGTGAATCAATCCTTATCCATATCTATTTCCATATCCAATTCCCTAAGACCTATACGTGAGAGCTATGAGGATAACGATGAGGCAGTGGACACACCAAACCACAACCACACCATACCACACGAGACAAAACAGGACAGTGAGCACCCTATCCTGACTGAACCTTTTCAATAGAGCTGTACATACATCCTAGACGATCAGGAGTCCCCTCTTTCGGCGATGACCTACAGATCCTGAGTGTTTTCCCTTAAGGTAACCCCTTACCGTTTACCTTCATTGCCCTACTCTCTTTTCTCTCCCCTCTTCTCCCTTCCCGTCATGATCATGCAAACACCACCACACACTCACTCCTCCCAAACCCCCTCAAACACAAACCCCTCTCCACGACTACTTCCCTCAACCGCATCACCCCCATCCACGACTTTCCCTCCTTCCTTCTCCCCTTCCTTCAACCCCAGTTTCTTCTCCCCATACAACCTCACATCAACATCAGTATCATAACTCCAAACAACAAGTTCACACCTCTCATCCCTCTCTCTAAAACAGACCAAGAAAAGCTCGTTCCCAAAGCAGAGACTATTCCCATACGACGCGATACTCTCATCATCGCTTTCTTCCTCGTCATTATCTTCCTCAGTCGAAGAAGTCGAAGTCGAAGCGTCGTCGTCTTCCTCAACCCAATCCCCTTCGCTGGCGCTGGCGCTGGCGCTATTGGCGGCGTCGGAGCCGTGCGCGATGCCGAGGCTGACGAGGAGGGTGCGGTGGTTGGCGGGCGTGTGGCGCTCGTCGGAGATGAGGGGGAGCAACTTGGCCCGGTGCGGTTTCGGGTTGGGCGTGTAGTTCGAGATTGAGTTGTTAGTTTGCGCGCTACAAAAAAGTCAGCTCAGCATAACAAGGGGGTGATATTCGTAAAGACCTACCCGAGCAGTGCTTTGTTAGCCAAAGTCCTGACACCGCGATGCGGCTCGTCGTAGATCTCGACGTCCTTCCAGAGGATGTCGCCGGGGTAGCCGGGGAGGCAGTCGTAGACCTTTGCGTCTGGGCCGGTGGGGCCGTCGTCGAAGGTGATCCAAGCCCGGGGACCTGTGGCGCCTGAGGCGTACGGGCGAAGGCGGAAGACGTGGCGGCTTGAGAAGTTCTGCGAGACGAGGTGTTCGAGGCGGATCTCCGAGGATTGGAACATTGGGTTTGTGGGAGGACCGGGTCGGATGGGGTAGTCTAGCGGAGAGTCGATGTGCCACTTTTGGATGAGTTGGCCGGTGTATGAGTACTTGCGTCCTTGAACCCCGATTGCGCCTCTCATGAATAGAACTGTGATTGTCTTGTGTTCTTCATTCACGGTGAGATCTTGTGGATATGGAACTAGACTAGGAGGGAGGTTAGTTCTGTATGGATTGAGGGAAATCGCGCTATAACGTACGACTTTTCCCTTTCCGTCATTTTCGCTGTCACGTCCGGAGATTCTTTGTGTTGGATTACGAAGCTAGTCGATTTCTGCGTATCATAGTTCCACACGAGGATAGTAGAATGGGTTTCATTCATGTGACGTTCGATGATCGCCGCGAGAGTCCTACCATCACCACTCAAAGCGCAAAGCGATGGGTTTGGAAGGCGTAGATGTCGCTTTTCGCGAGTGTTGAGATCGACGGCATAAACAAGACTGCGCCAGTCAGTAAGGGTAATTATAGGCCCAACTGTATTGACGTACCCAGAATGAGTGTTGAAAGCAATGAGATCCTTGGTCAACAAGATCAAGCTCACTTGCTCTCTGGCTGCACCAACAACCGAGAATGCCTTTCCGGTTCGCAGGTTCATGACATATATAGTCTGGAATGCGAGACACCAGGCAACGTGATCATGAAAGAAGTCGAAAGTGCCAATTAGTTGAGGGTGGATGTCTAGATGGTCTGGTAATCGAATCACAGTCTGTGAGCTGGGCTTCCCCAGTCGGAATCGTTGCATGTGCTCGAGCTTCAGACGTTGGATCTCATAGTTACTTCGACCATATTCCGGCTTCTCGCCTTCAAGAGGTGGATCTGAGTTTGAGTACCATTTTGAGAGTGAAGACGCGCGTAGCTGTTCGGAGGAGAGAACCTCTCTCCATTGTTTAGACACCTAAAAGGGATGAGAACTTGACATCAATCCAAGAATCAAAGTCTTCAGGGACTTACAACTTGATAGCGGAAAGGCGCTGTGGTATCAAGGTAGGAAAAGATACAAATAACCAATTCTAGAGGCAAGTTGCCCACAATATCAAAATCGAATTGGTTATCACATATCACATCTTTGACGTATCTCAGCTCCCAATTAGAGAGATCGCGCATGATACCTGTGAGTCTAATAGAATAAAATTAATAAAGTAGCTTTATAGGTGGAGACATTGTATGCTTCTTACGCTTCTGCTCTCTGTGGGCCTGGCTTGAGAGCCTTGAACTGTTCCGCAATATTCGACATGGTGACCATATGCAAAAGGTTTGCAGTGTTGCTTTTCAAAGGAAGAATTCTGCAAGCGTGACTTGAAAGTGTTGCGTGCAAAAGATGTGAGGTGAGGATAGAAGACGTGGGTAGTTCCAGCTTAGGTTAGTTCTAGTTCTAGTGGTCCGTGCAAAGATCTACATCATCCATCGTCAAGCTACGGTACCCTGGTGCCTCGCCGTACCGCTTACTAACCCAGCGCCTATCATCACCAGTGGTTGCCAAAATTCGTGGCGCGCCAAGGAAACACCAAAATATCGTATTTTTGAACAAATAGCTAAATACATCACCAATATGAAGACTTAATGGCTCTACCACCGGTTCTTCTGAGTAATCTACATCTATCAGGCATCTCTGACATACGTGCACGTATCTCTTCTATAGTAATCTTTTCCCACTCCTCCTGAAGTATCCTTTTAAGCTCCTCTGTCGTCTGCCACGGCCTTCTACGTACACGTTGCTTTAAAATGTTCCAACACGCCTCAATTGGATTTAGATCTGGAGATTGAGCTGGATGGGGTAAGTTTTTGATGTTGTGGTCGTGTTTTAACCTAGTAGCAAGACCATCTTTGCGTGTGCCGTGGCTTGAGTCGTTGCCTTCAACTAGGAGCCACTCATGATCTGAATCTGGGTGCTTTTGCCTCAAATCTTCGATAGCCTGGATGTATACTGGTAGGATATTCTTAACATAGTACTTTTAAGTCATTGAATTGCCCTTAGGCTTGACTTCTTGCTCGTGAGGCTGTAGAGCTGATCACTCAGCTAAACGCTGGTTCCACTTCTCGTCTGATTCATATTTCGATCTCCGTGGCCGTCGTGGAGCTTGAGGCCGTTGAGTATACTCCTCCTCGTCGTTATAGAAGATCAGTTTCTCGCATTTTCTATACCAATTGACCCAGCCAGCGAAGTGGACTTTATTACCCTGCTTAGAGCCTCTCTCCTGAATATTCTTAGGCTCGTAACGCGTGCCCTCCTCTCGTAGTACTAGCTCTTGACACTGATCTCCAGGATCAAAGTGTGCCTCGTCTGTAAATACACAACTAGCCCAGAAATCTTCTACCTTTTTACCCTTATGCTCTTCACCAAAATTCGCGCGTTTATTCTTATTAGGTTGTGATATTTTCTTCGGAATATACGCCTTTTTATAGAATTGGGCGTTACGAGTATACTTCTTAAGTGATCTTTGTAGTGTTCGTTTTGAAACGTCGAGTTTAAAGTATTCCATCTGAACCTCATACGGATGCTCGCGATAGGGGTTTTGAGATGGATCTATCAGCTTGGCGACGTCGGATTTTTCCAATTTTGGTACTCGGCCTAGACGAACAGATAGCTTACGTGTCCGTCTGAAAGCTGGAGAGCCTAGGATATCACGTTGTTGCCGCCATCTACGTGCTGTCGTCTCAGGGACATTTTGCTCCCTGCAAAACTCCTTAAAGCTTTGACCTTCAGGGCGGTGGTCAAAAGCGTCGTAAAACCTCGATTTTTGAGGTGTATTATGTTCAGGCTGAACCACTGTACGTCTGGTCTTCATTATAACTAATAATAACAATTATTGATGGAGATATGGTTGTTGTTATGATGGGGATGTTTTTTGAGTTTGTTGTTGGCCCTTGCGCCTAGCGCGCCACGTATTTTGTCAACCACTAGTGCATGTCTTTTTTTTTTATTTGTGTATAACAAATCTCAGGGGTAGTACGGCATTCAATTAATATCATAGCTTGCCATTGTTTGGATCATGATACTCAATGAGCTCCTAATCATGTAGAATGTCTCCCTTGATCTACTCCAGCTACCGCTCCTAGATCACTATACGGAGACATACACCCACCGTACAAACAATGTGTACCTAACAGTACTTTTGAGGAGGTTCATTTTCTCTATGTCAAATTATCGTACAGTAAATTCACTGCATACTTTTGTACCCTCTAAGACGTCGCACTGTTTGGTACTGTACGGAAAAGGTCAAATTGACCCATCCAACATCCCATTCAGGGGCAAAGCCCTTCTTTATAAATCTTTAATATCCGGCCCCTACTCATATTAATTCTATAACCCAAACGCCTCAGAATGCCAATACACCTCCCTCCCGCTCTTAACATGTATCCCTACGAATTTTCGCAGGTCATTTGCCGCTTTCTGAGGCCCACATACCAGAACCGCTACTCGTCCGCTCGACTTATCAAACACATTGTCGACCACGTTTCTAAAATTTGGCCGGCCTTTGTGAACGTGAAACCCTTGAAACTTCTTTTCCTCATCTTCATCACCACCCATAGCTTCACGCAACAGCCCCTCCCTCTCAACGAGCTCGATACCTTCACCATCAGCTTCGATCTCGGGATCCTCACCCGAGCGAGTAGAACTGGTCCCCCGAGTCACATAGATGTCCATTACATCCTCATCTTGATCACCGTCACCTTGACTGCGCTCCTCTCGTGGGAAAGCCCATTCAGTCTCTGCTAGATTACGAACCGCCCATACGAACTTGATCTGTCTCTTTCTCTCTCTTCTGACACCCTCCTGCTCTTTATTTTCTAATGCGAGTAATTGTCGCCAAATGGGGACTACGAACGTTGCTCCAACGCCCAACGCGACTAATAGAATAGTTTCGTACTCTTGTAGCTCTGAAAATGGGGTTATGGCGCCATAGGGACCTTCAATTACGACTGGAATTTCAGACGAAGATCGAGCAAGCGCAGCTAGAGCTTTCGTATTTCCATCCATCACCCTCGCCACCAGAAGGAGGGAGGAGTCGGTGGAAGGGAGGGATGCGATGGTGAAAGGGTTCGTCTTCAAGGTTGCAAAGAGTTGAGCGGTAATATCGCTCTTCGATCTAGGCAGACCGGATGAGTTTACATCATGAGGTAAGGAAACATATACATGTTGCCCCGCTTTCCATTTCAATGGTCTCGGGGCGGAGGAATGCGCAAGTGGTATCTCGATGCGGAGAAGGTTCGTATTAGGGATCATAGCGACATCCCCGGCATACCGTCTCCTATTGAGCATCCTCAGAAGCGTGTGCAGGATGTAGATCGCCAGAGTCTCCCAGATGAACACCCGTATGTGGTGGACGTGGAAGAACAAAAGTGGCAGCACTGTCGTTGCTAGAGTAACATGTGTGACATAAAACACACGGTAATTCCACTTCCGCAACTTACTTAATGCTGTTGTTCCTACTATCGCGAAGCTGAGCATACCTAGTAATCCACAGATAATGAAGGGACGTTGGAGCCTGCTTAGTAGGCGGTTGTTTTGGATGAAGAAATTGACGTAGAAGACAACATGAAGGGAGAAGAAGAAGGTGATGATCCGGCCGAGGATTTGATGAGCGGAGTTTAGGGATTCATGAGAGCGCAGGGTTAGGATTTGAAGGGGAGAGAAAGGAGACTTGAATGCGAGGAGATAGTGTAGGGGAAGTTGCGAGGAGGGAATGATACCAAAGCGTTTTGTGAGATGGAGGTAGTCTGGGATGAATTAGTATAGAGCTCATTGTCGACATCAGACATTGCTATGCCCAAGAGAAGACTAAAATGATAGAACAAGTAGAATATCGATATGGAAGGTATATATTGCTTGGATTACAGTACAAACTGAAGCTCTTACCATGTCCCGTCCCCCTCACACACAAGATGCTCAACCATAGCCCCCAAACTCCCTCAACAACCCACTCCCCCGTCGTCCCCCAACCCCACCCCTCCACCACCTCTTCCCCCGCCCACCATCTCGCTCTCTTCCAAACCGCCCTTGTCTTTCTTACAATCGCCCCACTATTCGCCTCGACAGCCTTAACGTAAGGCGAACTGGGCCTAGAAAGCTCCTGATCAGAGACTCGTCGCTTTCGAGCTATCCAGCAAAGGATGTGGTAGACCTGGAAGCCGAGGAGGACGAGCACAGGAGACCATTGTGCAATACTGGCATAGTGGTCGAGAGCTTGACGGCGAGCGTGCTTTTCAGGTTTGGAGAGCTCAGGGAAGGTGTAGCCTAGCATTGTGACAATTCGCGATATGAGCGATGGGTTAGGGTGTGGGTGCGGGATAGGACTGAGGTAACGGTTACGGAGGACACATTTCAGATGAGAACATCAATGGGAAAGGCTCTCCTCGAGATAGGGGAGTCCAAGCTCCATCAGATAGTAAGCTTATAAGTAAGGTTCGATGCTTGAAAATGCTTGATTTGAGTTAAAGTTGTATCCTCCTTCGCATCCTTCTCCGCACCCCTCTAACTTCCCCATCGAAGGGTCCAACAGTACAGTAATTTGTACGATAGCAACACAACGTACTACTCCCAATGGCCGACTCCGGACCCTTTCCATCTCCCAAACACATCTACACTCCCATCTCCAGCTCCTCACATCCTGGTCTACCCACAACTCCCTTGGCCCCTATCCCCCTCTGGCTCGACTGCGACACCGGCCACGACGTATGCTTCCCACTTTAACAACTCCTGCCTCACCCTAATCTTCCCACTGTAATTCATACCGACTAATAACCCACTCTAGGATGCATTCGCCCTCCTCCTCTGCGCCCACCACCCCTCCCTCCACCTCCTCGGAGTCAGCACCGTTCACGGCAACGCGCCTCTCTCCCATACAACCATCAATACTCTCCGCATCCTACGCGCCATCGGCCGATCCGACGTCCCTGTCTACACTGGTGCCGCCAATCCGTCGCATAAAGAAGCGGAGTTCGCGCCCGAAATCCACGGTACAATTCGTTGTTCTCATTTCCTCGCCGGACCAAATGTACGCTGAAGCGAACAATAGGCAAGTCGGGGTTGGATGGCGTACCACTACTCCCCCACTCCGAGGATGAAGAACCACATGAAGGCGATGCCATCGACGCAGCGTATAAGGCGCTGATTTCTCAACCACCGGGAAAGGCATGGGTCGTAGCGACCGGACCACTTACAAACATTGCAACGCTCCTCCAGCGCCATCCCATCCTGATCTCCCACCTCGCGGGACTGAGTTTTATGGGCGGCGTGCTAGGGCATGGGTTCACTTCCGCCCCCATCGGCCGCCCCTGGGAGCCATCCAGCATCGGCAACTGGACCTTCTACGCCGAATTCAACATTTGGTGCGATCCCCAGGCGGCCTTCTTCCTCCTCTCACACCCTCAAATCGCACGGAAAACCACATTAATACCGCTGGATGTGACACACCAAGTCATCGCCAGAGAGCGTGAGGTCGGGCATTTACTTTGGGGTTGGATGGACCCGAATGTCAGAGGCCTGATAGATGCTGGTGTTTATGGGAAATTCGTGGAGATAGTGCCCTCCAGGATCCGCGCGATATTCTATCAGATCATCACCTTTTTCTCGAAGACGTATGAGGAGCTCTTTGGTTTCGTCACCGGTCCACCTCTACACGACCCCCTTGCCGTCGCCGCCATATTGACTCCTGACTCTCATCCGGCCCTTACGTGGGATGATAGGGGCGGTGAGCGCTTCAAGGTAGAGGTAGTGACGGAGGGAGAGCAGGTGGGGAGGACGATCCCGACGTTACTACCCTCTGGGGAGGAGGGAGTAAGGATACCGAGAGGCCTGAACACGAAGGCTTTTTGGGATTTGCTAGATGCCAGCCTTGCGAATGCAGAGGCGGGGACGGTGTTGAAAGAACAGTTGAGTAAGGAGGGCGAGACACCAGCAATTGGTGTCATTTCGAAGAGGAATGAGAATCTCACCATCAGTTGGAGGAAATGTTGATGTGGGGTTGAGAGGTTTGGGTACGGGAATTATCACATGTACCTCGTAAAACGGGATTGAGTGGATACACCGTATAGACCTCTTATTTAATTGAGTAACACATTAGATATTAATTCCATAGTTGGTTACCTCCTCGAGTAAACAATTTTCAGAGGCAAAGTTACCTAGGCTACTGTACAGTACTGTACCTTTTAGGTTAGCGCGCTTTGGGGTGGTTAAGAAAGTTTAGGCGACCGCGAATCTCTTCCATCTACTCCGCATATCTTCAGCCTTTTTGATGCTAAATGAACGGTGACCGTAAGGTCTCTTCTCTATTCCTCTGCTTCAAATGCTTTTACCTGTAGCTAGCAGATACTCAGCGAAGTCCCAATCTAAATTCTAGTACAGAAAACTCAAAACGCGGTTTGACCACCAGCATCATCTCTCATTCAGATCACCAAAGTCCATATTAGGCCATTATTGAGTTGAGATTATTGTCAACATCTCGCATTCACGATGTCTATAGTTACGCTGCCAGACCGGAGCTTGAAACCGAAAAATCTTCCACCGTCATCCAGGCTTCTAAACCTTCCACCAGAACTACTACTCCAGGTACTATCGTGGCTTGACCCACCTAGTTTCTCCATCGTCTTGCATGTCTGCAAAAGCATTAGGGATCATGCCTCAAGTTCCAGAACTCTTCTACTTCATCAAATCAATAAGGTCCCTGGGTCTACTAAAACTCTAAACCCGCAGGAAAGTACCATTCGTCTCCTTTCACGCTTTCACAGACGAGCCACTAGGCACCTTCAGCATGGTATTGAAGTGAATACAGACCTTAAATTCTGGACAACTCAGGAACATACGATCAACCAAAGGCAAAGCACTTTACATCTTTGTCCATGCCTCCAAAACGACCATCTATGGATCGCAGAAATCGATCAGAAAGAACCTAGAGTACGAGTATACAGTTCGAAAAGCGGATGCGCGCCACAACTGCTGAAAGTTCTCTCACCGCATACAATGATGTCGATGTATACTTCCCCTCACGAGAAACCGGAAATTTTCTTTAAGGTGCTCATGGTTGCCTTCACCCCTAGTCCTAATCCTGAGAAATGCTGTGATAAAGTTAGCGTGCTATACAGCTACGAGTTGCAGCCTACACTGATAAATTGTTTTATTGAGCAGGCAATTTTCGATGCGCAGTTCCGGTTCAAGCTTACCACTTACGATCTTGGACAATATCCAGTGATGCCTGACGGTCCGAATGTTTACTCCATAGAAGGTAGGGGTCGCTATCCTACCGCTCTTATAACACCCAATATGTTCACTGCTATTATCACCTGGAAAGACGCGGATAATTCCAACCAAATTTCCACCGTTGAGTATCATTTACACAAAAGACTTAAGGCGGATGGAAGCAAACTTAATCCTATGATACCAACGACAGCAGATGGTATTGACTTGGCTTGTGAGGAGCGGATAAATGAGGAACACGTCGCCTTTCTCGCAATGTCGGAAGAGGGTGAAGACCCCCCTTATCCTTTCACCGCGGTGTCGAGTATGAAGCAATTTGATAATAGTATCAATATCTATCACCCCAAGTCACCAGTTCCGTTTTGGAGGATCCCAGAAGCTGTTATTCAGTATGGCTGGAGAGTGGAATCAATTGATCACTTGCCTTCAGAATGTGAACTCCGAGAATCGAATGGTGAATTTACTGGAAAGAATGTAGGTCTACCGATAGCCTCCCACCATGAGCATAGGATCTTCCAGCATGAGCATGATCCGAAAACATTTGACTGCATGAACAAGGTGAGCTTCATCTTCCCAAACTTGGTACAAGATTTGATGTATGGATATTCACCTTTGCACATTATGCCATGGGTGCTTGCCAGGTATCGTGAGCCTTTCAGTTATGCAATGGAATCGCAGTAAATTAAGGTGTTCACTCAAAACAGATATTTACTAATACTTCTATCTTATAGATGCTCCACCTTGCTGTACGGGTAACTAAACGCTCGTCATGCACTATCACACGCCCCTATCTCGTCACAGCACTCGAAGTTGTCGAAGACTGCAGCAAAATATATCTCGGGTGGAACCTCGACCATCTCGAGCATAGAATCGTCGCAGAACTTCACGGCATGGACTTTGACGCTCTCTCCACACTAGGGATTATCTCAACGGTCGCTCACTCTGGCAGACGCATAGCGATGACCTCTTGGAACAGAGTGTTCATCTGGGCCGTGAACCCTCGAGCATTCATAGATGGCAGAAAATCCTTCGGCGACAATCACGAAATCTTGAAAACCGAGACCGAGTACCGGGCCAACCAATCCACCTGGGGCCATTCCTATTACGAAAACTGCTTAGAAGACGGCGTCGTGGTCTTGAACGCCGTGGAACTACCTTCTGCCGGCGTGGTCTATTCCCTCGAATTCCAATCGGACAACGTACTCTGGGCCTGGACGGATCGAGGGTTGGTACAGTGGAAATTCGACCGATTCTGCTCTGCGCGCCGGCAGACCGAGGTCCTGGGACAATGTCGTCACACTGATATGAGTGGCCCGAAACCAGCGGGCTCCGTGACGTGTACGACGCAAGAGCTCACAGATGAGTTCAAGCAAATGAAAAGGAGTTCACTTGAAGATGTGGAGATGGGGAGGTTGGAACTAGAGCCAAACAAGACAGAACATTGTGATGGAGAATTCGAGCTCTGGTTTGAGGCAATGGAAATGGAGAACTGCGAGAGTGCGGAATCTTAACATCTCCCCGTTCACAGACTCGTCACGGATGGGTGGCGAATCAGACCTCTGTCATCCGTGTCTGGAGAAGAATTCAATTGCTGGTATCAAGCGATGGGGATGGAAAATAGCGAAGGGCAAATGAAAATGGAATGTTTGTATCGAAATCTTTGCGGACGGCTTCGATCTCGGTTCAAAGCAAGGTAAAATGGAAAATGAGACGGGAGCACTGGCGAAAAATCTCTCTGATTTAAGGTGATGCGGCGAAATGTATGGGCTCTTTGTCTCTTCTCTTATTTTGCGGATCTCTTGTAGACGAACTGCAATTTACCCCTAATATGCTGCTGTCTGGAGAAGGAGCTAGGCTCTGGGTAAAGGGATGGAAATGGAAAGGTGAAAAGGGCTGAAGATAGATAAGGCGGAAACCTTAAGACAGATCTGAGCTTACGTTAGTTCAAAGCCACAGAAAACCTCGAAAGAGATGTATTGAAACCCTCTCTTTCACAATTCGTCGCAGGTATAACTATTTCAAACCCCCATGATAATATCCAGCACCCGCAGGAAACACCCCTTAACCCTCTCCATCAACCCCAATTTACTCCCCTCCAAACAACCCTAAAACGCATTCCCCAAATGATGCTCCCTGATATACTCCGCCCCCTTCTCCGCAAACTCCGCCCTCGTCACAAACGTACTCTTCGCGCCCGCCCCCTGAGCCCATTTCGCGGCGCCTCTCCATGCATCCAACAATGGATCCCTCGCCCTCCTGACCCCGATCTCGCTACCCGCGGGCATGACAGCGACCATCTCGCCCCTGAGCCTCTGATCAAAATTGACCAACATGGTATTCCCCCCAGTGAGGAAAACGTCCCTGGCGACGTCGATCCTGTACCCCTCGTCGAGGCGCTGCGTCAGGATATTCGCCGCGATCTCGATGATACCCGCTTGATCGAGCCCGGCGATGGAAGGCTGGAACACGACTTCCGGAACCCGGATCCTCTCGACGTTAAGATGGATCTGATTCGCCTCCCTCTGACTCTCGGGATCATGGGGCCAACAACCTCTCGTAAACGCATGCATGAGGCTCTTGGTCCAGTCCGTCTGGGCCTCGAGCGTGCTCTGCTCGCTGAAGAGCGGGTCGTGCTTCAGCAACTGCGCCTCGATGGACTTGAGGCTATTATTCAAGTCCTCTTCTTCTTCGTCGTCGGAGGCCTCGCCGGTCGCGACTTGGCGGTAGACGCCCCAGTCCGCGTCGTCGGCGCCGAAGGTGTCTTCGTCGTTGCCGCGACGGCGCTTTTTGGTCGGGTTGTCGGAGGCGAGGTTGGCGATTGTTTTCATGCGCATTTGGTTCGCGAGGGATTTGCGGTTGCCGAGGTCGGCTTTGAGGCGTTCGCGGTCGCGGATCTTTTGGAGGAGGGCCTGGGATTGGTTTTGTTAGTTTGCTCATAGTGCTGAAGAGCGTGTGGAATGGGGTTGATGGGTTATCGGGGACTTACTTGACGAGCTACCCTCCGCTCTTCTATCCATACTTCGGGGTCTGCTTCCCGTCGCTCGTTGTCGAGCCGCTCTTCCTCCGCTAACCTGGCCTTTTCTCGCTCCCTTTCCGCTTTTGCCCTTTGTCTTGCATCATAATTAGATTTTGCTAGTCTCTGCTGTCGTTTGGCCTTCAGCCCATCCTCGTCCAATTGGTCATCTGGGGTATCTAGAAGAGGAAATGTTGGAATCTCCTGTTCCTCTTCTTCCGTATCTCCTAGATCTTTGTTTCTTGCTTTTCGGATAGACTTCTCCATCTCCTTGATCTTTTTCCCTAGCCCAACTTCGTCATCGAAGTCTTCTGACTCCAACATACGTTTTGCTTCCTTTTTGGTAGTATTCGTAATCTTCTCTTGTAGTTCTTTGTAATAAGCGACCTCTTGTTCTTTTCTTATTAACTTGTCTAACCGCATCTTTGCTGCTTGTTCCTGTAATCTTCGGCCACTCTCCTTACGCTTCTCTGCTGCTCTTGCCAGCTCTTCTTCGCTCTTCTGTACGACCACTTGCTCTGTGTACGGGAATTGTACGATGTGATCTCGATCCTCTAGCCCGGTCCAGTCCAGATATCTGCTGAGTTCGTTCTCGTAGTCGAGTGATATTGAGCAATGCTCTTGTACCAAATCTTCCGCTTGAGGATCGCTGATTTTGCCAGAAAAAGATGGATATTTCAGTCTGAGAAGTTTCTGTAGGTATTCTGCACCTTGATACCATCCCCAATTAAGCCGACTAGCGTGCGAAAATAAGGGTTTTTGATTCAGCACCGGGATGAGATGGGTGGTGGTGTAGGAAGATGAGACGACTAAACCAGTTCGTCCACTGTTATGAGAGTATGAAAATAGAGAATCAACGCCGTATGCCACAGAAGGGGCACCGTAGCATTCGAAGAGTATTTCAGACATAGCTATCAAGACACCACATTAGAGAAACATCCCAAATTTCAAAGCCCAAAACTCACTTTTGCGTGTGTAGCCCAAGTTTGTAACGGGCTCAGTCATCACAATCGGCCTGTCAATTCCACCACTTTCGCCATCAATGCCCAGTTTTATGAAGACATAATCTAGAACGCCCTCCATCGCATCCCAATTGTTGATGATATTACTTCCCGGCTCATACACATTCTTAGACTGCCCTCGAGCTGTGCCATCTGCGTATATGTCGGATCCTACGAAGGTGAACGTCCTGTTAAGCTTTCGATCGCGGTATTTGGACCATAGAGGTGGTATTTGGATACGTGGGGACTGATCAAAGGACCAACCAGCGCGGACGGTGGAAGAGCCTATAATAAAGTAGTTAGACCTCACTGTATGTTTTTAGATTCATCGAAGGGAGCTCTTACCATTGTCAATCACGATAGCCGTACTCGGCGAGCTTTTCTCATAACCCTCTGTATCGACCGGCTGAAATCCTTTGAACGGAGGCTCTTTCACGGAGTATAGTTTGACTGGTGGTGGTTTGGGGGAGTTACGGCCAGACTGAGGCGGCGCATCGTTCGCCATAGAGTGAGGCATGACGGTTGATCGTATAATGTCGAGGGAGAAATCGAGTAATTCGTCGCTTTAGAGCATGGTGGGCGATTTTAAAGATACGTGAGAGGCGATTGTCGTAGTATAGTTAGTCTGTAACAGCGGAGTCATGTGTACGGGTACAGTGCAACTCATTCACAATTATTCGCGTTCCTACATCTGTATCAAGCTACGGAGGTCTTCTTTGCCGCGCTGAACCCTTTCCAGGTTCAACCACAACCGCGCGTCTATGTACCAATCAAACTGCACAATATAAGGCTGGAAACAGAACAAAATGGTAGTATTTGAGAATACCTGGACGTCAATGTCACTTTTAAACACCAAAAGCTACAAAACGATTATAGTACCCATAGTATAACTCGCCCGTCTCTCTACAATTTCCTTCTCTCAGACGTATACCATGTACACGCTAAAATCACCATCATACCAACCACAGCAGGTGTAATAGTGATACAAGCCAACTTGCATATAATTTACTTGAAGTCTCTTGCCACGTGAAAGTTTATCCCGTTTGGTGAGGAGCGAAGACGGAATAAGAAGTCTCCTTGCTCCTATAGCTCTTTTAATTAGTTTAAGATTTATTATGTGCATGTGGACTTACAGGGTTCTCAACTACGCCTGAGTTTGCCGCAGAGTCATGGTATGGTATTGGCGAGGAGACGGCTCTTAAAGTCTACGTAAGTCAACAAGGTATTGCTTGGGTATGCGTCTAAGAACCCTTCTCCTGTCATAGTGTTCTTCGTGTCCTGTATGCTTTTTCTTCAAACGGCTTTCAATATTACTGAACGGGAAATCGAAGGGAGAGTGAAAGCTCGTAGCGATTCTTTACACGAAACTTTGCTGGATAAATAGCCCGCAAGTACAATAGATACCGAGCAAGGATACAGAGACATCCCCGATCGGGACAGAAGGGATACACGTACTTACAGCGTCATAATCTCATTCGGATTCAGTAGCGTATGGCAGCGTGTTATCCACAGGTGCGGGTGATTCGGAGGCTCTGGTTCGAGCGTCGGGGATACTTTCTTGCATATTTGTGGATAATAGTAGATGGTATGATACAGACTTGAAGACGTTTGGAATAATATGAACGTTGAACCGAATGTTCTTTGAATATCTATTGAATCATATCAAAGAACGTGTGTAATGAAGAATACGGTAGAGAAAATGTGCTAAGGACGTCAGCTTTAAGGAAGTCTCAAAAGGTAATCAAAGTCTCAATGATGGAGAGTACACTCTACTCACCTCCTTCTACCTCCATTACCCACCCCTTCGGACCTGCCTGACATTTCCATTCCATTCCATTCACCTATGCTAGACTTCTACTATGATATTACAGCCTAAATACGCGCCTCTTATAAAACAATACACTGGTATTACCCATCCACAGACTCCCCGCTGAATGCATTTCCAGTTTTCAGCAACGCCAAACACCACCATATATGTAGTTCCAAGTCTCTTCCTCCCCTCCACCTTAACCCCATCTCCTCTGCTTTCTTTCACTACACCGGTAACTCCGCCCCTCTCCGCCCTCCGCTAATCCATTCGAACCCCCTCGCTATATATGGTCCCACTATTGGAACATTCCCCACAAATCCAGCAATCGTCGCGAAGAAGTCGCCAAATAGCACAAATATGCCATAGAGCTCGACTATAAAACCGATCAAAGGCCAACGGAAAAGGATGAGGAGAATGCCGGCGACGAAAGCTGCGGTGCCTTTAGCTTTTTGCTTGCGGGCGAAGAAAAGAAAGGTCTTTTGGGCGCCGATTATTAGGGTTAGGCCGGCTATGAAGAGAATCTGAGAGGGGGGAAGGTGTTAGTTTAGAGAGGCTAAGCCGGCGGAGCCGGGGGATTCTCTTTTACGAGGTTAGGGCGATAAAGGAATCGGGAATATCTACGTTGCCCATTGCTAACATTGCCCTATCAAAAAACATCATGACACCACCAAGCAAAAAGAAGCCGCCT
This sequence comes from Patellaria atrata CBS 101060, assembly GCA_010093705.1. Lineage (NCBI taxonomy): Eukaryota > Fungi > Ascomycota > Dothideomycetes > Patellariales > Patellariaceae > Patellaria > Patellaria atrata. Next base: position 173,601 of record MU006115.1, read on the forward strand.
GTGGACTGTGGTGAGCGAAGGGGGGAAAGCCCAGTGGGGGTGGAATCCGTACCTACCACCGGAGCAAAAGGCGACTCCAATTTCTAAGGAAAGTTAGCATTGATACTAAGGAGCCTTTGAGAGGTTAGGCGTATGACTAGAGTGGAGGGATAAGGAGAGGGAGGTGGATAAGGAAGCCTACGTACTTTGCGAATCGCTTAACCACATTGTAGGCATTGTTGTAGTGTTTTCTCTTTTTAGTTGATGAATATGAACGAGGTTCTATGTGTAGAAGGTATTAGATCGTGTATTTCGCGATTGTGTGGTTGTGGATTGACGTGGTGCGCTGCGTGAACTTTTGAATGCTGGCTTCTTTCATAAAATTGTCGCGACTGATTGCGGAGGTGAGACGGGAGAGCGCCAGGGGCACATCCGGAGATAACCCGATCAAATTTCCTCAAGGTCCTCCGAAGATTGTTGGGACGGAAAGACAGCAGAATTCTCAAATGATCAAAATGATTAATGTCTTCAAAATGTTTCATTTTACTTTCAAATCATACATTACTGTCGTAGATAAGTATGATAGTCATTATGTATAGCCTGTAAGTTCCCCATTCCACCCTATCAAGATGTCCTGTAGAGTCTTCCAAGCTAGATTGATGGGTAAACCTCAATCACATCCCCTTCCACATCCCGGCATAACATTTATTTATCAATCCGCCTTGACAACAGTAGGAACTCCTACTGTAACTGGACGCTTTTCCATAGCTCTCCGGTACCCTGTCGTTTTGGCGCAGAGCAACCTATCTTAAAACTCGACCGCGATAAGCCGGAGCGTCTTCTTGAGTCTTTCTTCGAAAGGAGCTTGATAGGTGGAAGATGCTTGACTTCTTGGTCATACATTGTACAGATATGCTTAGTTTAGCCGCAGGATTCTCAGGACGGAATAATGGCAGCAACCCTCCTTTTGAACCCCTTAATGTATAATAGGGTAGTCCAGAGACTGTATATAAATGATCCATATAGATCAAACCCCCGATCACCTCATTTAAGGACTGTATGTGCTCCTCTTGCTGCCAAATGGTTCTCTGTCGTTGCTTGGTTCAACGTCCGTAAGACACCATATACTTCCACATTATGATATCTCAATCTCGTTTTTGGATCCTTATAAGGAGCAGGCAGACCTGTGATATCGCAGTAATGCCGTTGACTTGCTGGGTGTAGAGAAGGCGCGGCCTCAATGTTCGTATAGGTCACAGTAGGTCCTGTGGAATTCGCCGCCCTAAGATTCTTCTCTAATACTAGTTGTGACAAATTCTGAGCGGCTTGCGCGATATTCGGTTGCCGATTCACGCCATTCGCTGGTGTCGTGGCTCCAGTATCCGCACCTGTTGCAGGTGGAAGGGGAGTAGACGAGCCGCTGTTATTCTGTGTTGCCATGACGGAAGCTTCTTTGCGTGAAGCTTCTGCAATGATCTGCTTGACATTTTTGTTTCGGCGTTGAGGGGGCTTCCAGGTTGGTTTGCGGAAAGGTTTGCGGATTGCGTAGAGGTCGAGTTTGTCTAGTAAAGCTTGATGATTTGTTTCATCTGAGGCCTGAGTGATTGGCGCCATATCGTTAATTAATTCTGCACTGTGTTACGTCGAGTCTCAAGAAAGGGGAGGTATTAGATTTGTGTGGTTTTTGAGAGACTCAAAAGGTCGCGATTCTAATATTCCACCACTTCCGCGCGGTTATTAGACTAGCGTGTTTATCTTCCCGCTTGCCGTAAGCCTTAATACGAGTATCTCCAACTCTCTATGAGCATCACGTTTCCGCCGTAGCTATGGTTAGTCACTTCTCAATAACTAATATCACGCAGGAAACGGGTCTGATATCATCTTAGGAGAGCCCTCACGAGCATCAGCAGAGTCTCTTACTAGGGCGCATCATCACTAATGTGGTATGTTTCTCCAGGTATCATCTGCATATGGTCTCAATGATTCTCATATTTGCTATAGGAAAAGTTGAACGAGGCTATTATGGCTTTAAATAAGAACCTTCAGGTAGATAACTAATAATTAATGCTGTGACTGCTGTTGCATCTAGTTTATTCAGAACTCACTATTCAGTAGGAAATCAATATTCAGAATATGAACGTCGAATTAGTCGCCCAGATGTTCAAAAACTACCAATCTAATGTTCTGTTTCATCTTGAAGGTAATAGTCTTCATAATTTGTCACTTTATACGAAAATCTGACGATCAAAAGCGACGGAAAGTCTCAAGGACCCATCATGATAGAGTCGGCGTGGCCTAGAACAGTTAAATCTTAGACGGCATATAAATCATTAAAAAGCTGAGTTCCGCCATTATTTAGACTTTTGAAATAGAGTATATACGTATGTGAGAGTGCTTTTTTTTTTTTCAGACGCCAACACCAGATAAAATATAAGTTGGTTTAAATGGACCAAAGGCCATGGTATATCATCCTTAACGCCCCTGATTTGAGGTATGACCTGAAACATCCCGCCAGTGACATCAAAACGTATGCTCATGTAATATATAAACAAATAGTATGTCTTCAATGTACTCCATTAGTACCGTTCGTACCGTTCTGCTTTCTGCCAAGCTTTTCCCTTCGGGCGCGGACTGCTTCCGCAAGGTCTTCTAGGACATCGACGGTGACTTCCCAGTTAATGCAAGCATCTGTGATGCTGATACCCTTCTTGAGTCCTGAAGGACCCTCTGGTGGGACTTTTTGGCTGCCCTCATTGATGTTCGATTCGATCATAACAGCGACAATGCCGGTCTCCCCTGCGCGGAGCTGTTCCGAAATAGCCTTTGCCACTTTAGGTTGGTTATTATGGTTTTTGTTTGAATTGCCTTGATAAGGGTCAGTGACTATCCATAGTGGACGGGGCACCCAGATATTGGCTCACCATGAGAGCAGTCGACCATCAAGACCTCCCTTTGACCTTTCTTCTTCAAGGCCTCTCGGGCCGCCTTGATGTTTTCAGCATCATAGTTAGTACCCTTTGTGCCACCTCTGAGGATGACAAAACAATGTTTGTTACCGCTTGTCCGTGTAATAGCAGCCAATCCCTGCTTTGTAACGCCCATGAAGTGATGCCTAGCCGCAGCCGATCCTAGCGCATCGACAGCGACATTTAAGGTTCCATCCGTTCCGTTTTTGAAGCCAATTGGGAATGACAAACCAGAAGCAAGCTCTCTGTGTAACTGTGACTCTGTCGTACGCGCACCAATGGCACCAAGCGAGATAAGATCCGCGAGGAATTGAGGGGAGATTGTGTCCAACATCTCACTAGCAATGGGCATGCCTTGAGATGTCAAGTCCACGAACAATTGTCTGCTGACTCTCAAACCTTTATTGATCTGGAAGCTCTCATCAATGTCAGGATCATTAATAAGACCCTTCCAGCCAACAGTTGTTCGCGGCTTCTCGAGATAGGCCCTCATGATGATACAGAGGTCGTTGCTGAGCTTGTCGGCCAGCTGCCTCAGGCGCTGACAATACTCTATAGCCGTGGCAGGGTCATGGATCGAGCATGGCCCGACCATGACGAGTAGTCTATCATCTTCTTGGGTTATGATCCTGACAGCTTCGCGGCGACCCCGGAGAACGGTTTGGAAAGCCGATTTCGGGATGGGGATTTCTGAGGCGAGCAACGCTGGCGGGATCAATGGGTCGTATCCAAGGACTGGATTCGATCAGGTCAGTCTTGTAGGAAGCAATTGGGCTCTATGAGTGAACTTACCGCGGACATCGTCGCTAATCTCTTTGGGGGTATCCACGAAAGCCATGTTTACTCGGAGAGTTGGGACTTTCGAATTATGAAAAGAGAATTTATTCTATGGAATGGATTACGGGTAATTCAAAGGAACGAGTAGCTAAGGACTAAATATAAGAAAGAGCAGAGTGAAAGTAAAAGTGCAATGTGTCCAAGCGGTGAGTCAAGAAGAAGTGTTACGAGAGTTCGATATTTTTTTACCTTTCATCTCATTCGTGGCGGCGGGGGGAAGGACTTGTTGTTTTTGGATCATTTGCACGACCGACTTTCGGAGCTGTAAATGTACTTTGGAGAGCATCACGAGCATCTCACATCAACCATCGGACAACCAGATATTCAACCATGTGTGCCTAAACTTACATCGCTCTTTTCGCTTGTCAGAAAATTCAATCTTAGGTGCATCTAAGCTGCATATATGCTGTAGGATTACCTCATCGCGCTGGTGCTGGATGGTATTGAAAGCTTGGAAGAAGTGGTAGACGTGTGTCTCTTTTCAGATTTCCCCGGAAAACGCCATGGTTAAAGTAGATTGGGCGTATTCCCATTCTTCCCATTCTTCCCAAATGCGCGAAACTGCAATAACAATGACAATAATCGGTCCGGCGGTACGAAGGAGAGCTGGGAAGTGATACTGTACACTGTTACTGGCACAGCTGGTGTGAGGAACGGCGAAGAGCTTACCTACAGCCCAGGTTGTCTCCGCGCCTAAACTCATACAGGTACCTTGAAACCCCAAGCTCAAGGTGAAACCGCATAACCAGAACCGTAAAGGCGGCTTTTCACCTTTCACACCCAGAAGGGAAATCACTTGAGGGGTTTCGCAAAGCAAGAGCTTGAGGTTCGTCTCCACTGGTTGGACGAGCTCGGCCATCTTGAAGCCTGAAATCATGGACTCGATCGCAACTCCTTATCCCCCTTTCTACCTTCCATCACCGGTATCACCTCAAGTCTCCGAACCCATTACTTATTGAGAACGCATGAACGCAGCACTATACAATTCTTGTCCATGATGTTCGACCTATCCTTAAAGAAACGCCGTCGCGAAGTTGATGAAGATGAAGAAGCTGCACCAGCAACAGCTGTGCAGGGAAACCATGGGAAGGTAGGCGGTTAACTCCAGATGTTGGACTTTTCTTGGACTATATAATCTAACTGGACGGCTGCAGCGTATTCGCAGTAACGTAACTACGGAAGAACAACCAACAGGTCAGAGCTATATGGATGCAATACCTTTCCGGCCCTCAGAGCACTCCCCGCACCCGTTCTGGAGACCGACCACCATCACACCCGCTGAATCAGAAGAATCAGCAGGAGAATCTCCTGTTACACAACCGGACTCTGACATGGAGATGGACGAAGGAAACGACATTTTCGGCCCTCTTCCCTCTCCCGACACTCCAGCATTTGCGACGCCGCTACGGCCTGCCCGCTTACATTGGCAAGCGATGCAGCAGTTTCCCGGAGGCCGGATTCCTACCCCCATTCACAGTAACTTCTATACGAACAACAACACATTCCTGAAAATGACCTCAAGATCCAATAGTGATGTCAGCCAGATGGAACTGGAACACCTCGTATCCGGTTCGCAGCAAACATCCAGAATACTTCCAGGGCTTGATAGAAGGCTTCCATCACCCGTTAGCGAAGATGAAATGGATACTCAAACCAGTATCGCGGGAAGCCAATTATCCCATCTTAGTGTTGTAGATGAAGAGTTCATGGAGGTGGACAGGAATGAGACCATGTTGAGCGAACCACCAAAACGAGGTAGGGCAAGAAGTGGAGCTATTGCAACGGAAAAGAAGAAGTTCTCCATGGGATATCGCGAAGATTGTCCCAAGTGTCAAGCAAGAGTTCCTGGTCACTACAGTCATTTCCTTCCGGCGTAGAAGATGGCCAGCCCGCACTTGCATATCTTTCATTCTCACTGAGTATATGATACCCAAATCTAGACATGACAGCGTTACAGCAAATACTATATTGTACATCATAAGTAGTCACAATAGGCAAAACTTTTATCTCCTATCCGAGACTTCGCTAAGCCTCTCCCCGGACTTGTTGATCTACAGAGCTCATTCATAAAAACACCCTCAGAAATTCTCCTAGTGCCATAATTGCCATCGCCTGACCGTACGGCATGCTAGTCCGTTCGATATCCTTATAGTGTTGTAACGTATCTCCCATTGCTGTACCGAAGCTGACATCACGCAGTTCTCCATCCGTATTGATTTTGCTGATAGTAGCTTTGACAGCCTTAATTGCGACGTCTTCGTACTCCTTGCCGATATATCGTTTCCGAACTGCTTTCAACATACCATATGCAAATCCCGCAGTCGCAGAAGTTTCAACATAGCTTCCTTCAGTCAATGGAACGTCGAGAAGCGTTCTCCACAGTCCATCTTGGTCCTGGAGGTTCTTGAGTGCATAGCACTGCGCCTCCAGCGTGTTTACTAGATGTATCCTAAAGGGATCTGAGGGAGTCATGTCCAAGAGCTCTATAAAGTCCGGGATGAAAATCGTAAGCCAACTATTCCCTCGTGCCCATCTCGCTCGAGCAAAGTTGTGTCCAACTCCTCCTAGGGCCTTTTCGTCGAACTTCCACCCGTGAAAGAATAAGCCAGTCAAGGGATCAAAGAGATATTGAATATGCAGCAGCACCTGTCTTTTGGCCTCTTCAATGTAGTGCGGTCGACCCAATACCTTCCCTATTTTCGCGAGCGGTAAGACTGTCATCATCAATGTATCATCCCACAGCTCATTCGTGTTGTCCGCTAAATAGGTCATATGCTGCATACCGCCATAGGGTGTTCGAGGCAGGTCATACATTGCCCACTCGGCCCAACTTTCCAGCCATGGAACGTATGTCTGGTTATGGGTTTGTTCATATACATAAGCTAGCGTGAGGAACACGGCCATAGTATTGATATTCTTAGTCGTTCCCCTCGACAGTTGCTCCGAGAACCATTCTTCTATGATCTTGAGGTTATTCGGGGAGGCAGTCAATGTGTAGTAGTGCCATATTCCATAGAGACCTATTCCATGCGTCCATTCCCAGTCATGCCAGCCTTTAGTATCTATCACCCTCCCATCGGGCAAGCGAAGCAGAAAATGTCCGGTTGTGTCTTGAATATTTACGAGATTTTGAATCAACCTATCGATCCCATCGCTAATAGCCCGGACGCTGAAGCCATACGCTTCCATAGGTTCTTGCGGCATCTTTACAAGACAATATCCTACTGTCAACGAAGGTCTTTGATGGAATTAAACTATGGATTTCAATTGTACGATATAGGAAGCTCTAATAGCTTTATTATTGCACTTTTTACAATATCTCTTGCTAGTCAACCTCGTCAAGTCCACCAGCAAATGTAGCGAGGGCCGGGGTCAGTTGCACCGAAGCCATACAACGTCCTTGTCAGTTTCTTCCCCTCAGTCAGATCAACGCTTCCAACCCACAACCCCGGCTTTGAGCAATATCTGAGGATCTGACTCAGATCTCTCCCCGGATATGTCCAGTCTGGGTATGGGTACATCGCCCATGATTCGGGGGTAGACGGCCCACGCATATGTCAGTTGTGGAGAAATTCTAGCGGCGAAAGAGCTCGGACGGTGATGGACCGAATGGTTAGCATAGAGTCGGGGCATGGTAGTGTATTTATATTGCTGCAGCAGTTATCAATTATGGGTCTGATCGATCAGGTCACCTTAATATCTATTCTGTATTCCTCTTCTTCTCTCTTGTATGAAGTTAGTTGAGGATATTTTGCATTATGACTGACAACCAGGGACGGCATAAGGACCTCTCGTCAACCGCACCAGAAGTGGTCTCTACAAACCCTTCGACGACAAAGAACGATCATGATGTCGGTCTGATCGAGAGAATCATGTCTGCGGACGAGACTCTCCAGAAGGACCATATGAACTACGACCGTGTCGACAAGGAGCTTGCAAAGTATGCCCAAGCGACGGCGATAGAAATCAGTCCAGAGGAAAACAAGCGTTTGAAGAGGATGATTGATAAGAGGATACTCCCTGTTTTGATATTTACGTACTTCTTGCAAGCTCTGGATAAGGGGACTATGAGCTTTGCCAGTATTATGGGTATTCGGCAGGATTTAGATCTACTTGACAAACAGAGGGTGAGATCCATTTTCATCTTAGAGTCCTTGAATTGCAAATGACAGATTCCTTCTCCATCTCTGTTGTTCGATCATTCTTCTCATATCTAGAGACGCAGCACGTTCTCATATCCTCACCGATTCTACCTTTCTATTTGGAAATCTTACAATAGCCGTCGTTTCACCTTCCCGTCATAAGCATTCAACGGGGAATAAATGCAGTACCATGATTAATATTTCAATAGTATGCATGGCTTACGACCTGTATCTACATCGCTGTGCTCATCGTCGAATACCCCACCAACTGGATCATCCATCGCGTCCCCATCGCCAAATACCTCAGTCTCAACATTGTCCTCTGGGGCACCGTCCTAGCATGCCACGCCGCAGCGAAAAACTTTGCTACTCTAGTCGCCGTACGTACGCTGCTCGGTATCTTCGAGGCCGTTTGCCAGCCCAGTTTCCTCGTCATGAGTGCCATGTGGTACAAGCGCGAAGAACAGGCCGAGACAGTCACTTACTGGTACATGATGAACGGTGGTCAACAGATCGTCGGTGGTCTTCTGGCGTACTGCTTTACCTTGATTGATTCCGGACCACTTAAGAGTTGGCAAGCGATTTTCATTGCTTATGGTTCTTTCTCGGTTCTATGGGGCTTCTTTGTCGGCTGGTGGCTTCCTGATTCTCCTATGAGAGCTAAGTGCTTCAGCGAGGAAGATAAGACATTGATCATAGAACGTGTCCGAAGCAACCAAACGGGTCTGCAGAACAAGCATTTCCGTCCCGAGCAAGTCTGGGAAGCTTTGAAAGATCCCCAAATGTGGTGCTATTGCTCCATCGCTGTCTGCACTACTCTTCCAACTTCCGGTCTCGGTGCCTTTGCCAATATCATCATCACCAGCTTCAAGTTTACCGTTCTGCAGACCCAGCTACTTGCAATGGTACTCGGCGCAGTCATCATCATCATCTTGCTCTCTTCCACCTGGCTAGTGAAGAAGACAGGTCAAAATCTTCTTATCATGGGCCTCTACGTGATCCCGTAAGTAACTCCCCTTCCACCATCCCGTTCCGTCCTCTGACTTCGGATTCATAGCTCCTTCGTTGGCACAATCGTCCTCCTATCAGTCGAAAACACAACCACAGCCACCAAAGCCGGCCTCCTCATTTCCTACTACATCGTTCTCTCCTTCTGGGCCGCCCAGACCCTCTCCATGTCCATGCTCTCCCGCAACGTCGCCGGGCAGACTAAGAAAACGGTCGTCGTCGCCGCTAACTTTATCGCCTGGGCTGTCGGTAACGCCATAGGTCCGCAAGTCTTCCTTGATCATGAAGAACCGCGGTATTTCACAGCATTCTCAATTCATATGGGTTGTTATGTCGTGCTGGTCATTACCATTGTGGTGTTGAGGTGGTATCTAAAGAGAGAAAATAGGAGAAAGGATGAGCTGGTGGCTCAGGGGGTCAGGGAAGCTAGGGATGAAAGGCTTGTACATGCTTTTGATGATTTGACGGATAGGGAGAATCCAAATTTTAGGTATGTATTTTAGGCGGGCAGTGGATAGTTAGAGTGGTCGCGCTGTATGCGTTGTATATATTTCTTTGGAACTAGATACCATCTGAAACAGATGACAGTAGCTTTAACGCTTCACGCACCAGGGGAAAGTCTGGTAATTGAGATAAAATAAAATATGCACTAGTACCTCCCGTCAGATCATTCACCTGCAGTCAACTCTAGGAGACTGCTTTGTGCTGCAGTACAAGCTGATATCCAAAATCTTGGCAAAGATCTATACTTTTTCTTTCAAAAGGCCGAGATTCTTTTTGGTCATTTGCTTAACGGTTCATAAAAGAGCAAGTTAATACGTTCTCCTAAGATTGCCATCAAAAATCTTAAAGATTGGTGTGCAATATTAAATTTTTGGAGAAGGTGGTGGAATTTCAGTTTCTCTGAAAGAGCGCAAACGCGTCAAGGGTGACAAGGCGAGACAGGGTCATTCGCTAGCTTCTAAGCTAACCCCCTAAGTTCACCTCACGCCCTCGGGTCTTCTCTTTCTGTGCCTTCACCCTTTAACTTTCTTCTATCATCAATAACATTCACTCACCAAACTCTAGTCAATTAACAGTTACGACTGTCATCGACAACCATGGCTTGGCGCAACCGGCAAGGCTTTACCGGTTCTAATAATATTCCTTTAGGAACCCGCCGTGGCTTTGGAGCCGACGGAGGCTCTACATCTGCCGATGATGGTGGCTACAACCCTTCAGCACCCGCAACTGGTCTCAGCGAAATGAGTGCAAAGCGTGGGCGAAGCCCTGAGCGCGGTAAGTCCATCATATAACATATCATCGTTCCCTCTAATTTGTAAACCAGCTCCTCCAGATGTCGATGGTAGCAAACGTCGACGCAGGCGGAACCGCTGGGGCGAAAAAGAAGAGAACAAAGTTGCTGGGCTTATGGGTCTTCCAACTGCTATTACAGGACCGATGACCCAGGAACAGATCGATGCATATGTCTTGCATGTCCGTATTGAGGAAATCACCAAGAAAATTCAAATCAACGATTACGTTCCAGCATCGCCAGACAGGTGAGCCTTGAAACTTCTCTTACAATCGATCAAAAGTCTAACTAATTTTCCAGGACGCCATCTCCTCCGCCACAATATGACAACTTCGGCCGTCGTACTAACACGCGCGAGTTTCGCTACCGCAAAAAGCTTGAGGATGAGCGCCACAAGCTTGTGGAGAAAGCTATGAAGGATATTCCGGGATATAAACCTCCAGCAGATTACAGGCGCCCAACCAAGACGCAAGAGAAAGTTTACGTCCCAGTAAATGACTATCCAGAAATTAACTTCAGTACGATGACTAACCCTAAGTTCCTAACCTCCATGCTTTCCCATTTTCATGCTTTCTTTCATGCCCAGTCACTAACCCACATTCTAACATTTTTTGCTTACATAAAATTAACTTGAACACTAACACTTATTTTCCTTGCTACTAATAGTTGGTTTACTGATTGGACCTCGTGGAAACACTCTCAAAAAGATGGAGTCCCAATCTGGCGCTAAAATCGCCATCCGAGGGAAAGGCTCTGTTAAAGAGGGTAAGGGCAAATCTGACGCTGCCCACACTAGCAACCAGGAAGAAGATCTCCACTGCTTGATCATGGCCGACACCGAGGACAAGGTAAATAAGGCTAAGCAGTTGATCCATAACGTCATTGAGACTGTAAGTACCTCACTCTGACCCAAGCCTTGTATACAATCTTGTACTAACGAAGAGATTTAAGGCTGCCTCTATTCCAGAAGGTCAGAATGAGTTGAAACGGAATCAGTTGCGAGAACTCGCTGCGCTCAACGGTACTCTACGTGACGATGAGAACCAAGCGTGCCAGAACTGCGGCGAGATCGGCCATAGAAAGTTCGACTGTCCACAGGAACGTAACTTTACCGCATCCATCATCTGTCGTTCTTGCGGTAATTCTGGCCACATGGCTCGAGACTGCCCAGACCGAGACCGCGGCACCAGCTGGCGAAACGATGGTGCACCCCCTGGACCACCTGGTGGACCACCACGACCCCGCCCAGATAATTACGAAGGTGCTATGAACGATATTACCGGTTACACGGGGACTCAACAACGTATAGAGGGCGGTCCTGGCGGCTATTCCGCTAACGGAAACGGAGACGCTGCGGCGAGACCATGGGCCGTTGCTGCAACTGGAGGACCTGCACCTTGGCAGGTTCCACGGGACAACAATGCTGGAGGTGCACGCCCTTGGGCTCAAGCGCGTCCTCAAGAATCTTTCAATAGTTACGGTGCCCCACCACCAGCACCAAGCGCTCCTGGCGTAGCTCCATGGCAGCGTCCAGCCGCTGCTTCGCAACCCACTGCGCCTGGCTACACTGCCTTCAATGGATTTAGCGCCGCTCCTGCTGCAAACAGCACGGCTTTACCACCACCTGGTCTTGGAGCTCTCTTTCAAAACTACGGTCTTAATGCGGGGTCTCCTCCACCGCCACCTCCGAGCGATATTCCACCGCCTCCTGTTAGTATCCAGCTCCTCTAGCCCCTATTCAGTCACTGACATAGCGCAGGCACCACCAGATCTCCCCCCTCCTCCACCACCTCCTCCTAGTTGAATTGTACGGGCTCCCGTTGTCTAGTTTGCAAGAGTCTCCTTGCCCCAAGCACTAATTCTTCTCGATTATACCATAGCCTTCTACAGATTTCTTACACAGGCATCCAACCTTAACTTGGCGCTTATTGTGGTAGGGATGTCACTGCACATTTCTCGCGAAATGTCTAACTTGTGTAAATTGCCTGAGAGGGCAGGAATCTAGCTTAGTCTGCATATTAACAACTTAGACAACAGTAACAGGGCATAGTGAATCCCTTGGCTCAGATTTATTTTTCCTGACGTGTGGTTCCTTCTCTCGAATAGCTGGTGCAATAGGATTCGCAGGGGTCAGTTTTCATTTTATACTACTTTCGCTAATTCCTGACCTTTCGAAAATATTTGTTTGTAGTTATACTTTTACATAGCTCAGCTCTTGCGGGAAATTTTTTTTAAATTTTTTTTTTTTTTAGCTCAGTCGAGTTCCTTTCCACTGTATGGCAATCAAAGTGAAATGCATCGATTGGCTCCCTCTTTTGCCGAAGAGCAGTCATACTTATATGTATCGAGGAAGCTTCAACTACAGTCGGCAAGCAACATCCCGCATCTTTCTATAGCTGTGCGGTGAACAACCGCTAAATTTTCCAAGGACCAGGTTTGATTGATTATAAACAAGCGCGTGCTTGCTCTCAGGCACGAGGACAAGGTAATCTTCAAGCTATTATGATGGACTCATATAGAAATCTGTGAATATCCACCTCGCTTAATCACATACTGTGTTATTCTGCGTTACTTAGATCGTGGTGATGGCGGGCGTACACAACTTGCACCAGGAGGTATTGAAATTCGTAGAACAGCCCCTAAGGGATTAATCACCGCAGAAGGCTTGAATAACGCAAGAGATTTGAGGTGAGTGTGATGTTGGAGCCTTAGTCTTTTTTTCAATTTCGATTTCAGTGGATGGATTTGAAGTTTAGCATGCATTTCGACACACCCAGGTGATGGATCAATGGATGCTCACTAATTTATAATCTTAATCAGACTCTATCATGACATTGTGATGGCTCCACGAGATTCGACAAAGATATAGTCCAAAAAAGCACTAAGCCAGTACCTAAGCATCGCAAATTTCCACGATTCCTGCACACTAGCAGAAACTAGCTCTATACCTTCAAGGTAAAGACCATTTAACCCCCCTCCTCTTAGCAACTTAGACAAAAACTCCTCGATTTTCTCAGTCCGACAGTATCAATACAACTATTTTCATCAATGCGAAGCTATTGTTTACCGTATAGTCACTGTGTCTTGCCCTTTGTCGTTTGCGATCCATTCATCTATGCACACTCCTACAATCTTGTACTGGTCCAATTTGTGGTTTCTAGATATCAACAAGTTCCCGGAACCTCCGGTTTCAACGTACGCGTAGTCTCTCATCACGTCAGTAAGATCATGGGTGAATTCCTCTCTTACCAGAGCCCTACCATTGGGCCACGGTAGCTTAGGGATGACGGGTTTCTCATCTTTTGTGCTCCTGCAACTAGACGCATAGGCTTTATGGGCGTTGATGTCACCTCCGAACGCAACCAGATTGAAGGTCTTACCTACGTCCCCCACCTGCACCAGTCCCAATCCATCTCGAAGGATTATCCTGCCGTCTGGGCCTATGTCCGCGGCCCTTTCTCCGAGGAAGCTCCCTTCGACTGCGGTCATAGCTCCAAATATTAGGGAAAACGGAGCAATTATCGTACACCCGCAATTTACCGTAACCTCACATGAAATACTCTCCGTCCTTTTGTTGTAAAGACGGGATTCGCAGCCAGTTATGTCCACTATCCTGTAGTTCATCGATTGGTTGTGGACCCTGACGTATTCTCGAGATGGATTTTCCCAAAACGTGCCGCTCACGCACCTGTCAACCCACCCGGTGGGCTTTGCAATGGGGTCACTGGTGGTCCATTCTGGTTGGAGGTTGTGAAGCAACTTCCGCCTATACTGTATAACGTCGCAGCCGGGGTCCATGATACTTCCCAGGACCGTCGCACATTGCACCAATATCCTCCCGGTCTCGTCTTTGTATACGTCCTTGGGTTGATCGTACGTGGGTATCAGCTCGCTGCTGAAGGTGCCGGTTTTTACTTTCTTGCCACAGTTGCAGCCCTTGAAGATGAACTGGAAATCACTATTTTGCTGTTGTCTGAGCCGTATCTTCATATACTTCCGCGGAGCCCCCTTAACGCCGGTCATTGCTATGGTTTTTGCCTGGCCTTTTGCTTTCAGCTTCCCTAGTTTAACTACCCCGGCGAAGCAGTCTGTCGTCATGTCTCCGCTGTAGTCTTCTACCACCGGTATCCAGTCCCACTCCCCTCTTTTTGTGCTGCTTATCGCGAGCTTGGTCCACGCGAACTCCGTTTTAGTAGACAGTTGCTTAAAGAAATTAAAGGATATTTTTTCTATATCATCTCCGGTCATATCCCTCTCTATCTCCTCTGGGGTGAACAGACCGTTGAAGATACCCAGAAGGCCCCTGAAGATATCCCTTTTCTGATAGCACTCTCGCGGTGTTAAAGAGATAGCTGAGAATATGTTGCTTATCCCCTTGTAATTCTCGTACCACCAGTTAGGGCCTCCGTTAATGATGTCCTCCCTCGCGCGGCTGATCCCCTGAACGCGCAGCTGCAAGATCCAGAGGATCAGATTGTCCTCCTCTATGATTCTCAAAATCGCGTCGATCGCTCCAGTTTTCAGAACTCTGCAGCTGGCTATCCAATCCTTTAGCTTGGACGCCTTATCCCTGGAGTCTGTGGCGAGGTCCATCCACGTATCCAGTTCCCTTATATTGGAAATGTCCTCGCGGTTTTCCGGCGATTTCTTTATTGCCCACATGGTTATGTTCTTCCCGAGTATCATTTCCTGGAACGTCCAAACCCTGGAGAAGTACAGGTTGTGAAACAGGGAGCTGACACGGCTGATACACGTGGCGTAGCAGTTCAACACGCCCATATCGACGGCCGCAGACCTCACTATCGACTTGTCGACCGGGAAGTTCCAATGCGCGGTGTCCGCCCACATGGCCAGACGGTTGTGCATGTTCTCAGTGAGTTTCATGGCTTCGGAGGCGAGCGCGGCCCCGCCCATATGGGACAGTATGTGGTCGATGAACTTCAGGTCGTTCACGATCTGGAGCGGATCCCAGACCTCGGTCATCTCAATCAGGATGTGGCACTTCCGGGCGCTCTTGTAGTACTGGAACATCTTGGACATCTCCACGGCCTTCTCCCTCTCGTCGGCTTGGTTCAGGCACAACGAGTCCACCCACAGGTACTGTATCCCCGATGCTCTCATCAGCATCTTGATCTGGGCTAGCTTCTCCTTCTTCAATGTGAAGGCCCAGGTCACGCCGTTTATCTGGGGGTCGTATTCCCTTTCTTCTTTTGCTCCCCAGGTGTAGGAGATAATATCGTACTCCTGAACGTTGTGAGAGCGGGAGTCGATGACGGAGAATATCCCATCGACGTAGTGGAGGAGCCTCAGAGGGAGGACGACTGCCATGGCGAAACTGTGCTGTATCTACGCTAGATGGTCAATCGGTCTCAAGGGCAAAGACGTGTCTTATATAAAATCTGAAGCCACGTTCCAGCAGCAAGCCTCTGGCGCCGCAGGCAACAACATTTCCGCTTTTCTCACCTTACGTCGTAGTGGGCTGGCCTGATACGGGCAGCTTGCAGAAATGTCTGGCCTGACCCGTCCCATCATTGGCCAAACAACCGATAGGCAAATCGATATCTTCAGCCATTTGCCAGCGTCCCCGGGGAGTGAATCTGCGGCTAATTCACGTTGGGGTCTTGTGGCTTACCAATTTGCTACACCGTCCTCTTCCATTCTATATATCCGCCAAATGAACACTGTGCTGTGTAAAGGGCAAGTTTCTCATCCACCCGACCATCGGGTCATATGTACGTACGTACAATTAGGCATCATAGTGTCAAATAGATTCAGTGAGCCTGGCGAACCTTACACTGCCATGTAGTCTACAATGAATATTCTGGCACGTAAGACACGGTATGATTCTTACCCCCCAAATTAAAGAATTTTACTATCTTTAAGGTTATTTCAACATCAAGCCCCATCGACCCCCTGCGTCTCGGCGCGGAGAGAACGCCACGAACGTCTACCTGCAGTACCTTTATATTTGTACAAGTACCTACTTGCAAAACGCAGAACTGCCCTTAACCTACCGTTCCTCTGCACATAGGTAAAAACGTGTATGGGAATATTCTTAGACCCCTTGCATTTCCTGGATATGGTCCTAACGTCCACTCACCCCTATTCTTACAGTAGCCAGTCAATCTAGGTGCAGCACCACAGCACATATCACGAAGCGTAATCATCATCCACCCCCTCTGGTGCATCTGTACTGTATTTCCCCTCCTCAGCAGGGATTAGACGAACGCCACCTATCCCAGTCAGTTATCAAGAAACGTCCAATAAAACATTTCTAATCACCATCGCTTGCTCCTCTCGCGCCCTCCCTTTTCCCGAGCTTTTCGGAAATCGTCTGAAGTAATGTGACACATCCAGTACTTTACAACGTTTGCGGGATTAAGAAGACCAGCTATATTACCAGAAATGGTGGATGGTAGGCGATGCAAGGCTGAAGTCGAGTTGGGGGTGGAGCGAAGAGGCTGTAAGGTAGTTCTACTGCACCCTCTCTATACGGATAAGAAAGTAGAAAGGTGATGCATCTCACTTACATTCCCTCGAGTAAAGTGAGATGTGTGTGACGTCCTTGGTTCCCGTACCGTTGTTTCGATGAACTACTCCCAAAAGAACGATACACATTCTATTTTCGAGAAAAGGAGTACTTGTCTACGTCCCCTACTCCGCACGGGAAAGGGAGAGTTCTAGGTTGATATAATATCAATCCTTTGTTATTAACCTCTCTTCTCATTCGGCAAGGCTAGCGATTCACCTTTCGGTTTCTTCTATCCGTCACGATACACGTTTATCACACAACTGCTCTTGCGGGTGCACTGTACATTGCGCGAGCACTACACAGTAAGCGAGCGTACAGCGTACAGAAAAGTCGGGGACTAGTTCCAGTACGCGAAGAACTTTATAGAAGATGGTCATCTACTAGTCTCTAAACAAAGGAGAGATATGTTTATTATCCATAAACTCATCCGAAGACCTCGGCAATAAATTCCACTGTACCCTTCGCAAAGTTTCATTAGATGACCTACCAGAATATGTAGCTATCTCCTACGTCTGGGGGAATATCATGGACCCGGAACTAATCACACTAAACGGTACCGAATTCACCATCACGCGCAATCTCACATCGACACTGAAGCACATTCGCGCAGATAAGATGATGGAAGACCCATTGCAGAGCCCGCAAATCGCGAATTACCCAAGATATGTATGGGCGGATGCAGCCTGCATCAACCAGTGCGATAAAGACGAGAAGACACCAGGTGCAGCGGATAGCAGAGATTTACAGCAAAGCTGTCGTGGTCTTGCCTTGGCTAGGCCCAGAAAGCGCTGTAATGAATTTGGCGCTCCTCATGATTAGAGTGGTTGGTAAAGCCTATCGAGATGCACAAGGCGAGCATTGGGGGGAAAAGATCCCTCTGCGCTTTTGAGAGCACGATGATGGTGACCCTACTTCGATTGGATGAAGCTTTGGTCGAAGATCACTCTGTTGCCCACTGATATAATAAAAATCGTCCGGACTATAAAGGTGTTTGGAGGTATGAAGCTCCGCTTCTGGTTCACACACAATCTAATGGCTACGGATCCGCGGGACAAGCTCTTTGCGTTCTATGGTTTAGGATTTTGTCCAATCGAGCCTGACTATACTCTAGATACCAGGCGATATATACCAACGCTGCTATACGATGAGCAGAGGCCGGAGATCTGCACAGATGTTTCTGTTGCAGTGGAATAGGGTTCGAAAGTGAGACTCAACTTGACCTCCCATCCTGGGCGCCTGATTGGGATTCTTTGGTCAAAGCTCGGCAAAACTATATGTGGCAGAGAGGGCTGACACCTACTCAATATTTTGCTTACAAATTTTGCACAGTTCTCGGAAAGTATCAAGCAAGTGTATCATTAAATGTTATACTGATGACGGTCAGCGACATAGGTATATTGCAAGCTTCCGGTGTGCATTGCGCTGAAGCAGAATATGTCCATGAGAGCTGTTCCTGGGATTTAGAAGAGTATCTTCGCGTGGGCCAAGGGTCTGCCTCTCACTCAATACCGCCCTTACAGTATGTGGTCCGCACGATGATAGTCGATCCCTATCCAGATACGGAAGAACGCCTTAGTGAAGATCCGTTGAGACGGAAAAAGTAGCACGGTGCTTAATAGGGCATTTGGACTCAACACATAGTGTGGTCAAGCAGTTTCGTACGTTGGTATCTGGCATGGATTCGCTATTCTCTCTATACGGTTGGGATTCAGAGGCTGAGAGTTTGGCAGACTTTTGCCAGAAACAGTTCTTGTCGGAAGAGCAGATCACTGCGCGCGGTACGATGTCGTGGCCTCCAGAAGAAGAGTATCTGATTCAAGATCAAATTAAGACATTAACTGCGACTCTATCTTGCACTGAACTGCTCAAATGTGGTGCTGTCTTTCAAATACCGGGGCGTTCTATAGGACTTGGACCACGCGGTATACTTGTTCATGATCAGATATGGGTTCTAAGTGGTTGCCGATTTCCTGTTCTGCAACGTATGGATGGTGAGCGATAGCAATTTATAGGGCCATGCTTTGTGCTTTACCCGATGGATGGCCAGATTGCTGAACTGATTTCAAGGGGAGAAGCCGAGCTGAGAAGGGTGGAGATACAATAACATAGAATAATATTTATGCCTGACGGAACCAAAATCCAGAAATTTAATGAAAAGAAGATATGAGCGATAGGAAAAACAGACCAATACCTGGACAACTGTTGAGAAACCTGTACTTCTATCTGGTCAATCAGCTGTATCTCCCCATACATGCGCTCATCCCCTTCACTGCAGAGTGCGTAGACAATAAAGGTGCACCTACAGGACATGGCCAGTTGCTTATATGTACTGTTTGCGAGGGCACCACTGTACGTTCTTCCGTTTTCTATAGTAGATTCAGAGACTACAGATAGTTAGTTAAGCTTCGTAAAGGGATAGAGACAAAATTGGGGTAGTGCACGGGAGGTGAAATTCCCGGTGTGAGGTTGCATCAAACTTCAAGGCCTTCTTTTCTGGGGTAGTTTCACCCGACCAATCGCATCGCCCGAGTACTGATCCATCCAATGATGTTGCTCTCTCCGCATCCCACCAGCGATGAAAACAATAAAAGGGATTGACGAGACGGTAACCTCTCGTCTTCTCCCCTTCTTGTACATCCAGAGACCTGAAGAGATACATATACTTACCTTACCTGCACATTCTTTTACAGCTTTCCACTATGGTCTCAACGCGCCACCATCCCTCGGACTTCCCACCGCCGCAATTCTCCCCCTCAAAAGGGTCTTCCAAGGCGAACTCTGTACGCGCTGACTCCACGCCGCCTCCTACAACCGTGTCGAAGCGTAGCGCACCGGTGATGGCCTCAGGTTGGTCGCACACGCCGTCGAAACTGACGCTGATTTGGCTCGTCGTCTCCTTGCCGTTAGTTGTGTGGGACGCGACCTATGTCTTTCTTAGACCTCACAGTATGCCTGGCGGATCGTTACATTGGCCCTGGAAACCATACTCCATATATGCCTATGTCGATCTGGTATACGGGTTTCCAGCATGGGAGTCGAACGATGGCTTTACCGCTGCGCAATCGGCTCTCAATATGGTCGAGACGACCGCGTATACGATATACTTGTATCTCGTATTTAAACACGGAACAACCAGGCACATAGAGGGACGAGGAGCAAAGAAGAGTTTGGTGGGACCGTTAGCGGAAGCGCGAGTGTTAGATGGGAGACTTGCCGCCGTCGCAACTCTAATTGGATTTGCGACGGCAGTCATGACGATGAGCAAAACTGTTTTATATGGTACGTTGTCCAGTATATCAATCTAACTATGGGATGCTAGATTGAGAGACCATAGGGATGAACGAAGCTTGCTCTGGATTCAAACATATCGGCCATAATACCATCGGAGACTTGCTTCAGTATTGGATACTACCTAAGTAAGTAGCTAAACCTACTATGAGTGAACGGCTTACTACTAAACGGTGCTGATGAATGACTAGCGGGCTCTGGCTCACATTCTCAGCATACATGACATATAATTTCGCGACTGAGATCCTGGAGGGTCTAGAAATAGCTGCTCAATCATCCACGAAGAAGACGCAATAAATACAAATGATGAGTGGGCAAACAGAATTCTGTTCTCCACATTAGCTGGATGATTTCTGATGAGTAGAGACTTTTGATAGCATCAGACCTACTCTTTCTCACTTATCCTTCTGTCTCAGCCAGGTCCAGCGGTTACTGAAATCTTTTACACTTGATAAAATTTAAGAAGAGACGTATAACTTAAGCTTTACCGGAGGTTCCCTCTTGTGCTTTTTTTTTAAAAAAAAAAAAGAATAGAAAAGCAGTTGTTTAAGCTCCAAGACGGGATAGAGCTACGTTTGGCGGGAAAGATATCGACCCGTTGCAGATAAGGCCTTGTAACGGGGGTAAACAATATTGGACTGCAGTTTAATGGGTGCAGGTATTCCACTCAGAGATATGGAGTGAAGTAGCATTATTTAAATCTAGCTTTCTTCGAACTCTCACGTGCTTATATCGAATTTATCGTTTTCAAAGCCTCGTCAAATAGCGACTCAAGGTTCACAGCCGTACTCCGTTATCTGCATCCGAGACCTTAAAAGCAAGCAATGAGACCAACATAACCTCCCTCAACCTTACTCTTCCGCGGTATAAGCTTCGGGACCGCCCTCTTCTCCTTGTTGCTCCGAAGCCCTCTGCGCCTCCGCGGCTTGTTGGGCAGCTAATGCTTTCGCGCCGTAGTCCTGGCTCATAGGTTGAACGACAGGTTGCTCCTCCTTCGGCTCGATGATGGTAACGGAGTCTGGAAGAGACTTCTGCGGGCCAGACTTGCCCTCTGGATCTGAGCCGCGCATGATTTTGACCTTGATCCCAAGCACACCCTGGCGGAGAAGAACGTGACGTGTGGCGGTATCAATGAAGTCTTTCGCAGGTTGACCGGAGTGGATCATGAAGCCGTCCTGCGCCATATTAGTTTATTGGTCGCTAATACAGCAGCTCAAAAACGAACTGTGAATTTCATGCTCTTGGCACGAGCAGCCCTCAGCTTTCCGCTAACAACAACCTCGCAACCCTTGGCGCCACTCTCCATGATGAATCTAAGAACACCATAGCATGCTCGCCTGACAGCTAGACCATTGAGAAGCTTGTAACGCAGAGACTCGCATTGCGCCACAGCAGAGAGACCACGGTTTTGAACTTTAGCGGCGTAGAGAGAGACGGAGTTTTCGGGAAACTTGAAGCGCTTTTGAATAAGAGAGGTGAGTTCGCGAATGCGACGACCTTGCTCGCCCAAAACCTCTTGTGTGTGGGTTGCGCGGATGATGATATCGGTCACGGTGGGAGTGACGCGAACTTCTACACCGGAATAACCTTCCTCGGATAACTCACGAGTGAAAAACTCGCTATAGATTGTTAGATAACTGTGGATATAGATCATACGGCCGCGAATGTACTAGGGATCGATGTAGGAGGAGCGGGGTCAAA
Organism: Patellaria atrata CBS 101060; assembly: GCA_010093705.1. NCBI lineage: Eukaryota > Fungi > Ascomycota > Dothideomycetes > Patellariales > Patellariaceae > Patellaria > Patellaria atrata. Next base: position 195,348 of record MU006115.1, read on the forward strand.
AGAGAAGGGGGAATTACTTCTATGACATGTCAGTAACCAAACCAAACGAGACAATATAGAGAAACGTACAATTTCAGCAAAGAAGAGACCGTCTGGTTTTGAAAAAGTTAGCAAATATACTAATAATGCCCGGCCAAAGTGATATGGGCCTTCAAAATGCATTTTACAACTCCATATCGATCTTATGTGCCCATGTTGAAATCTAGGACCTGAAATTTGGTTCACAGGAGAGAGAAAATGACTTATTCCATACCTGCGACGAACTTTCTCCGCTTGGAGCTGCAACCAGTCAGCCGAAAACATCATTGGGAATGGGTCGATCAATCCTTACATTGCACCAGCTTGAGCAGCAGCCATATTAGCGATTCGATAAGATACAACAAAGTACCTCGATTAAAGCTGGTAGAAAAAGGTGGCGCTGCTGTTAGCCTTGAAATTGAAAGTGTCTGTGAAATTGAGGTCGACGATATTCTGAAATGGTTGAAATGTGCTGATAGTGCGACGCCAAGAGATCGCTTGCTTCTTGAGGTCGGTGGGTTATAGATCAATCTTATCTAATCAAAGCAGATGACCCCAGTCAATATTCCGCTTCCATGCTCATGTCGATCACACCGCAGACTCGTACTAGAGCACGCATCTTCTATTCTCCAGGATTACCTTACAGTACCGCCTTCCAGAAGATGATTAGCATACCTTCGATTTCAGGGAAAATATTTACCTCCAGCTGACGGAACCTCGAATGTTTTAGCAAATTGCACGCTGAGAGTTAGGTAGAGCCAGCCGTCTACGGAAACCCGACGTCAGCCCTTGTCCTTCTGGTGTCATGGACAGAATCAAAGTGTCCAAGGCAAGCCTCGATAGACACTATTCACTGGAAATCAGCTAACAATATATCAGGTCGAAGACGTAACATTATGGAGACAAGGGACTCGTTTTCAAGGAACCCTTCATCTCACTTCTCACCACCTCATTTTCAGCTATACCCAGCCCTCTCCTATAGAAGATTCCGACAACAAACCACGGAAGCGTGAAATATGGATAACATATCCCATGATAGGTTTTTGCACCTTCAGACCCGCTCCGCCAGCATCCCACCAACCCCCTTCAATCCGACTACGGTGTAGGGACTTTACATTCATCGCATTCCACTTCCTCTCCGAAAACAGTGCCCGAGACGTTTATGACACTATAAAGTCCTTGAGTTGTCGGTTAGGGAGACTAGAAAGGCTATACGCTTTCCACTTCAAGCCACATCCGCCAGAAAAGGATATAAACGGTTGGGAGCTTTACGATGCCAGAAAGGAATTCGCCCGATTAGGCATCAGCGAAGAGAACCCTGATGTAGGATGGAGAATATCTGAAATAAACAAGGACTTTCAATACTCACAAACATATCCCTCTTTACTAGTGGTGCCCTCGAGTATTTCAGATAATGTCCTCAACTATGCTGGCAGATATAGGTCGCGCGCCCGCATACCTGCGTTGTCCTACCTACACTCTGTGAATAGTTGTTCAATCACGCGGAGTTCTCAGCCACTTGTTGGGGTTAGGAATAACAGAAGTGCCCAGGATGAAAAGCTCGTAGCTGCTATATTTTCCAGTTCAAGAACCGATGTCGAGTCCCTTGATTCCTCAGGAAGTACGCCGCACCCCGGTGTGACCAGTCCGAATAATAGCTCAGTTCATCTTCAAACTTCTAGTATGGAAAGTTCGTTTGTTGACGCTGAAGCACTTGAAGATGCTGCCATCGCGCGTGCCAATGAGGAGAGCAAATCGCGGCAGCGAGTGTACGGTGCGCAGCAGAGCAACCTGATAGTTGACGCGCGCCCTACGGTAAACGCGTTCGCAATGCAAGTTGCTGGTGCAGGATCAGAAAATATGGATAATTACAAGTTTGCAACTAAGGCATATTTAGGTATCGACAATATCCACGTTATGAGAGATTCCTTGACCAAAGTTATCGAAACTTTAAAAGACTCGGACTTGACACCCCTCCCTCCTAATAGGGAGCTACTAGCCAAAAGCGGTTGGTTGAAGCACATATCAAACATGCTAGATGGCGCAAGTTTGATTGCACGGCAGGTCGGCATCCATCACTCACACGTATTGATTCATTGCTCCGATGGTTGGGACCGGACAAGCCAACTGAGTGCCCTAAGCCAATTGATGCTTGACCCATATTACCGTACAATTGATGGATTCATTATTCTTGTCGAGAAGGACTGGTTATCTTTTGGCCATATGTTCCGCCACCGATCTGGATTTATGGGCAGTGACAAATGGTTCGACGTAGAGAACGAACGTATCTCAGGTAATAGACTTAGTACTAACGGTAACGGGACGACAGGCGGAGGGAGTAACGCCCTTGAGAATGCTCTTGCGAGTGCACGCGCATTTCTAAAGAAGAATGACAGCAAAGAAGACCTAGTCGGTCCCGATGGTGAAATGCGTCCGTACGATTCACCTACACAGAAACCGAATACCACTCCCGGAAAAGATGTAACTGATATAGTAATCACCAAAGTCAAAGAGACGAGTCCAGTTTTCCACCAATTTTTGGATGCTACTTATCAACTGCTCTATCAGCATCCGACGAGATTTGAGTTCAATGAAAGATTCCTACGACGGCTTTTCTATCATCTGTACTCGTGCCAGTATGGCACATTTCTTTACGATAATGAGAAACAGAGAAGAGAAGCTAGAGTACACGAGAAAACAAGAAGCGTCTGGGGCTACTTCCTCTCTCGCAAACAGGAATTCATCAACGAGCAGTATGAACGTACTATAGATGACAATGTCCGAGGTCAAGAGCGACTCCTATTTCCTCGCCTGCACGAAACCAGGTGGTGGGCGGAACTCTTCGGTCGAACCGACGCAGAGATGAATGGGCCGACAGCAAGTCGCGACGACCTCGGCAGCCTGGTATTGACAGGTGTCGAGACCGCTAATATGAGTGCTGGCGACACTCCGAAAAACCTTGCTCGTCTATCAGAGGACAACGCTGCTCTATCGGCCGGATATGCAAATCTCCGCGCTGGATCGTCGACACCAAATTCTCGTTCCCGGAGCCCTGCCATGGCGAGGATGGATGATCTCCACTCGAGGAATCATTCCAGGTCGCGGAGTCCTGCCATCCAGAAGGTGGGAATGGAAATGGAACTGCAATAAGGGATCTGCTGCCGGATCATCGGCTAGTGCATTATACCTAGTCAGGTTTATATTGAGGAATTCTTGCTTCCTGGTCCATTCGGGTTTGTATTCTTAGTATTTGAGGTGTGTTACATCCACGGAAGTTTCCTCTGGCGTTTGAATAGTTATGACAGTAATGATACTCTAATACACTCGACGAATGACGTGCAATCAAAAGCTGCTTTTCCCAAGTAATTCTATTGATATCCAAGATTCGGGAGCGATACACTTTTCCAAGGGCTCTTAATACACTGAAAAGTGGACACTGATTAGTGACATGTATTCCCCTTCTCATCCTATCCACCTCATACTCCCATCCGCGCTAGTTGCGTACCGTTTATACTTGTGTGAGAAAAAACCGAGCTATCTAACAGGGTATTACCAGACTACTGTACTGTACGCCCATCTACTCCCTCTTCCCCTCGTACAGTACTGTATAGCACCGTACACGTCAGATATTACAGCAAACCGCATTCAGTACACGACAAGGAGCGAAACCTGGGGTTCTTAACTGCCCACGACTCTACGTATACGTCAATAGTACGTAGTACAGCCAGAGTAATAGCCGAAAAAGGGAGGTCCGTTCACATCACAGTTTTAAGATTGGGGGTATTATATTGAGTGTAAATATCTATCAGCCGTGAGTGAGAAGTGTGATCTCCTTCAAAAGGGTGCAGAGTGGGATATCGAACGCCGAGCAATGGAAGTGTCGTACTTTAAAAAGAAAAGGGAGGATATAAAATGAACAATGCATGTCCAGTAACGCTATGCATGGAAACCGGGGAAGGAAAAAGTTGGCTGGTCCCACACCCATATCTACTTAGTCCCAACCTGCAAACCAAGTCCAAATCCCATCTTCATATGCCAGAGCCCGCGTAACAGCCACAGCCAGTGCACCCAGCACACTGGCACCACCCAAGACCTGCATAACGATCAATCCCCTCTCGAAAGCAGCCTCCCACTCCGACAGGCCCAGCGGATCCCTGGGATCGACGCCAACTCCACCCCTTTTAGCCCAGTGCTCAGCCCTCTCCTTCTTTTTGGCCTGCTGGTCTCTAAGGTCGACGCCCATTTCACTGCGTCTCGTGAGACCCCAGTCGTTTTCAGCGTGGATATCATGACTTGGGGGGCTGGCGACAATGTGACCATCTTGGACGGCTTCATTGACGCGCTCGAGAAGCCACTGCCCGCGTCGTTGGCGGTGGAGCTGTTCGTAGCGCTCGCGTTCATTGGCGAGACTACGCTGTAGATCTGACGCCCACTTTGCTAAGCGTACTTGGGCGAGGTGTTCTTCATATTGAGCGTGGTCTCTCAAGCGCGCCAAGGTATACGAATGGGGGCCGATCGTGTCGCTAAGCGACAATGAATTTGATAACGGATCCGAAATTTGGTTGTGACTAGGATAGAAAAGTGAAGCGTGGGAACTCGGCCTGGGGACGAGGACTTGAGAAGGGCTGGGTGCACTTAATGCCAAAGAAGCTGTAGAGAGTGCTGGTGAGCCTGTCAAGGGTGTCCCATCGCTTGATGCACTTCGTATACTGAATGCCATAGAACCCGAGATCACCGGAGTACCAGAGGGGACCAGACCTGGGTATGTGTGATATCCAAGGCCGCTCAGAATTCGGCTGTTTCTCGATCCTGAATTTCGACTTCTCCAATCCAAAGACTTCTTGGCAGCAGAGTGTCGCAGCCACGCCATATTCTCTGGGTTAAAAACCTGCGTAATTAGAGATTTGAGTTCGGAAGGCACAAGTGGTTGTATGTAATCTGGAGACATCAAGAGACTTGCGTCCATTGTTTCATTGTCTGATGCGGGAGTGGAAGATATGGCGAATGGGGGAAGGGCAGGACTATAGGAGTCTACTGGGTCAGCGGGCTCCGTATCGAGCACTTTCGAGAATGCTTCCATGGTACTATCGTTAGTTTCACCAAATAGGAAGGGTCTTATAGACGATGTTTGGAATTGTCGGAGTATTGATGCTTTAAAAGAGCGGATTTCAGAAAGAGTTAGCATATCAGCTTTTCCAATAAGTGGAATGACATTTGTCAGGAGAGAAAGTTGACGAATCAACTCTAAATCTTTCGGTTTAATCTCTGCTTACGCGGTAAGTGTTTCTGACTGTGCGATGTAGGGTTAAACATGATGCTTACCATGAGAAAAGAGGTAGAATACAACGTCTACATGAATCCCACCATGGCCACTGAGAATAGATAATACTTCGCTTTCGGTCATTGAAAGAATAGATGAATTTCGTTGGAGAAGGGCCTCAATGTATGAGATGACAGGATCAGTAGATGTCCCTTCCTTGACTCGGCCTGGGGTATCAACAAAGCAGAGATTCCTTTCGAGTACGGTGTCATTAAAGCTCTTCCGTCGTTTCGATGATATTCTGCTATCTTCTATTTCGGACCACCAAGATGGATATGCTTTCGTACTACCATATATTTCCGTGATCGCAATCGTACTATTATCATTAGGTTTCCGCCTCCTGGGTTTGGAAGGATTCTGGATTATAGGAGAACTAGGTGGAAGCGGATCCACGTGAACTATATCATCACACAGTTGCACGATTGACCTAATGAGTGATGTTTTGCCAATACCTAGACACCAACACTTAGTATTACAATATACTCGACCTAATCTCAATCACTTACCAGGTTCTCCTGTCACCAGTATCTTCAGTTTCCCCATACTCTTTCCTCTCTCGGTAAAAGGCCTTCGTTTTGGCATGCTGATACTTGGCATGACGAGCTGAGGAGCAGTACTATTGTTCAAAGCCTCCCTTTCTTCATGGTTCTCCTCATCTTCGCTGGTGGAAGCTATAGCTTGACTGGCAACATCGTCCATGCCCTCCTCCTCATCTGTCAATCTAAAGGACTTAAGGGATACTGATCCAGGAGTACCTAAGTCTCCTAAGTCCGGCAGGGGCGATTCAAGCCGTAGTGGAGTGAGAGGATTCGACGCAACGGGAAGGTTTTGCACTTTGGCACGTTGCTGAGCCGGGCTTGCGTTCCTCGAACTCTGTTCAGAAATATCCTTCCCCTTGTGCCTAATAGTACTCTGCTCTAGTGCTTGAGAGCTGAGAGACCGCTTCTTCGGACTGCTCTTCGCGTTAGGATCGTTGTTTACGCTGTTGTCGTCGCCAAAAGCCGAACTTAAGGCATCTTCCAATGATTGTACTCCATATGTGCTTTCTCTTTGTCTCCCTTCAGATGCCGCCAGGGATTGTTCCATTTCCGTTTCGCTGCAGAGCAGGAATGTCATAGGTTGAGCATGAGCGGGCGCTGACGACCCTCCTCCACTGTGCTTGCGAGAACGGGAGGAAAGGGTATCACCGCCGACCAGAGGTCGCATCTTGATACTCGCACGCGTCTAGAAATAGTCCGAGAGCAGTCCACCGGCGCGAGTGACTGTAAAATGCCGGAGAGGGTAAAGCTTGAAGGAGACAGATACGTGGACTTGGTGATGTCGTCGCGCTGCCCCTCCCCCCGCCTTGAAGCTAGGACCCCAAGGCAAACAGATCCCCGAATTCGGGGTTTCAAAAAACAGAAACCAAGTATTTCAAGTCCATAATATGGCGAAAGTAACTGAGTATGGGGAAGGGAGAGAGAGTGGAGGGAAATGGAGTACGGATAGTTAGGGGTACTTTGGGTTTACACGCATGGCATTCCCGAGCCTGTCTACCTTACCTTAAGGGTCCAAGGTCCTTTAACGGCTGTAGGCGGCACTAATCAATAGGACAACATCCATCCCGTCACCCTTATCTCGATACCGTGACAATACTCCGAAGTGCAAGAAAGTCATCAAGTAGGCCCAAACAGAACTTTCTCACGAAGGACAGGACACACCGAATGATAACACGTCCACGGTTTAACCCGTTACTTGTTGTATAGTACAGACATTGTCTACCATTACAGGTGCTTCCGCCAGCGCCCTTAATCCCCCCCTTTCTTTATCCGTTACTGTTCGAAAGGTTGAGAGCCATGAACAGTTCCTCTTTAAATACGCCACATCAGCAATTCATGTCGCGCCTTGTGATACACAATAGACCGACAACTACCCCTCGTATACTAACCCTTCAGGCCCACGAGTATCTCATTTAGCAAGTCTTCCAGAACAACTGGAGATCTTATTCCTAGACGTTGGTCGAGGTATGCCAGACACGGACTGGATCTCATAAACTTGAAAACACTGGGATAAAGACAAATACCGAAGAAGAGATATTAGGAAACACAAACATCAAACGGAAGTAGCACAAACATAACATGAGTGCGGTGATATCAATCGCTATGCAACAGACCCAGCAGATATCGACGGGTAAGATGTATGAGCAGAATAAAGGATGCTAGTACTTTTCCCATCAAAGGGTTCTTATCACTTTTATGAAAAAGAATCATGACATCGCGACAAAGTAGAGTACAATTAATCGAAAATATGTGAATCAAGAAGGCCAGACCGCAAAATCCGCTAGATTCAAAGTTGATCTCGGCCAAAGAACACAGTGAAGAGTGAGGAGGACAACTGGGGAAGGATATTGTGTACGACCGTGTCCTCATCACATTTGGAAGCATTAATAATGGCCATTGTCGTGAATATCGGCCGAGAGCTTTATGAAGCTTGGTTACCGCCACGACCACCACGGGGGGTGGTGTTACCGCGACCGCCACGGGGAGTGAATCCTCCCCTGTTGCCATCCTTGTTGAAACCTCCCCTACCTTGATTGCCAGGACGGCCGTCGCCGCGACCGCGGGGCATTCCACCCCTCTGGTAAGAGTATGGTCCAGTGCGCAAACGGCGCTCCTCTACGAAGATTTGTTCGGTGCCGATTTGGTGGGGATTGGCTGCTACAGCAGCTTGAAAACCAGCAGGAGTTGCGAAGTCGACAAAGGCACAATTCTAGAACATCTGTTATTACACGGTCGAGATAGCATGGTTTTTCCCAACTTACCTTCTGTCGACTGATATCAAAATATGCCAACTCGCCGTGTTTCGACAACGCTGCTTTGAGCGTATCTCCGTCGACGCCTTCATGCACATTCTTGATATATGCCCTGGTGCCCTGATTCTCTTGAGGAGAGGGTTGTAGTTGAACACGTGATTGGCGCTTGTTGTGATCTGGACCAACAGATTGCCATCCGGCTGCGGAATCGGGTGTACCTGGTGAAGCATCACGCGCAGGTCCTGCGGGAATTGAAGTTGGATGAGATTGAGCTTCGGTCTGGACAGGAGGAGGTGCTTTGGTTTGTGCCGAGGGTTGCGAGTTTGTAGAACCAGGTTTGGGAGTAACTGGGGTGGCAACGCGATTAGCAGCAACGAGGTTGGCCCATGTCTTAGGCGCAGCTGGCTTGGGAGCTGGAGCAGGTGTTGCAACGGGAGCTGCAGGGGTTGATTCTGGTTCCTTAGGCTTTTCAGGTTGGGAAGTTTCCTGCTCAGCAGGCGGTTGGGTATTTTCAACACTTGGTTCAGGCTCCTTCGTAGGAATATCCTCCTCGGGAGCTTCTTCAGCTTCAGGCGCATCAACAGCTTCAGGGACAGGCGTTCCATTGATTTCGGCGGAAACGGCTGCAGTATCCTTAGCGGCAGCGTCTTCCTGCTCAATGAGCTCCTCCAACTCTTTGTCAACTACGGACGCATCATTTTCCTGTTCAGCGAGATCGGCCGAACTCGTGAGAGTCTCATGCGCAGTATCAGTAATGGTGGGCGCAGGCTCTTCATAACCACCAGCAAGGGCAGAATGCTGAGGGACTTCTTCGGGCTCAAGTTCGTCCTCCTCTTCAGTAAGGAAGCGGAAGATGTCGTTGAGAACGAAATATCCGTTAGTCTGTTCGGCAAGCACAAATGTCTGCACGAACTTCCGATGAGGCGCAGATTTGTTGGACATTTGACCGATGACTTGGATAACAATATTCTGATCGGAGGCCTGAGAATCAACATTGGTGACACGAACCTTGCATTCCTGGAACTCGAGTTCGCCTATTCGTTCCCTAATAGACTATAATTTAGTTAGTCATCTGCGTCAACAGAAATCCGTCAAGCCACACACCTTCTGGCCAACGCAAACCGGCACCTTTTCCTCCTCAAGACCGTATACGAATTGCGAGCGTTTGTTGTAGAAGAGCTATCGAGAGTTATCAACTCACGACCTTAATTTGTATTTAATTGCATCAGACTTACAAATAGCTTCTCGGGTTTGGTGCTCATGTTGGTGTAGTACTGCTCGACGAAGTACCAGGCGATCTCGGCTTTGGTAAGGGTAGGGGTACTGCTGTCACCATTGTTGCTGGAAGCTTGGTTGCTAGTCGGAGGAGTTGATTGATTATAAACGGCGGCGTTACTATTGTGTGTGGCGTGAGCGGAGAAGTTGTGTTGCTCGACACCGTATCCCGGAGATTGGTGTGTGCCATAGTTTCCATTAACAGGCAGGGAAGATGTCTCAGTTGCCATGTTGATGTACCAAATGGAGATGTTGAAATGAGTTGATGCGAAGATGAGCTTGTACGATGATGCTTTGTGACTTGGCTAAGTCTGGGGAAATTCAGAGCAAGTTGTCTACCCGTTCTAGAGTTGAAACGCTAAGATTTAAGCAATCAGTATCTGTTAAATAAGATGAAACAAACGAATGGTCTTACAGAGAGTGAGGAGGCTGGATGGAAAAGGCGATATCAGTTTTATGAATTTTGTTGATGAACGTCGAAATTAATAGAAGGAGATTGGGAGGGGAATCGGGGGAAAGAAGAGATGTTAGAGGGTCAACGGAATAGATTGAGTTGCGCGAAGCTGTAAGGGACTTTTGTGTAGAAAATGTAGCAATTCAAAGGCAATGGATATTTTGCGATGAGTCGCAGGACTGTTGTGGATGGCGAGAAAAGGTGGAGGAATTGGTTTTGACGAAGGCAACGGGGAGGCTCTACATGAGCGCATGGTCAATGCGGGCCAAGGGCCAAGGCGAAACGGGAGCCCAAAAGCCTTCGAACCGGTCGATTTATGATCCTTGTTTGTCACGTGCCCTCAAAATCAACGACATGCTATTTCAAACTCCCCATTTACTGTTGAGAATCCACTTTTGTAATGATTTTCGACGCTTGACCATGTTTACTCGTCCGAATATAGCTCAATTTAGCTAAGGGTTTTCTATCTTAGCATGAATATTCCAAAGGGTATCAACTGCTCCATACCCAGCCTTTCTCTCTACGCTAAGACCCTGCAAACACATGTCACACATCTAGCCATTTATCAATCTTTTTGTGCTAGCTGGAGCTCTAACGTAGTATTTCTTACTAACTCCTTAATATACTCCTCATTCACTAGGTATCAGGACGTGCTATAATATCTTACTTTATCGTTAGATCGTAGTAGCTTTAACTAAAACCTTCTGCACGTCCGCGTCCGGTTACTAAGCGGCAGTTCCTTTCAATATGCCTATGTGTTATATCTGTCAGGACCTCGATTTCAAAACTACAGAGATCACAACTAAAACTCATTTGTTGATAGATCGCGGAAAGCTCGCTATTAGCGCTCAAAATGGCTGTCATACATGTCAAGCACTCTACCAGGTTATCAAAAAAGACATCTGCGACTTTCAGGATGAAAGTATGTTAGACCTCCACGTTAATCGCGATGGTGGTATCTTTGTTGATGATGGCTCCGGCATCAAATCGATTGTGTACACCGTTCGAGGTAGGTTTGTTACCCATTAATAATATTTCCTTCCTCATCATAATTCATCCCAATTGCAGGGCTGTTTCCGCTCAGAATATTGTATAATCATTTCAAAATCGGTTTCGTATTTGATCAATATGCGAGTTCCCGGTCACATATCCGGGTGTATTGCAAGCTATGAGTAGAATTATAGCAGGCACATCCATTTATTTACACACATTTCTTAACGATGCGAATATTGCACAGATATTACCCAATGGAAGTTAGCCTTGCATACCTCCTCTCGTGGCATGGAATTGAGTGATAACTTTTACAGGCGATAGTAACCGCTGGCCATGTTTTCGCGTTCTAAAATCCTCATACCTTAATTCCCCGTGCACAAATTCCAATAGGACTCTCCGAAGAGTCAAGCAATGGATTAAGAGATGCGAAGAAAAGCATGATGCCTGTGCCGAATTTGATTCGTACTATGTGCCAAAACGTCTATTGGTGATCGGTTCAGCTCGTTTTGTCTATCTGCGCAACATGACTACCTGGAAATCTCCGGTGGAATATACTTGCCTCAGTTATTGCTGGGGCGACTCTAGCTTGCAATCACTGAAAACAACGAAGGCAACTTTGAACTGCAATCTCGAATCAATAGACTGGGATGTTCTTCCGAAAACTATCCAAGATGCGCTTGACCTAACTTATCGCTTAGGGGTGAGATTTCTATGGGTTGATTCGCTTTGTATATTACAGGACGACATAGAGGATTGGCGAGATCAAGCAGCCGAAATGGCTGAAATATATTCGAATGCATACCTTACCATCGCTGCAGTTTCATCTTCCGACTCTAACGGTGGGCTATATAGAGTGGTGGAGGAGTGTATTACCATACCACCCTCTACAGTTTCAGACAAGCCCTTTATATTACGTACGCGTCCAGAGGTTGAGCATCAAAAACAATCCATGAACGAGAAACCATTCAATTCCAAGGAATCTCCCCTATGGACCCGAGCGTGGACATTTCAGGAAGAACGTTTGTCACGGAGATTAGTAGAGTTCCGGAGTCAGGAAGTGGCCTGGCGTTGTAGGACAGCCGGAACATGTGAGTGTGGACATGATCCTAAAAAAGCCAATGATCAAGGAGATTTCGACCGTCGAGGGAAGCCACACGTAATGAGCCCGCAAAACTTCAATCTAGGGACCGTCAGCAGCTCGGATGAGATGACGTGGGAAATACTTGTTGAGGCTTATTCCAAGAGACAGATAACCTATCCAAATGACCGGTTCCCTGCTTTCTCCGGTATTGCTAAACAATATGAGCGAGAAATCAATGATCAATACATTGCTGGACTCTGGAGAAACACAATTTGGCGAAATCTGCTATGGACTGCAATTGAACCTGGCCGCAGGATAGCGAAGTGGATAGCCCCATCTTGGTCCTGGGCATCTGTCACGAATCATGTCGACCACCTCATAGGATGGTCAAGCAATTTTAATTCCGAGTTTTGCAAATTACTAGACGTTCGATGCATACCAGCAGGGAAAGATCCTCGAGGCGAACTGCGAAGTGCGTATCTAAAACTATCTGGTCTGGTCGTTGAATTCAAAGCAGTGGGATTTGTTCAGACAAGAGATAGTAACGTGGCTATCCACGCGAACGGGCGTTTATATGAAGGTCGCGTATACGTTGATCCCGTCTTCGAGGACATCGACGGGGATATATGTAAGGTCGAGGGAGGAATTGGAAATCAGACCTGGCCTCTTCCATTTAGGGCGCACATGATCAAAATCGGAACGATATCTCGCTCATACTATAGGGAAGAATTTTCATTAATTCTAGAAAAACTCGAGTGTAAAGAAGCATTATTTCGCCGTATTGGGGTACTTGAAAGGCGAATAGTCGATTCTGAATTATACGAAAATGGGGAGGTTCCCGAAGAGGATGAAGAGTATATCTCATTCTACCTTGAGGCTCGGGATAGGAGGGAGATTACAATTATTTGAAGATTTCGTGATAAAGGGTTCAATCCTACACAGCTTCCGATTTCCTCTAGGACTCCGTATAGCACACTATTTTTGTATCTTGAATCAATGATCTATTCATCTCTTGTTCTTCGCTTCTATAATCACAAAAAAAAAAAAAAATTCCCCATTCTGTCCAATTATACCTCTTCTGTATTCCCAACGGTTTTAATTCTCCCCCCTTCCTGTCACTGGTCTCACGGCAAGCTTCACATCACAACCACCGCCCAAAAGATAGCCAACCATGAGAAAATATCCGTCACATATTCCTTGGGTTTTGGACCTGATTATACCTACAAAACCTACTAATGGAACAATTGTGGAGGAAAACCATAACGATATCTAATGTTGTGTGGAAGTTCGAACTATTGTTTCCTGATTCCATATGCTAATGAAAGACTATACCGGTCGATACACTAATACTGTGATATAATTCCAAAAATATACTTAGCTGCTCATTGGTCTTAACCACGGCCATAATTCATTTCTTGGAGTCTATCAGTTGTGAAGGCGGTCGACGATGTAGGTGCTCTGTTTGAACCTGATTGACTAGGTCCTGGCGTTCTGTCGAAGGGTCTGTGAACCTTTTCTGTAGAGTTAATGATAGGGGGAACTGGATGTACGCTTTTGGGTTGTTGAGATTATAAGAGACCGTCCCTCGGTAAAAGATATGCTTGAAATTGAGACAGTATTCAAGCACATATAATGATGCTAACGCAAATTAAATGCTCGTAGGAAAAGGTGACAGAGACCTGACAGCTAATGTAGATATTCCCCGTAAACCCATCGCAAAGGTCAAACGCAACAAACCATAAGAAAAAGGCCCAAGTCATAATCAGACACGAAGCACAAAAACTCCCGCACATTGATATGACAAGGTATCAAAAAAAAACAGCTTCAGCTCCTAAAGAAAGCAGCCCAGAGATATTAGACCCAACGAACACTCTACAGATCCAGCCACTCTAAGCTTTTGGTCCTGGGGTATCCCCCTCTCCGGTTTCCGGTTTACGGTTTACAGTACGGAGTACATACGTCATTCAAGACGCCGCCGTGACTTTTCTCGTGAACACGGCATCCTGCGAGCTCAGTCTCCTGCCGAGCGCCCTGTCTAACTTCGCTCCCAGCGCCAACTTGTTCATGTCGTCGTTCTTCTCGGTGCTCACGACGTATCGTTGCTGGGCCAGACGCTTGTCTTCGAGGCGGTCGAGACCCGCGTTCCAGGCTTTGATGTCGGCGCTGCGTGGGTCGAGAGAGGAAGTGGTAGAGGGTGCGATGGAGGGTGTGAGGGTGGGTGCATTGCTGTAGGTGGAGATGCGGGTGGAGGCGAGGTTTGCGGATTGGGTCTGGATGAAGGTGTTAGAGGATTGGGTGGTCGAGGGGGTTTATGGCAGAGTTGTGGGGGGAGAACGGGAGACGTGAGGTGTGGATCGGAGAATGCTTACAGTCATGATTCCTCTGGTACCGTTACGTAGCGTTGAGGATTTGGGAGGAAGAGGTGTGGAGTCGGAGAATACTCGTGACGTATTTTGGTGTCGAGTTTTAAGGTCGTGGCTTCTCAAAGGGTGATTGATGTTGTCCGATTGATATTATACAAAGAAGGGGTGCCACGCGAGAGGAATATCAGGAAGGAAGGGATGGCGATGTTCGAGTAGAAGAGTGGTGACGGTACGAGTGAGAAACACGGGCAGGTGTGACCGTGTGTGAGGCGAGGGAGCTGGAGATGCACACGCTTTGCCGATTACTTTGCGTTAGGTCGTGTTTCACAACTTGCTGCCGATCATCAAGGGGGAAGGCGCGGACGCAAGTATTTAAGTAACCCAGAACTAGCCGGTACAGTATGAAGGGGAACAGTTTGCTGTCAATATTTTTCAAGACAGCTATATATCCTTCACTATTCTTCCAGCCTACTTTCCTCCCGAGACGGACACTTCTACCGTTATGTACGAGCTGAAGAGAAAACCCAGGAGCGATTTGGTGGCTATTGTTAGCTTCGAAAGGATCATGAGGTGAGGGTGGTGGCATAGGGTATTCCTCTACCGTCCTGCAAAAAAGACTGAAAAGCCCATGAATGCACTGCGCATGCTTTTCCACGCCAAAAACCCAGCAAGACGTTCGAAGATATCACCGTGATGCAGCCAATCTCGAATCATGCACGCTACTAACGCTATGAAGTATACAGGCTTAACAGAAACATAAGTGCTTCGTTACTACTGGCTTTTACCCATCGTAACGACGGGGTACAGTTCCTGACTGCAGTTCTGGACCCAAGGGTTACGAGGGCGAACGGAACCTTTCACGCCTTTTCATTCGCCTTCGAATCCCGCCGACATGCTCTCGATGCACAGGATGCACTCTCGCTCTGGCCCCGATGCACTTCGTTCGGATAGCCACGTTTTGGCGGCTTGTTGGCACGTTTTTCTGAATGCTCCCGGCCCTGCTCGGCTGAGCTTAATCGTTCCTCCATATCGAAACTAGGAGTTCAGGACCGACCAATTTCTACTTGTCGCTCCTCTCTCGCTCTTGAATTACTGTAATCCTTTCTTATCTATTCGGAATCTTAAGTTATTATAGATTTTCATTCTGAAAGTACCATCTTTGAGTGACGTGCGTTTGCTTCGTTCGACTGTCGATTTCATTGAGACACAACATGCTTCTGCTATTGTATTGCCATTTGCACAAAGTTCCTTGAATCACCTTACCAGTCTCCGAGTGATAATACTTGTCTGACTGCAAGAATATAGATTCTTTATATCTACTAAATGGGTCCGGTACTGTTGATCGGTACGCAATATCACGTACTACAAGTCACGTTGTGACTCATAGATCACTGAACGCTCGCTCTGAATATTATGGCCAACCATTTGATCTAGCACCCTCTGAGATTGCGCGACAACGGAAGTTATTCTTTACTGTAAATGTGTGGAAATGTTTGATTCGATCATCTAAGAGTGTGGAATACTCTTCCTCGCCAATCACAGGTCCTGAACTGGTTGCATGTGATCTTGATATTCACCCTCACAACATTAATTCCCTCCTCGCATTCACCTTTCAGTTAATGATTTTGTTTGTTGATTTTTAGTACGTTATAGCAAAACCTTTTTTTCCAACCGCGTGCCCCCGTCATTACTCCCCTCTTACATCTCACCACACCCAACAATCATTCCTCTCTATTGCGTCGCCAACATACCATTACATCTTAGACGCAAGCTGCTCTGTGGTGCCTTCACCACTTCTGTACGGAAATTCAAACGGTCAAAAACGGCCAAGTTAGACGCTCTTCCAAACGAGCTGTGGTACCTCATATTCGAAAACCTCAGCCCAGACGACCTGTCGAATTTATGCCGAGTATCCAGGCGGTTCCGGGATCCATGCCAAAATATCCTCTTCCAGAATATACGCTTTGTTGAGGACTGGTAGCTGGGAAAATTACGAGCTTTCGTACGGACCGTCATCATTCGCAAGCCCAGCTTAGGATACCACGTTACCAAGCTCCACGTCGAAACCCTAGTAGACGACTCACACCCAGTTTGGTCAATCCTCGGAGAACCCCGTATGGGATCGTAGACAGTAGCGGACGCGGCTGCTGTTCGTACAAAGCTTACTCATTTGACTCGCGCTACGGACCAGAGCGCTCAAACTACCACTCAGACTTGAATTCAAGCAATTTCGAGTGGCCGAAGAGACGCTGTCCTATTTGTACTGCTCATGACCTTGCCAAATCTCCAGCGAGTTTTTCTCAACACATTCGACCCGCAAATGTACGATCAAGTAGTCCGGACCTGCCATGAACGCATGCTACCAAAGCTCAAGTCTATAATACCAATGGTCGAAGGCAGCTTCCTGAAGGTTACGGTACCCTCGGTGTCCTGGAGCCTTCTGCCAAAGATAGGGAGACTATGGGTGGAACAGCATAATCTGATCCGTGACGACTGTACGCTTGCCCACCACCTGACCCATATATCACCGATACGGTGTGGTGTACACGACCCAAATAGCTTATTAAGGAATGCGCACTGCGCAAAAGTGCTGGATCTACACAAGGTCAGGTTCTACCTCCCGCCGGGAGATCCGAGTAATGATCTCGACTCCCTACTAACGGTGGTATCCCCTACGCTGGAAACACTATGTCTCTTTGAAGTAGGGATTAATGATTCCTGGCCTGCCCCTGCTTCTCTGATCCAGTGCAAGGAACTCAAGAGTCTATCCATAGATGCTAGACTCCTTTGCGACCTAGAGAAGTTCGTTTGGGATATCCCAGACATGGTAGACTGGACTACGGCGTTGCCTCCCTCATTGGAGTCTCTGTACATATCGCATCCCTATTACATAGACTATCGTCTTCCCGAGTTGATTGCCTCTTTCTCATCCGCCAAGGTTCCCCGTGGGCTTCCCAATCTTTCGAATGTTCGTTTCGGAGTTGAGACAAGGTGAGTAAGCGATGAACATACATCATACTATCTTAGCAACGTACATATGCTAACAAACAAGTCCACACGTATGGACATGACGTGTAATCAGGTATAAATTCGACGGACCGGGTTTGGGATACCTTCTACGAAAGTCCATAGACGAATGAAACTTCCAGTGTACTCCTCAATTCTCTCCCACTCGCGTGAGAATCCCGCACTTAGTCACCCATCCAACGATGGGACAATCCCACAATACATTGCAAAGGATTCTTGCAGCTTGGAAACTTTCTCTGGACCCTGTCTCTTCTTCAGGGAAGAATTGACAATGTCCTACTCCAAAGTCCATCTGCATATTTGTGTATCTTCGTTGGTGCTACAGATACAATAAGGCTCTAAACGAAGGAAACGTATACTTTGCAGCAGTACGAATTTACAACCCTTACACTACTTTAACTCTACTGGACATTGTCTCTTCTTCTGAATAGAATTGGCGACGTCTAACTCCAAGGTCTATCTTGATGTCTTTGAGTCAGTCCATACGACAAGCCTTTCAACACATGGTGATGCAATATTCTGCGACAATGCAACTATAGTGTCACGATCCTGACACCGATGAAACTTTCACTGGACATCGTCTCTCTATAACTGAATTGGCGGGACCCCACTTCAGCAATGTCAATTCGCTTCCCTTATGCGATGCGTATTCCGGACTTTGAAGTGCATACTTTCGCCCAACTCATACCGATGTTCTCAAACTATCGTGCGAACTTTCCATGACAGCCCAACGCAGCTGTCTTATCCAGAGAACGAGTCAAACGTCTGTCCGGTCATCCAGCTGTGGTGTTCCCATATATATACAACAACAAGGTCCTTACCCTCAGGTGATTCCATTGGCTGCTCACTCTATTGATATCAGCGTTGCGGTGGATCCGGACGGCAGCCGTTTACTTCAAGCTCACGATGTCTTCTTCCCGTACAACATCACGCCCGAGTATCCTGGAGATACTTATTATTAGCTTATGTACGTCAGGCCCCCAAGTATTCTATACTCACTCCATATTCGCAGTGTACGACTAATCTATAGGACTTCACACTGTTCAAGTGCTAAGGCAATTGTGGGTGGGTACTCATAAATCAAGATTGAGTTTTGACTCAGAAATCTCGTGTACTAACATATCAAAAACCGTTAATCATTTGCGATTTCATAGACCAAGGAGAACAGATACTGGAGTTATGACAGTGTATTTCTGTACGAAGCAAATCAGATGGAGATCTGAAGGTATGTAACACGTGATTTATGAAATCGTATAATTGATTGGTACCTTCCCGCTTGTGGATAGTTCTACTGTACTAGAACTAGGCGTATCTCAGCTTTGTAATACTTCAGCCTCACCGAAAACTTGTGATATACTTTTACGTTTGTAATTCTTTTCTTTCCACTCTGATTTCTTTCTTTCTGCCTTACTATCTTGTTTTCTCATATCTCAGAAACCTTAACTTTCATCACAAACGGTCTATTTAGCCATTCACGTCACTTTCAGAGAATATGCTGTGTCCACTTTGTCGCCACCGTGCAGCAGATCATATATCGAAAGAAGATATTTTCTATCAATTTTCCAAAAAAGCATGCCGAATCTGTTATACTTTGTTCTTTCTGACTCTCGAGTTCAACGGGGGTGTTCCATTTGGCGTAGGAACACTTGAAGTAAAGAGGATCCCCAACCGGGAACATCAATATGCTCATGAAACTTTGCGTCAAGATTCTTTTGAAGGTCGAGAGTTCATCGTTGCTAACGCAGGTTCAAGTAAGTGAAGACTCTCAATGCGCCCTCCCCTTTTGTGAGCGGAATGATGTGCTATAACATTAGCAGAATACGTTGATATTGGATAGCAATTATGCTCATATCTAAATATATCACAGGCGAGCTTACCAAAAGGGCGATATGGTCTTGTCCAACGAGGATACCATTTGATGCGCGGTTCCCAGTACTTCGAGAATGGCTCACGCTCTGTGATAAGTTCGACAACATGGGCGATGGATACGATGCAGTCCGTTGTTATCAGCCGGGCCCTTTGCCGACTCGAGTTATTGATGTTGGAGCCTCTAAAGGTCCGGATGAAATACGCGTAATCCAAACTGACGGAACGCAAAGCGAACGTTACACTACACTTAGCCACTGTTGGGGGACGGCATATTCGCTGTCTCCCCCAAAATTACTGAGGAGTAATGCAACAGAGTGGTACAATTTCAGCGATGCGCAAAGGCTACCTTCAACATACAAAGATGCTATCACCCTTACAAGGCTATTAGGAGTGCGGTATTTGTGGATTGACTCCTTATGCATCATTCAGGTGGGACTTGAATGTTGCTTGCATTCAAAGAGTCGTTCGATTAACCTTTAGAAATATAGGACGATGAGGACGATTGGAGACGTGAATCTTCAAAAATGGCGTCCATTTATCGGAATTCGTATTTGACTATCGCTGCTACTGCAGCAGAACATAGTGGGATCGGGTGTTTTAGTCGCGCCAGCGCCTCATCACACGTTACCAGAACAAGAACTAAGTACGAGGTTATGCGACAAGAAAGCAAAGAGACATATATCCGCCTACCACCTAATGAGATAACTTCTTTGTTGAGCTCTCCTCTCTATAAAAGAGCTTGGACCCTACAAGAGATCTGTTTATCCAAACGACGTGTACATTTTGCCGATGACCAAATGTACTGGCAGTGTCAGACCAGAACGTGTTCTGAAGATGGACTGTTGAGCGCTCCTACTTCATCCGTTACACCTTCTCTCTTGGACTCTCTCGTAGGAACTCCGAATTCCATGCGAACATGGTGGTCCTGGGTGGAGGACTACAGCAATCGCAAACTGACGGTCCAAAGCGACCGGTTAGTGGCATTTGCAGGAATTACGAAGTATTTCGAAGAGCAAACAGGGAATACCGCAGTGGTTGGTCTCTGGGAGGATGAGATAGTTTCCAATTTGTTATGGTATACCCAGAATCCAGCGGCGTTTTCTCCCAGAGGTATACCTTCCTGGTCTTGGTTCAACATTGATGGTCAAGTCACAAGACCCACATTTCGTGACCCGAGATACTGGAACTGCAAAAGAATCCAAAATCTCAAGGTTATACGAATAGAAGTAAAGTGGGCAGGTGAGCGACTAGTTTCGGACCTCACTCGTTCCAATATCCTCGTGACTGGACAGATAGCCACATTCATCCACGTCGATGCCTCCGACGACCACACCCTTCGGTGGGAACAGAAAGATTGGATTTTTCGGATTATTCGGTCGCTCGCGCCGGAAGGACCTCAAGTGGATTGGTGTAAAGCGTATTGCTGCTTTGATCTGGGCTCGGATTCATTCCGCTTTTTCCACGGACGGATTTGTTGCTTACGCGTAGAAACACTGGCCTCCTATGATCACGAACGCAATGTACCGGGAAATATTTACGAGGTCCTCATTGTAGAACAGCTCGGGGTGCTTAATGGTGATGAATTTCCTTCCTATCGGCGTATGGGAGTTGGCTCTATAGAATTAGGATTTACGCCGGAAAGTGTAGGGAAGCTGGATGAGTTTGAACGCCAAATATTCAAAGAACCCGCTATGGAGCTATATCTTGTGTAGTTCATGTTCTCTTGGGAGTTCGTAGGATGCGAATGGTATACTCAAATTAAGTGATATACGGAGGATCAATACGCAGCTCAGACAAGGAATTCGTGAGATTTTGTTATAAAGTTAGGTTATCACTCTATTATTATATATCTCTTGAGACCTAGAAATTAATGTACGTGTATCTCTGTAAAGTCGTAAAGTAAGAGCCACGAAGTCGTCCATCTCCACAATGGTCGTCATTCCACCGCGTGGGTGGTGATCCAGAGAGTTATGAGATCACTACGAAGAGCTTGCCCCTACTTAAGATCAATAACTATCATAGCCGCGTCGTACGACTTTTTTAGAGCGAATTTCTATCTCTGTAGAAAACTTTCTGCCTAACTGTACACTCTCTCTTAGATATGGCCTCCGCATCCGCTGTACATAACAGAAGTGACCAACGGGCTGTAGGGGTACAGGAATACTACACTGTACTTCTTTTAGGAATATGCCTAAATATGGGGGTTAAATGTCTCCTGTAGAGTGCATAATCAACACAAAGCTACCAGAGCGCATGAACATTGATAAGGAAGAAATGTTAAACGATGAAATAGCTACGAAGCTGTTCTAAGCTAAGAGAATGTGTTTTTGCACTGTCATCCTCGAAAAGCAATTTTCTTTATCCACCGCGGGACTTTTGTCTACTTGCTTGGAGTCAAAGTTCATACGAGCGTGAATGATACCTTTTGATCGAAATCCAACGTTCTGCCACACGTCACGTCAATCAAATAATTTCCCTGCTCCAACACTTTTCCATACAACCTTTTGAACATTCTCTTCCCTCACAATGCTGGGCTTCATTTCTGTTTGGTGAGTCACTTGAAGATTGAGCTATACTTTAAGAATAGAGCAATGGAAGAAGCGCGAGATAATACATTCCTAGTCTTCATAGAAACCTTCCAGAAATATGTGTTATTTTGATGGACATTGGTGATATTACACCTAGTATGGATAAGTAGAATGGTCACGCCGAAGAAGGTACGTTCATACCTCAGCAAATATATCGTAGACACCGGACAGGTATATGATAAACCAGTGATTCGTGGAATGGACAATACATAGCTTCAAATACGTATCACCACGATTACCAGCATTAGGGAGCGCTTCGTAGTAAGTAGTAACTTTAATTACAGGAAGTATATAAGCATGGTAAATGCAATATGACGCTGACTCTCTGCAGATCAAGAAGGACTACAACTCCATGGGTAATATATTATCATATAGCCCCTGCTCAGATATCACTTCTTACCCTCTCCAGACAGCAGGTCCAGGAGCAGTATACGATGATGTCTACAATTGAAGTCAGCATAACTGAACAATAAATATGGAAACAAGTGTCCCTTACTCCTGAATAGATATTGACCTTGATACCTGGATCGTTCGGGCTGTATGCTCCTGGGAACGAGACCAAGGGGCTGGGGTTTCCAGTCCCACCGCCGGTAACCTTTACCTGCGCGCAAGAAATGTAGAACTGCGCACCCCCTGCGTTGGAAGCCTGGTGCAACGCAATATGTTCAACTCTCAAGAGATAATCTCCAGCGGGAGTGGACGAGGGAATCGTCACGCTTACAGAGCCGGCATCTATACCATGTCAACTAATCAATCCTCACACGATACTTCATCTAGTGAGGACAAACATACTCAACGACGGCCAGTTCATCTGACCTCCTGAAATGGTGGGACCCTGCGACGCAATCTTGAACCACACGTTCCCGGAGCCGTCCCAGGAGGAAATGCTCTGTCCAGATGGGACCTTAGCCATATAGAACTGGAGTGGGCCGGGATGGAAGATATTTGGGTTCGCCTTGAATCCAACGCTGGATCCTGCGGCTACGGTCTGGGTAGAGGCGCTTTTGCCGCCTGCGCCCTGGTAGCAGCGGATAGCTTGAGAGTTCACGTCCGTGACGCCGGCGTTGCTTTGGTAGTTGAGTGTTTGGCGGACATATTGCCAGTCGCTCGTGCCCGTGAGAGCTGGGAAGGTATCTGTGAAGTAATTAGCAGAGGAGTTTACTACACGAGAACATTATCTCTTGCAGTGTGGCAAGGCCGTCGCTAGCGAGGCCAGCGATGTCAAAAGGTACAACTTCATTCTGGAAAAGACGAACTTGATAATAGATCTGAAGAACCGAAACACTCACACAACGATTAACTTCCAGACTGGTGCTACGTACGCATTATGTATGTGGCTGCATTGCTGTGGGGTTACTTTCAACTGATATGAGGCCCGAGGGTCACTTGATTTACCCGCAATATAATTTCCCCAGACACTACCCGATTAGGAAGTCTTTTAATATACTCCCCACAAACCACTTCCGAAAGCCGGTAGTTTTCTTCTAATATAAAAATTTATCGATTTTTTTCGTCTCGTCGCACCGAGGTTTGCATGTTCCAGTGCATACTCATTGTAAATAATTCATACACAGAAGTCCAATATCTGATTATTCTGTGAAAATGGTAATGGATTCGTACAGTGTGGAGAGTCCCCTTGCTCATCTAGTCTTGTTTTATTGTGGAGCCTTTACAATAACTGTCCTACTTACGCTTATAAGAGAGGGTCATATGCAAGATGAATATTCCAAGGCATATCGTATTGGAAGAGAAGTGTTCGCTGACTCGAGTGGTAAACTCCAGTGGGGAGCTTCCATATTTACCTGAAAATTCTCCGAGGACATCTTCACGCTAGACATAGTACTAGGAGCTATAGCGGATATTTGCGTTTGACGGATGCATTAGCATTTGGACTGTATGTCACTGCACGTGATTCCAAATATCTCATGGAGATACATATATATTTTTTAGCAACGCTGTTTTGTGGTTGAAAATGAAAAGCAGGTCGAAGGAAGCCCGTCGTAAAATAGTAGCACAGATAGAAGTCTAGTGCTATATTTTCTGGGCTATTTCCCGTTTAATAATTGGTACAAGCACATCCTTTGTACGGGCATTGTAGGTCTAATTACGTTGCAATAGGTATTAGCAGCTATATTGATAGGTTCTTGGTAGGTACTCACTTGGATAACCTACGCAACCTGAATATCCACTAGCTCGACAGTTGACCCCGCGAACACCACAGTCTAAGCAGATCAGTGATGATATCAAACATTATAGCAAGAGAATACGGTGTTACGGCCACATACTTGTCTTCTCACAAGGTCCGGTATATGGCGTATAGCTTCCATATTGAGAGCAATCGGCTCTTAGCTCCGAACCTAACGTCCCTCCATAAACACCCCGAGTGAGGAATAGAGCTGAGCTCAAGATAAAGGGAAGGGTGAAATGCATTGCGTGCTTGAAGTAACGGATGGTGAGGAAGTGTTGGGCTGAATAGAATTTGGCGAAAGTAACGGTTAAAGGAAAACTGAAAGTATATATTTGTACTAGTAATGGTTACATCTCCATTTAAATGTATAGACGACCAAGAATACCTTTATTAGTACTAAGGAATGCTTGATGTACTACAGTATATCGTACAGTACGAAGAGGCTCAAATCATTTCTCGAAGACCAATGACGTGTACGACTAGACTTATAGTAGTGGATACACTTGGCAAAATCCACTTCACCAAGTCTTACAGTACAACATTGTCTCCATGTCTTCGCTGCTTTTAATCTCGTTATACCTTATTAATAATTGCGTTGCACTGTAGGCGGACGAAGTATATCAGTTCCAAGAGACCAAGCCTAGGCAAGGAGTCCTGATATGGTTGGCTTCATTAGTATGTCTTGTATAGCAGTCATTGACCATCTCAAGCCTTTTACATCGCAAAATGCGTAGCTTCTACCGCATCACTGACATGGTCGCAAATCCGATATAGGGCTGGGATTGTGCTTCTCAGGAAGTGACCAGGCAAGGCCCTCAACGAATACGAGAGTTTACAGACCGTACCGAGGGAGTCTTATCAATCTTACTTAATTCATGTATCGCGATGAGCGGGCTGCTGAGGATGAATATGTATAGGTAAGTGTATAAGAGGAGGAGAGCTTCGAGGGAACCGTAGATGACCTTGTTCAGCGATGGGGCTTGTACTGTACTGGCGTTCAAGCCAGGTAGGAACAGATCCATACGGACTATGGGATGTACGCCGCAGTGGAGTTGAAGCCATCCCTCGTGTCTGATGATGGGGAACGCGTGGTGGTGCAAAAACTGTTGTCGTTGCTGAAGTGGCTAGGTGATGACTAAGGTCAAGTAAACTCCCGTCTCCACCAACTGCTCTCTCAACACCTTCAATCCACGCCTACTTATACCCTTAATACTAATAGTGTACTACAAATATGCGTACGTTGTAATTCAGTATTAAAAAAAAAAAAAGCTCGAACTACCCACATCATCCATGAGCTTGCTCAGCTTGATTTTAGTCACACCAGTGACTGTAGCGTGTTCTGTCGCTGCTTATCGATTACTCCTCCACCCCCTATCTAATATTCCTGGCCCGAAGTTGGCGGCCATTACCAGACTATATGAGTTTTACTTTGATTGTATCCTTGCGGGGAAGTTCGGTTTTCAAATCGAACAACTTCATAAGCAATACGGTAAATATCTCTATGGCTTTTATCTCCTCACAGCTTGATTAACTCAGTTTCGGCGATCAGGACCAATTATGCGGATTGGCCCGAACGAAGTTCACATTTCCGATCCGGATCACTTCGAAACGTTGCATAATGTGACGAACCGTATTGATAAGGACCAATGGTATTATAGATTTGTTGGTTCCCAGGACGCGGGTTTTGGGACCGGCGATGCAGACCTCCATCGGATACGAAGGAAAGCGATGAATAGGTTCTTTGCCAGTTCTGCTATCTCCAACCTC
Source organism: Patellaria atrata CBS 101060 (assembly GCA_010093705.1). Lineage (NCBI taxonomy): Eukaryota > Fungi > Ascomycota > Dothideomycetes > Patellariales > Patellariaceae > Patellaria > Patellaria atrata. The sequence continues at coordinate 221,082 of MU006115.1, forward strand.
GAACCTTCATCGCGGGAAAAGGTTCAAAAAATGTGTCGTCGGCTACAAGAAATGCGGAAGGACGGCAGGCCTGTCAATCTTTCCAATGCTTTCCGTTGTCTAGCTGCCGATTCGGTGACTTATTACTGCATGCCTCAAGGTTTCAATTTGCTGGATTCCATTGATTTTGCAGAGGACTACAATAGACAGGCACGCACGATCTCATACATCGCGGTTTGGCATCGGCATATACCAATAATCTTTCCCATCTTCATGCGTATGCCAAGGTGGTTTGTGAAAATGACATTCACAGAAGGAGGTCTATTGGCATTTGACTTTCAAACAGTACGTACACATTTTCATGCACTATATTTTCAAAGTCCCTTTTAGCCTTTAAAAGTCACTGTAGGCCTTTAGAACAATTACTGGAAAGTTTTGAAGTTTGAAGTATCAACAAACTTGCATCATTTGTATGAGGTACGATAAATTCGTATGGCGGGGGCACTTTGTACGATTTTTGAGCTAACTACGCAGTAAAGTGGGAGATCTCTTTAATAGTTGGCTTACGGTGGAAAAAGATGGACAGTGATGATTGATATCTCTGACGTTGATATTACAGGATCTTGCCCGTCAGTCAGCCAGTGCAGTCCATGCCGAGAACAGGAGCGACATATCCGTGCTGGACGGGATAATCAATTCGGAATTCTTACCAGAAAGTGACAAAACGGTTGGCCGAATTACACAAGAAGCGCGAACGCTTGTCGGTGCAGGCAGCGAAACCACAGGATCTTCTTTAGAGATGATCGCATACCATGTTCTTGCAAATCCTCCGGTCTTTCAGCACCTAAGAAATGAACTCTCGGAGACAGTCTCGAAGTTCGGACAGAATTCGTTAACCTCGTATTCCACTCTTCAACATCTACCGTACCTGACTGCGGTAATTAACGAAGGTCTCCGCTTAAGCAATAGTGTCTCAGGGCGTCTCTGCCGAGTAGATCATCACAATGCCCAATTGTACAAGTCGTATACCCTGCCGCCCGGAACTGTAATTAGCATGAATCTTCGATCTTCACATACCGATCCATCCATTTTTCATGATCCCCTCGATTTTAAGCCTGATCGCTGGCTCAAAGACACCGAGTCAAAAATGCTTGAAAAATATTTCATACCCTTTGGTCGAGGCTCACGAAGCTGCATTGGCAAATCGTTAGCTATGATGAATCTTTATTTGACAACTGCCAACTTATTTTTCCACTTCGTACCCCAGCTGTATGAGACTACTCTAAAGGATATCGAGATGGAGCACGACTTTTTCGCTCCCTTTCCACCACATGAGTCAAAGGGACTACGAGTGATACTTAAGTGAGGTAATTGAAGGTGATCGCAAATTAGAGTGACATCCATTTCAGATGATCACTACACGAAACTTCATCATTTCTTCTTCAAAGCACCCCCATCCACCGTCAATTCCAGACCAGTTACAAATCCGGCGCCAACCAAATACTCGGCCGCGTCGGCTATATCAGCCGGCCTACCTGCGCGGTTGGTGGGATGATCACTGACATCTTTCTCCTCGTTCTGATTCTCGAAGCTACCACCCTTCTCATCACCTGCCTTACTCTCATGTTCCACCTTGATGCGTCCAGGCGCGATTAAGTTGACTCTAATGCCCCATTGTGAGAGGCTGATAGCCATGCTGTGCATCAGTCCCAGTTGACCTGATTTCGTCGAGGCATAACCTTCTTGGTTAGGATCAGATTGGTGCGCGCGGAAGGATCCAACATGAATGATGCAAGGTCCAGGAGCAGAGTTGTCTGTCGATTCCACATCCGAAGAGTCTTGCTTCATATATGGAAGACAAGCTTGGGACATTGCAAAGGGAGCAGTAAGATTCGTTTCAATGTAGCTGAACGATAGATCAGCTACTTTAGACATGTCAAAGAAGATAACTGAGGACCTACGCTTGCCATTCGTCAATTGTGTCTGGCTCTTCCATCGTCTTATTATCTTTCCACTTTGGGCTAGCAATTCCACCGTTGTTGATGAGAACATCAATCCTGCCGCCAAAGAAGGCTGCAGCTTTCTTAACCTTTTCGCGGATATCCTTGACATCACGGAGATTGCAGATCTCGGAGCGAAGTTTATCATTGGATGAATACTGCTTCAGATGAATATTAGTCGTATGTGATAGTTCCTCCTCGTCAATGTCAAATATAACTACGCGGTCGCCACGTTCAAGGAATCGGCGGCTCAAGCAGCGACCAATTCCTCGAGCTCCGCCGCTGATTAGGACTGCCCTAGAGTTTTTGTTCATCGTGTCAGGTTTGAATGTAAAGTGAGATTAAAAGACCGTGTTGAGGTCAATCGGCAACACATATTTATGCCAGCAATGTTTGCCTCAGGTACAGCGACGCGAATGTGACGTCACAGTGAAATAACGAATCATTCTGTGGCAAGGGAAACTCAAGTAAGGTTACCTTAGTTTCCTCGCGTTCTACCCTCGCTTATCATTGCTTCAATCATCCACATTTTGCAACTTCAAATATAAAAACTGGTCATACTCTCCAGCAAAACGATCCTAGGCTAACAATCAACTCTATCATATATTCTTTTCTCAGGGTAAGGGAAGAAAACATGGGGATTACCTTCTCCACCCTTCACTCCCATGCAAATCAAACATTTCCTTTCGAAATGCTCCCTATTCAAGTTCAACTTCATATTCTCTCTTTCACCGTCTCGTGGCCAAAAATGGACCTGGGAAATGGCAAGGTAATATTCCTGGCGGACCGGGTATCCGCATCGACAGTTCCGGACGAGCACGCCCATTACCGTCAATATCCGAGAACAGATCCTCCTGTCGGACATGCACTTCACTATCATGGACTGATTCGTACAGCTGAACATGCAAGACCACGGGCCTGTGCACTTGTAATAGACTTGGAGATTCGCTATTCTCTGTGAGTATAACCTAGCGGAAGCAACTCTGTGGGGTTACAACTGGTTTTCCATCAGAGGGACGGAAAATCAGATTGAGGATGTTGTTATGAAAATCCCATCTCACGGGTTTCAGCAAATACGTTGGCTGTACCTAGACTTCGGTCGCGACTTCTTTGAGGGCGACCTTCCTGAGCGCTGCACCGGCCTTGGTTTGAAAGGTCTGGTCGGACCGATTCAAAAGCGTGGGAGGCGCGATGTTTTCACGAACGTACTAAACTATGAAACATTGAACTATGATCATGCGTTGGAGTTTCAGTTTGTAACAACTCCCAATTATTATCGACGCTGGATCCTATGAACTTGATCTCGAACGGATTTTGTTAATCGCATGTATTTTCCGGAGCTTTTATCATTTCGGACCACATCCGCTTCGTGGTACACTTCAAGTTTTTGACGCATTTCACTTCAGTGGGGGTATGGGTTATTTTGTGTTAAAAGATATTTAGACGCATACGACACTTTTCGTCTTATGTCCTTTGCATGGTGATAACCTGAAATTAGAGTCTACTCTTAGTAAGTGTATCTCCAGATTTCTTAAGTCTCCCCGAATTTCCTCCTCCGTTCATCTTCGAACTTGTCTAGGGTTTCACATTTGTATGAGCATGCTGGTGTGGTAGGCGTCAATTCCATAGTGAGCTATCATCAACTAATCACAGTACATTGAGTCTTCCTGCCTAATCAGGTAAGTTATCCAGGCGTACACAAGGGTATATTACTGTACGGAAGGCGGATATTATTTCAAACTCTATCTATGACATGAAACGCTTTTATACCTCACCTAGAAACTGCGAAGGTAATGGTAAGAAATTAGATACGGTCAGGTAAACAACATGTGCATATTTTCTCACCATCCTAGTAAGGGTAAGTTATACCATTTCTATATCATAGACATAAGATGTAAATGTCCACATTTCAATTTATGCGCTTCACTTCATCTTCCCAGCAGACTAACTATGCCCGGGACGTATCTACTGATCGACTATTGTCCAACAAACATAACGACTGTAAGTTTGAACTGGCGTCCTTCTGCTTGAGGCCCGACATAATCTTTGGGAAACGTCATGATTTTGGTAATTCTCTTGTTGCCGAACTGATTATGATGGTCCTTGAGAAAATGGATCTTGGATTTGACAGTATCGGTTCCCAACCAAGCAGTGAATGCATCATCCATTGCTTTATTGTTTGGATTTGGAGTGAAGATTTCAATCTCGTTATTGGGAATATCATTCATTCTGTAAGAATCCTCGAGGACTTTGACCGCGCCTTTATTTTGTACATCACGACCGACAATCAACTGAAGGTTTCCATATAGTGACTCAGGACGTCCGTGTCGCCGCGCGGATATACGGGCCCAGGTCTGCGAGAAGATTTCCGAGTAGGGCAGACGATTGCGGCTGCTTGTGGGATTCCCATCCGCTCCTTGAAATGCCCAGGAGACAATTGCTACACCGTCCTCCGGATTATACATATTCTGTTGAACGATATCGGGTTGGTGCTTGCTGTTAGGGACACGGTCCTTAGACTTCACAGTCACGCCCTCGTAGTTCCCCTGAATATCTTTGTTATATCTGGAGAATAGAAGCCTTTAGGTCATTGTACTGGTTAGCTTTGCCAAACTCAGGACCAACGTTATAGCCGTCTTCAATGTCAGCATAGTCCCCACGACCATTAGGATCGTTTTTAGCCCTGGTCGTCTTGTCAGGGATATTGTTGCGAACCGCGAACTCGCGCGATTCCTCTATTCTCCTCCCGTCGGATATATACTTGTCGAAGGTAAACACGCGATCGATGTGGGATTGCGAGACTTCACTCCCTACGTGCAGAGGACCGCTCGGAGTGTCATCGGGATGGTCGTTAGGCCTAGTGTTTTGCAGACTGGATCTCGGAGAACCCGTGTTAGGGCGTGTTGGGGAACCAGGTTTGGGTTTAGGAGTGGGTAAACGGAACGCCCGGGAACCAAGGCTGCGTCCAGCTGTCCATTCTGAGAGGTAGGTCAACTTGGATTAACACAATTGTTGAATATAATATATATTTACTGGGACAGTCATCCAGGTCATATTGCTTGGTCGAGTCAAAGTGGGGGTTGAGCGGCAACGCAACAACCCTTTGCAGACCGTATGCTGCTAAGGAGTAGAGGATGATGTTCGAAATATACATATTGAGATTATGTCCACCAGGTAACGTGATATAGAGACAGTAACAGATCTGAATCGGAAGATATCACTGGCACGGTACTGTGAAAATTCAAGAATTACCAGACACTATCTGCTGAGTCCTATCGTTTGACGATGCGACTGCAGACTTTATACCTCGTAAGATACGGGCGATATAATAACCTCGACGTACATGAAACAATTCTAAGTTTGAAACAAGTGTGTTGCTATTCGTACTCATGTTAGATAAACATAATTTTGTTCCAATTGTAGCCAAGGAGAGAGTCCACTTGGAAAGGGGGTTATCCTCTACCGCATTTATTCCTAAAGCATGATGTACAACGCGTCTGATCCCAATCACCATGGACTCGGGAAAAGAATGTGTTTGATAAACAACGTATTGGCCTCAGCAAATCAATTCTTTAGTTGACCATATAAGAAGTATTTCATTCAAACAATGAATAGAGAGATCGGGTATAGATGATAAGAAAATCTGATATCCTACATCATTGGGGTCATGAGGCGCTCAAAATTAAAAGATTCGCGGGTTTAGAAATTAGGACAAAAGACATACAAGAGCAAGCGTATATTCTAACAAGAGGAGGGAATTGCGTTGTATGCTACTCTATCTAGGTAGGCACAGCATTTCACAAAACAGCTCGCATAAACACCAAAACGGAAGCTAGAAGCAATGGGAAAGTATGCACATATATTGCAGGTACAAGAACAGTTCCCCCAGAATTTTTGTCTCCCTCAGTAACTTGGTTCCTAGTGCTTTCCATAGTTTTCATACATGTAAGACTGATATCAACGTTGGATAGCAACCCATCGGACGCATTTAAAGAGGGATAGAAGATAGTCATTACGGGGGTGATTGCTTCTAGAACAGGCCTTGTGTCCTCCACGGCCCATGCCACTAGAGTCTGCTGGTAGCTTTGAACGAGAGCTAGTTCGTGATCATTACCTGTAGTTGGCCAGCAACTCTCCCGGTGAACTTTGACAGGGCCTGAAGGACCTGTGAGTTCTGCAGAAATATTAGAATATTTTCCTGGTTAGCACTCTGCTAGAAGACTCACGTCGAGCAATTACTGTTCCCCAATCCAGCGACTGCCCTGGAACGCAAGAATCCGTAGCAGCATGATGTAAGGTTCTTTGGAGACTATCACATATAACGGACTCTTCATCTTGGTTGGTCGTGAGGTTCCTTGCATCCGTTCGTGCCTGTGCTATCAAATCGTTCACGCAATCCGGGGTAAGTGCATCGTCGCAAGTCCCGACGCTGCTCTCGAATCTGCTCCCAGGAAATTTGAGTCTTGGAGCTATTCCTTCGAAGAAGAGAGCACATCCGTGCACCCCTGACTCGTCGAGATTTACGGAATTCGGTGTCCCGAGAAGATAACTCCGATCTATCACTGCGGAGGAGTTGTCGGATTCGGGAAGGCTTTGGATGCCAACTGTCCAAGTAAATGGCTTGTCTGATAAAGAAGTGATGAATGAGGCTATTCCGACCTCCCGTAATGTCGCATTGCCAACTGTGCATTCGGTATGACCGTAGTCGTTAACTGGACAGCCGACCGCATTACAACTTATGAGTTACGCGCGCAGCGAACTGAATAGAAGACTCATCAGGACTACTACAGCGGACATCTTGCAGCACTAGGTCGTAGTTGTCATAATTCTTATGCACTGGATGAGGATGAGGAGATCGAAGTCTTGGGGTTGTGTGCAGTCGATGTTATTGAACGTGGCATCCAAGAATGAGATTAACGAGATTCGAATCACGTAGAGACGTGGAACAAGGACTCTACCTTTGATTTATCTTCCCACGCCAGACAGAAGTTTGACGTATGGATCAAAGTTAACATATGGCTCGGTTTGCGCATAATACCCCATGCTATATTGAAACATGACGAGTCCTCCAGACCATACAAAAAGTTCGAGTCCAACGATCTAGTGCAAACACTTACATTAACGTGTGATCAAACATATAGTTTTCTCCACTAACCTTGTAACAGTCTTTTTTTTCGGAACTTGTGTATCAACAATGAGGACTATTGCGGTTGGTGCCACGATATTCTCAGGGTAAATACGCTTCCACGGCATCCTCAGCTAATCGAGGGGTTATACTTACGAGTTGACCTGCACTTCGACAGTATATTGCTATAGTAGTAGTTAGCTATAAGATCACTTTAAGACGCGGTGATAGGGCTAACGGAGCAAGATATTTTCGCGTTCTGATTGTTGGGATGGACCACATAAGGAATTATGCTTCCGTTACCTAGTCTCACATGGTTACATGATAATCTCCATGAGGGTGAGCTCCTATACAAACTTGAGTTGACGCTCCACCGCATGTTGAAGAAGGTTCAAAGATGATTGTATCACTCGAATCAATCACATTTGCTGTTCCGGGGTTCAAAAATATGGTGTTGGAATAAGGAGAGGTGGCCTGTGCTTGCGACTCGATCCGGTATAGGTCCGGTTGGTTTATGGGAAGAGTTCATACCTCATAACTTACATTTGTACGGACTGTTGAATGTTCCTACTACTCTTAGCTAACTAGCTTCAGTTGTCTGTATAGAGTAGCTCTCTTCTGTACCACTTTTTACAGTGGCTTTTCGTACATTTCGTCTTTTCCATGGAAGAGTCGAAGACGGATCCTAGAATCTCAGAACTAGGTGTGAGTGTACAAAAAGTGCAACGGGCGAAGGATAATGCTGAATCAAGCGCAAAACCATCATATAGTAAAAGACCAAACAACATGGAGAACTATAGAACTAACCTAGCAATCAACTACCTTGCCAACCTTTTACCTTTTTGCGTTGTATATCCCGAGCTTATACCACCTTGCACCATAGGAGTACTGAGTAACTCCATGCGATTGTGAACTCAAGTCTATAGGCTATAGCATATCTGAAAAAGGAACCGATCTTGAGGGGATGCTCTCGAGACTGGCGAATCCCTGTTGAGCATGTTTGATCAAACAACTTTTACTATATTGATACATGATAGCATAGGAGAATTTCTTGATCAGAATGCGGAAGACGGAAATGATTGGTAGAATGATACGTTAACTTTATAAAGGTATATGGACCTCTCGGATTCTTCTTTATCAGTTTTACACTCATTATCCCTTCATAAACACCCAGTACTCAACCAACACACGTCAAGCACTTACATCACTCTTTAAGCACTTATCAACGCTCGCTATAGACTGATTAAGTCAGTACTAATCTTGGGAATTCGGCACAGCTGTGAGCGATCATCGTTCCTACCCACTCTAACTACTGTTATTATCTGTTTGTATGATACCAGCGTATCTAATACCACCTCCATGGATGTAAAGCTGACATGATAAGAAGATCAAATTAACCAAATCCGTAAGAAGTATAAAATGGCTAGCGCAATTGTCTCGATCGGAGCTGCTTTTCTTACTATCATTCCTATCGCAATGGATTTGTTTCCTCCAAAGCAAGAACTCAAGACGACTGTTCGAATTGGTGCTGGGCTAAGCTAAAATTCAGATGCAAACACGCAAGGGGACACGCCTGGCATTCGTCTCTTCGATGTGATGGGCCGCCACATCGGCTCCCATCGCGGTAGCAAGAGCAACATTCAAGATGGGAGCTTTCTTGACGTTGAAGTTTCACACGATACGGAAGGTGATACTAGACAGGCCGAATATCTTTCTGTGTCAAAAGGTGGGGACGATGCATTGTGCATCGCCTACATTACCGTGACTTGGCCAGATGGCGGACAGCGGTCGTGGATGGGCGATGTGGGTAAGAAATGTGGCTCTCATTGGTATCCATCTCATACTATCGTCGATGGTTATGACTCCAAACCAGCGTGCATGTGGATTGATGGTGATCAGAGCTACGGAATTCTCACAGAAGGCTTCGGTGTGCATATTACCGACTTTACTCCAACCCAGGAACGAGTCGACGCATATAACGAGAATCCAGACCTGATATGTAAAAGTAAACCTAGGTTCCATATCTATGACGACCTTACATCAGACATGTACCTCCCGTTCTTCAATCCTCCTTTAGAGTACGAGCCCGGCACCCTCCTTGATATAGATACTTCTAAGGTATTCGTTGATGGGGATTCAACAGGATCTTTGCCCCCTAAGAAACGCTCAACGCCTATCCAGCGTCGAAACGGAACGATATCAAGCAATAACTTCATGAGAAATCGGCTAGTATCAAGCAGAGATCCAAGCCAGAGTGCTCGAGAGCTCTGTGATAGCCCGACATCCTTTGGTCCAGATTTTGTCAGTTACGCAGAAGGCGTCTTTTGTGACATGCTTACAAAGGAGCTCTGGCCTTTGTGCAGTGAGCAGCATAGAGCGGCATGCTTCGACACAAACACAAAGACAATGAGACCTGGTATGGGAATTCGGGGCCGCGATGGGTCGAGCGGGCGAGAGGTGCCTGAGAAGTCCTACGACAGGACCGACGAGTGGTAATTCGCCGAGACCGGCAATGTGGGTCCGGAAGAAACTGTAACGTCGCTTTGTTTGCTCTAGGCTCTTAATATCGTCTATCAATCTCTTCCGTTCTACCGCTCCATTCACTTATATTCCAGTTTGAAACCATTTTGACTTTCACGTCTCTGGAATACATTCCGTTATTAGTTCTATGGGTAGCCAGGTGACCGCTCTGAACTCGAGATTTCGATTTTATATCACCCATAGTCTTACCTTTGTATATTGAACTAGTATTTCCCAACCCACCACCAAGTCTTTGGATCCATGAGAATGCCGCTGCATAGTGGGGGAGTGCTCGAAATGGAATCCAAAGGTTCAGAATCTATAGGGTCTGTCACTAAGTCTCGTAGTATTCGAATAATGTCATCTTTACCACTCTTCATACTAGATGCGTAGAAAAGTGGACTATCTTTCGGATTCTCTGGATTCAGCGGCACCCCAACCTCTTCAAGCATCGTACCATTGGCTCGATTCCTCTTGTGATAGCTTCCTGCATGGCGCTCATTCCAAGTGTACAGGGTTCTCTGCCTCGGAAGGGTATGTCGAGAGAAGCGCCATGTTGAATAAGGAAAGGGATCATTCGTACCTGCCCGTAACTTGCTACGGCGCTCAGTATGGCTGCATCAATCTCTATTTCGGTATTCAATTCGCTGTTCAATTTTTTCGATAAGCTATTAACATCACGGAAGCTTCTTTATGGTTATTTATAACGGCTAAACGTAACGCCCATTCAATATTGATCTTTCGGACCTTTCCGTCAGTTTCATCTAAGTAATAGAGTAGCCACCGTCTCGGTACGGTTACAGCTCGCAGCAAGTTGGAGAGCGGAGCTGACTCGCTTTGATCTTTCGCAGTCAGCTATATTGAGTCCCAGAGCATGGAGGTTCAATATAACATCGTTTTTGACACGTAGTACTGCAGACCGCAGTGCTTTTGGCCCTGACGTTTCGATGTTGATTGATCTTGAGAGTACGTCCTTAAACAGTTTCTCGAGTTCAAGTCTTTCCTTCTTCTCCCTTTCCAATAAGGTCAATACAAGTTCAACTTTATCTGTGGATGTTGGGAACTCTGGAGATGAAAACCTCTGAAGGGAGGAAGTCATTCGGCAGAGTGTACGTAAGCGGTCATCCTCGGGGATGTTTTACTCGTCGAATCCGAGACGATCAGCCTATCCGCGAACAAAGATCGAGGCCTTTTTAATACTGAATCTTACCTACTTTCCCTTGTCGCGGTATTCTTCGAGACCCACGAGTTCACGTTCGAAGATTGCGTTATCGATTTCGTTGAGGAAGGATTCTATTTAGTTGAATTAGACAATCACAAATGAGTTATCTGTGCGCTTTGCTACTCACTATTCACCGTGCGTACCCGTAAAGCTTTGTAAATTCCAGATCTGTAGATGTACTGATCGATAATCAGGGAGAACACTTCTTTCGGTAAGTTGAGCAAATTTCCCGGCTTGCTCATATTTTCGGTTTGATGAACACTCAAGAAGGGAAAATATGACTGCTTAATAGTTCTAACAGGACTAGTCATTTAAATCGATTTTGGTGGTTCTTTATCCCAAGGAGCTCAGACCCTCTCTATGGAGGTTTTTTAGACTTGGTGCAACGACAACGCACCGCACTAAACATCCAAAACCTCTCGGAAAAGAGAGTTCTATGGCCAAAGTAGATTCTTCCCGGGGTTGAAGCATAGTCACGACTCCAGTAACTTTGACTCATCGTCTAACAACGAGTTACCTTTAAGCTTGCTTGAAATCAATAACCATCAGTTCACGTTTACTTTTCGTAGTCGATAATGGTATGTGAGCGGTGCAAATCTCTGGCCGGCGAGTGTTTAGACCAGACCGGTGAGGGGCCCAAGAGGTTTCAGTTCAAGGATAATTCACTCCTGCAGCCAAAGAATAGTGAAAAATACATTGGTCTATTTCTCTATTTAGGAATCCAGACGGTGAAGATGCGACTCTTGAATACTATTGGTAGGCCAGAGTATTCCAGCGCTCTGAGCCGGAGGGATCCCCTTTGGTATGATAATCAAATCAAATTATACGAGCCGGGAAATTACCTAGTGGCGGATGACTACGAGGAGATTTCGTTGGAAATAGGGGGATCAATACGCGTTAGGAAAAGCACCCAAAGGATATCCCGCCACCAGTAGTAGGGGATTTGACACGTTCCGACGGGTACGACTCTGGGCCGACGTCTGTCTTATACACCACGCTGGTTGTAAGAGAGATTTGGAAACGATACTACCAAAGCGAGTTTTAAATGTAAGCAATGCTGATACTGAAGCGGAGTCTTACCTAGCTAAAATAGATGGGAGGCTCGGTACCATATGTTTGATTGAGCCATTTCTCGGGAGATTATCGACCGATGGTAACGAGAGAAAACTTACAGGACCTAAGGGGTTGGATATCCAATTTTATCTCCTAGTACGCTATATTTTGCTATATTCTGCCCATGAGAAAATGTTCTGGGACTGTAGAAGAGATATCAAGTCTGAGATGACACCGACATTGAGGTCAATATCGCGATATAGAGTCAGATGGGAAACTTATTGATATTAAGCGTATAGTAGGCGAGGAATGCTCAGATAGGGCTAAAGTAGAAGGGATAACGATTGTCCCTTAAATTGTAAATTAGCTGAATGATTGGCCATGGTGTAATTTCGCACATCTTCAACCTCCCAGACTACCCTCCATTCGATGTTTCTCTTTCAATTTTTTCTCTGTTCTCATAAACTCTCTGATCCCCACCGGAATACCCTCGAATATATCTCCCTTCTTACCACTACCTCCTACGTTCAATGCCCCTGCATCCCAATTTGTCTCACTTCCACCACCATCATCGTCCATGCTCGAGGCAACATGTTGCGGCATACCGGCTGTTTCCTCTTGCCCGTCTCTTCTGTGCTTTTTCTGATTTTGCCTCTCCCTTTGCGCATCTAACCTCGCTCTTGCTTGAGCACTGACTGCAGCCCACACTTCTAACTCGTCTCGGTAATTGTCCCAAACACAATTGACGCAACCGCTCATGCAGCAATTGTCCGGCTCTGTCGGCCTGGGTGGGACCATAATTCCCGCAATGTTGGTACTCGCTGCTTCCAACTGAGCTCGACGTTCCGAGGGGCCAGCAAGACGCGACCCGAAGACTATACGTGCGCGCTCGAGAGTGCGTTCTTTTTCCGTTTTAGGTAGCTCATCAGGGGGCGGCGGAGCGGGTTGAGTACGAGTCCCGGGTTGTGTTTTCGGTATTGGCTTCTCGAGAAGATCTAATATTATTAATGGAGAACAAATAGAAGCTTGGAGAGAGAGATGAATTTGAACGTACCTTCGTAGAAGCCGGTAAGAGGTTGTGCTTGCGTACCCGGTTTGGCGATGTGCTGATAGCGGCGTTGTGATACACTGACATTGCTAGGATATAAGGGATTGCGACGCCCTAGATTTCGCATACATCGCGGACATATGCTGCTAAAAAGTCTAGGAGGTATTCTGCCTACAATTAGGTCCATTGAAAATTTATAGATATTATGGGATATGCGCAAGTGGTGTAAGTTAATGTGAAGTTTCCTGATACAACGTCATTGTTTCCGCGCCTAGTCGCTTCCAAGCTGCGGAACAGGGGGGAGGATCTCTTCTCGTCTACACTCAACTTTAAAGTAACAGTCCCCATATAAATTAAAGAAAAAAAAAGCAAAACAGTTCCCACCCGCTCCCCACGGGGAGACCTATGGAGCGGTGTGGTACTTCTGCTTGAGGGCATTATCCCTCCTCTAAGATTCGACCACTCGACCAATTGGTTTTGGCCTGATCGGTGTGGTGTGGGTTTCCCACCACTAGGCCGCGGGTCCCTGGAATATAGAAAGAAGTAACAGTTAATTTATTCATGAACTATAAGTAGAAGGGCCGTGTTTAGGGGGGCAAGGGGTGTCAAAATAACAGCTCCCTTATGGTATATTTAGTAGAAAGGAAGAGGAATCAAATTGATTATACAGTCCTTGTTGATGATTGATGCACCATAGTCACTCTGCGCTTGCTCTAGTTCTACTTCGTATGCTCACTGAATGCCGTCAAAGTATGGAAGTGTGGGATATCTACATACAATTTACGAATTTATTTTTAGAGTATGCATAGACTTATTTGTGATTGAAAGAATAACGCTTACTACAACTCAGTCAACCCTGACCAGAACTACGATATGGGAAGGGATGACGATGCATGATTGGGTCATGGGCGCATGAATCGCTGTTTCACATCTGATCGTCCTTTTCTATCAGATCCACTCTTCAATGTCTTTATTCCAACCTCAATTCATTCCCTCTTAAAATAAATTTTTGCAAGTCAATCGTTTACTGAATAGCTTCCCATGCGGCCTTGTCACCAATTTCATCCTTGACACCCTTCTTTTACCCAATTCAAATATTCCTTTTGAACAGCGTCCCGTGCTTGATGCACCCCACATTCCTTCGCCCTACTCAACTCCAACCTCCCTCTCGAGGTTTATATTGATTTACTCCCTTAGAGAGATTAACGAACACACTTTCTTCCACATACTGTCTGGACACCTCCAATTGCATTTCAATACATGCTCGAATGAGTCCAACTACACCAACAAGCCAGAAGCATTTCTCTAGAGAGGGTTTTCATCAGCTCGACAAGTCCTCCTCTGCCATGGCTTCGAACGACGCCACCATGAACATACCCCTGGAGACTGTGGTCAGTCATACACCCTCTAAAGCAGGGTACTCAGAAAAAGGTGGATTGTTCCACAGAGGAATTAGGGGTAGGAGGCGATTGGCGAAGATAGATTCTAAGGGCAATACTGTCGATTACAAAAACGATGATGATCAAACATCGTTGAATCGTATGGGGGTAATATATTTCAAGATCTTGAATTTCAATATCATCACTCGTTACTTCATCTATGTCCTACCTCTCGCCCTAATCATTGCAATTCCTCTCATAATTGGGGCCACCTCGGCACCAAATGCTAGAATCGGAGGAGTCAGGATGGTTTGGTTCTTTACCTGGTTCGAAATTGGTAGGTATTCACATGATTCAGTGCAGGAAATGAATATACTAAGACTTGTTGCTAGTATGGTTGAGTCTATGGGTTGGCAAGATCATTGCACACTTCCTTCCCATGCTTTTCATGTTCCTTGCTGGTGTTGTGAGCGCTGGTACTCGCAAATACGCTCTTGTCATCAAGAAGTTGGAACTTCCCCTTTCTCTTCTACTATGGGCAATAACCTCTCTGGTCACACTAACACCTGTAAGATCCTACCCTTTGTTCTAGCTTTGCACAAAATCCTGATCCGTACAGATCATGACTCTTACACCTGGTGGAATACAAGGCGATCGTAACTGGCTTCGAGTGGTCAGATCATTACTTAGTGCTTCTGTAGCCGCAGCTTGTATCTTTCTCGCGGAGAGAGTGTTGATACAGTTGATTTCCATCAATTACCACCGCAAGCAGTTTGATTCCAAAATCAAAGACTCGAAACGTAATATACATTTACTCAGTCTCCTTTATGATGCCTCTAGAGCACTTTTTCCTGCGTACTGCAATGAATTTGCCGAAGAAGATTATATCATCAATGACACCCTTGGCATCAACAGTAAGAAAACTACAGGTTCCGCTACTCCTCTGAGATTGATCCACGACGTTGGTAGATTCGGGGACAAAGTTACAGCCGGTACGTACTAATACAATATGCCCCTCCTTTGTACGATCTTGCATTGACACTCTGAAGCATTTGGCAATGTTGCATCGGAACTCGCGGGGAAGGAGGTGTTCCGACCTGATTCAGCTCACAGTATTGTTGTGGAAGCATTAGAAAAGAATAGGTCCGCAGAAGCACTGGCGAAACGTCTATGGATGAGCTTCGTAGTCGAAGGCAAAAATGCTCTTTATAAAGAGGATATCATTGAGGTACTTGGAGCTAGCCGCCAGGCTGAAGCAGAAGAGTGCTTCTCGGCTATTGACAGAGACGGAAATGGAGACATCAGTCTTGATGAAATGATTATGGCTGTAGCCGAATTTGGGCGAGAACGCAAGTCTATCTCAAACAGTATGCATGACGTAGATCAAGCGATCCGCGTGCTGGACGGTCTCTTGAATACCATCGTTTTTATTATGGTAGTCTTCGTCTTTGGTGAGTATCTGCACTTAACAGAAGAAGTGAAACTATGCTCACCTTCATACAGTTGCATTCCTTAACCGCAATTTCGTTACTACCCTTGCAACTGCTGGTACCGCGTTACTATCCTTATCATTCATATTCGCTGGTACATGTCAAGAAGTTCTGGGCTCTTGTATCTTCCTATTTGTAAAGCATCCGTTCGACATTGGGGATAGAGTAGATCTTGGAGTCGACCAACTTACAGTGGAACACATTTCTCTTCTGTTCACGCAATTCAAACGTGTCAACACTGGTAAGATGGTTCAGATCCCCAATATCGTCCTCAACGGCCTATGGGTTGAAAACGTCAGCCGAAGCAAGTCAATGCGCGAGCAGATCTATATCTTCGTCAACTTCGATACATCATTCGAGGATATCAAGGCACTGAAGGCGGAGCTCCAAAACTTTGTTCTGGACAAGGAAAACAACAGAGACTTCCAACCAGAGATAGAAGTGGAGGTGACTGGCATCGCTGAGATGAACAAGTTAGAACTGCGCGCCGAAATTCGCCACAAGAGCAACTGGGCCAACGAAACCGTACGCGCGGCTCGTCGATCGAAATTCATGTGCGCCCTGGTTTTAGCACTTCGAAAGATTCCGGTCTACGGTCCTGGAGGTGGTGATGCTGCCCTAGGAGACATTGGGAAGCCTAGCTTCTCTGTCTTGGTCAGTGCTGCAGAAGCGCAGAAGTACCGCGACGAGTATGCGGCAAACAAAGAAGCCAAGCGGCTATATCCAACAAAGAAACCAGAGAGCCCTGAAAACGATAACCAAAGTGGAGTTAGCGGCATCGATTACCTAGGCGGACGTAGAGAAGGCAGGGCAGTCGAGACCCTTAATGCTCGTTCTCCGGCAACCGACTTTGCACGCGACAACGTCTGGACGCTCAGGGACGACGCGAACGCGATCGGTCGGCCGAATACGGAGAACAGACCGGATCTAGATGAAGTAAGGGTACTTCTCAGAGCGGCGAGTACGAGTGGTAAACGTAGGTCTCCAGAACCGATGTCACCGCTTCCCAATATCGCCGAACCCTCGGCATCCGTTTACCACAGTCCAAGCCCGGGTCCGTATGGTTATATAACGGGCTCTCGCGCGTTGACGCAGCCAACTCCACCGACTAGGAGGCCGGTGCCCGGTAATGCTTTTGCTCAGCCGCCATATCCGGGTGGGCAGCAACGGGTTCCTTAGGACCTGGTGGAAAGTTGGTTGAATGAATTTCTTTCTAGGTTTAATACATCGGCAATAAAAATTTCTTTATTTCGGTCTGGGAACATCGGTGGCTTATTTGAAGCAAGGAATATGGCGTAGGATTTTGGGATCAAGCAGGATGGCCTGGGACATGCGTTTGTGTTGGCGACGAATATTAAGATGATAGACTCGTAGATGAGTATATGTATAATAGTAGGCGGGTCCAGCCATCTTATCCGCCATATCAATCGGAATATGGAAGATTAGACAAAACATGGCTATAATTTTACTCTATTGTGCACCGTTTTCACCATTTCGCGTCTATCACACCCTCACTGGACCTCCCTAAAAAATTGTTCAGAATTCACCCCCTTTGCATAGTTTTCAGGCAACTTGAGCGATACACGAGGATCCGATAGAGAACGTCAGAGTATGAAACTGTCTATTTCTGTGGATGCCTTGCATCTACTAGATGGCAGATGTACCTTACGCCTGGTAGAGCTGGTACATCTTTGATGGCGATATTCTGTACATACGGTAAGGGAGGGATGGAGTAATATAAAGAGTCACGTCACCCAGGACGCTTAAATCCCTGATCTCTTAAATATAGCTATAAAGTAAACCGGTAAGTTGATAGCAGAGGGCAAACACAGGAATCACCAGGTATTATCAATCCTCCTAGGTAGAGCACAAGGCATAACAACTGCAACTTCACTCACAGGCGCTTCTGTATCATGACACAACATTTCATTTCGTTTCTGTTCAATTCAATCATAGAATCATCACCGTATTACTATACAAAGCCACATATTTCATTTTCCTAGTTTCCACCATCCCACGTCCACATTCCGAACAGAGGCAAACAAACCGCCTCATCATCCACAAAAGCAAACTCCACACCCATTTTTCAGCAACATCAACACCAGACTAGGCCAATCCAGTCACAAGTCCCAGACTCACACGGGATTAAAAAACGCCCATCCGACCGCCGCAAGCACGAGCGCAATATACGCGCCTCCATTCGCGCCGGCTCCACTCGCGGGATGTAAATCGATGGCGGAGAGATTCACGACGGCCGAGGCGGGGGGATGCGCGACATGGAAAGCGGTGATGGTGACGGGGGTGTTGTTGCCGTAGACGACCGTTGTGGAAGTGAGAAACTCGACGAGCGGGCCGGAGACGGCGGTGTGGTTTGAAATGGTGCCGTTGGTGATGGTTGCGTTGTTGATGTGTGGAGGGATGCCGTGGGGCGCGTTCATCGCGTTGTTTGAGTCGCTGGCGATGGTGTTGAAGTTGCTGCCTTGGGGTAGGCCGGGGATGAAGATCGAGGTTGCGGCGCCGGGAATTGCGGAAGGTAAGATGGTGAAACCGGTGCCGGTCGGGTTGAAGACTACTGTAACTGTGCGGGACAAAGTAGAAAGATCTTCAGAGGTAGCATTCGCATCGCCAGAGAAAGTGATAGTGATGGTGGGTTTAATAGTAATCGTGACAACCTCGCCGCAGGCAGCAACAGAAGAAATGGTTTGCTGACCCTGAGCAGCAGCGGTCTTATGGGAAGCTCCCGCAGGCGTCGCGGTGAACGGGATTACCGCGTCTTCGGTCACACCAGCGACGATACTTGCCATGGCATGTTGAGTGGTGTTTGAAGCAATTGTGGCAGAAGCATGCTTAGTGGTGTTCATGTACGTTCCTTGGGGAGAAGGGAGGTGATAAGAAGTGTTCGGAGTACCATGACCAACCAATCCGCCGCTGTATCCGGAGGGGAAAACACTAGCTGCTATATAGGTTGCCGTTAAATAGTTGGTTGCGTGTCCAAAGGCTGTAGCCCCGTTGAGGATCACGAGCGCGAGCGCGTGATGGAGGTTGAGGTGCATCGCGTCGACTTCGTTATCACCGCAATGACTGGGGTAAGCTTAATGAGGGTAAAAGAGTTGCAATGATGGAGCTTTGTATGTTGAGAAAGAGAGGAAAATAGCTAGTTGAGCTATCGATGTTGCGAAAGAGTATTGTCGTTGATATTTGGAAAGAAAGAAAACTCTCTCGATAAAGACTCTTAAGTAGTGGAGAGGTCAAGACGCGCCTAGCGTACAATCTTCACATAAAATTGAAATCAAATAATCAGGTGATGTCATGGGTTCAAAGTCGTGACTTTGCGGCTTAGTTTGAGAGTATTTATGAAAAGTTAGAGAGAAACAGCGAATAGAGTCCCGTCATGCGTTTGTAGTCATCTCCTAGTTTATCTTTCTAACTTAGACGGTTCTTCGTGACTATGACTACTCGATTACTTCTTTTCATTGATGGCTGGCAAACAAGTTGATGTTCAATACGACTACCCTCCGCCACCCCTTTCCGCTCACGTCAAACGGCTATTTGCCATACCGGACACACTATATGAAAGGAAACTCTCTCGACTTAACTATGCTTCAGGAAAGGAAGAGTTTATGTTTCCCGTCCTATACGTGCCTAGAAAGAAACGGTCTTTACTGCCCATTCGATGTGCCCCACTCGGTGATTTTCGCATTCTAGCACACGATCGGTCGCCGGTAGTTACCCAAAGTCTACTATTTCCCTCTCCCGCTTCTGGGTCTTATATTTCATACCTTATACATATCCTCTAGGTACTCCAGCATCCGTCTCTGCAGACTCAAAAGTTCAGCCTCTGTCACCTTGAACTTAGGCCGTTGGTGATCAGTTTCTAAATCCTGGGGGTTGAGGATGAGATCCGATTTGGTTCCAAAGAAGGGCACTCCAAGTCCTTTCAGCTCAGCACACATAGTCTTGTACATATCCGAAGAAGCGTTGTACACTCTGGTATCGTAAGCTTCTAGTTCGCGCTTTCGGGACTCCTCATTCTGTACATGAATCAGATATCGTTTCTAGGGACATAGCTATAGGACTCACGTTAGGATCATCCATATCAATAGAAAGCGCGCCAATGGATTTTCTGACAAGCAGTCAGTTCAGGACTTTTACAAGTTTACTTGGTCACATACAAAACACTATTCAGCTGCTGGGAACCCTCTACTCTCGCTGCTTGCTTTTCAAGAAGGGCGACACGGCCTTGCCACCTTAATCACGGTAAGCATATTGACTTAGGAAGGCAAATAAAATATAACCCACCACATTTGTTCATGCTTCTCCTGATCAGCCATCATCTACTATACTATTAGTTCTCTTATGACCCATGAATGAAACATTCGGCATACCTTACGAAGGATATCCTTCAGTTTAGGGTTTTGAACAGCTATCTTGCTGATACATCTCAGCCCCTGGCTCCACTCGGTGATAGTTGCCGGATCGATAGGAGGTGGAGTGGGGGCCGGAGCTGGGAAATCCTTGCGCGTCTGTGGTACTAGTCTTGGATCCAGGGGTGTAACAGATTCTGGTCGAGGTACAATTGAGGTTATAGAGGGAGCATATGGATCGTAAACACCATTATCAATACTAGATAGGTTACTGTTTGCGACAAAAGCGGCGTTTTGATTGTAGGTATTGCCAGCCTGGGGCAATGGAGGAGTAGTGGACAAAACCGATTGCTGCTGGTTTGCACCTTGACGTGTTAATGAAGCAAGAGTCCGCAACACAGAAGCTAGATCTGGGACTGCATTGCCATTTGGATCCATTCTGATATGGACAAGGTTTAATCCAAATTATAGGAGAGAATAGGCACTCCACTTGGCTTTGTTCAAGGAGGATGGTTTAACGAAGAATCTCTACCCAATTCCAACCCAATCATGACAATGCCTTTTGTTAAATAAAAAATATTCGAATAATGGAAGGAGGAGATGTACAATTAAGGGAGGAGGTTGAGCTCCACCCCTGCTCCGAGCATCAGCCTTGGCACATCCTGCTCTGTCCTTACCTGAACTCTACAATTTTATTATGGATGCAACTCCCTCATACTCCGCCTTATCTCGCTCCCTTCTCCCATCCCATTTAACAATGGCCCGCTCAGCAATGGACGCGACCCGCTTCACAGCCACCGGACCCTACGCCAGCTCCAAGTTCAACTCCCCCATCCGCCCTCCCGCTTCCTCCTCCGTACCCGGAGAAACACCTCAGCAGAAAGTAGCAAGACTACGAGAAAATGCGCGGCGCGCCAAACTCGCGAAGGAGAGTACATTCGACCGAATTGTGGCGAGGGGGAGAGTATGGGCGGATCGGGCACACAGGGTTACAGCTATAACGCTGATCGCAGCTACCGGTATACTTTCCTCCATTAGACCCAGTGGTTCAATTGCACGACCCTATGACATGTGTGGGCTTTGTAGGAGTAAAGGCTAATCTGTGACGTGTATAGGCGTGGCTGGATTAGTGACAGTCTTCGCCCTCGGTGACATGATGATATATAACCGTCGCAAGCGAAAAGTATGGCTTGAAGAGCAGCAAGTACAGCACGCACGAGACCTCGCCATTGCGAAGCAAGCGATGGCGGAAGGGAGGGCGAATGATAAACAGATACTCTTGCTTAATAGGGAAAGAGCTTTCCAAGAATCAGAGGAAGCAAAAGCGAATAAGAAGGGGGTTTTTAGCGGATTGTTTGGTGGGTCGGAGGCAGCGGGTGCGGTGAAGAAAATAAAAGGGGGTGGAAATGTAGAGGAAAGGGTAGATAAGGGAATAGAGCGGGACGAGGGCGTTGCTGTTGCGAAAGCTGTGGATGAAGCAGAACCGAGTTCACAGTCGGTACCTATTGAAGAAGGACGCAGAGATACGGAAGTTAGGATGCTCCCACAACCCGCCGGGGGAAATCTTGATCGGCTAGGTAAGAACGTAGCGACTGGGGTCTCAAAAGAAACAAAGAGTTGGACGAGTTGGATCATAGGGAGGTGAAGTTATAGAGCAAATTTTCTAGTACTTTTTCGTGGGGATTTTGATTGTTGAAGCTGTAAAAACAACCCATCTACTTCTCCAACTGTACAGAATTGTATCACATAAGGGTTGCATTGGAACGGCGTATAGATTTCTAGATCATTATATTTGGTGTACGTTAATACCGAAAAGACATGACTACTCCAAAAGCGCCGCTGTGCCCAAATCCCAATTTTTATCCCACGTCCTGATCCTCTTGCGCCATAATAGGGAGATAGCTATGCTGTTCTCTCGCTCTCTATAGAACAAACGTTAGCAAGAACACCCATATTTACCTCCACCCAGATGGATGGAAATTACTCACAGTCCACTGCTCAATCCACGGTCTAGCAGCCGCATATACCAACAGCGTTACCGTGGCCGCAATGAAGATGAAAACCACAATCTGATCTTTCATCGAGTCCCTCTGAAAACAAGTAGCAAAGATATCATCTTCCTTCGCCCCCTTACAACTCGGCAAGTTGTAATCCAGGCAAAAAGACCTGTTGCAATCGTTACACGTGCGGCGGGATTTGGAGTCGGCGCGCTCGAGGAAGAGGAGACGGGAGCTCGGGGGGACCGGGTCAAGGGGGATGATGGTGTAGTTGGAGAAGCAGGTGCATTTACAGAAGGATGTCGGAGCTGTGCAGGAAATAGGGATTAGTTGGGGTTGTATTTGCATGTAAAGTAGGTAGAGGGGGTGCCTGGGAGAACGGCAGGGAGGGGGACTTACATGCGGCGAATGCCGAGGAGGTGAGGAGGAAGGTGAGAATAAGACTGAGTATGGTTTTCCATCGTTTCATTTTGGTTTGTGTAGCTTCTCTCGTGGCTTGAAGAGCTCGAGGGGGAAAGAGCTCGAAGGTTGTATGTCCTCCGCCTCCGCAATCGCCCTAGTTCTAGTTCTAGCGGTCGACAAGTGCTTGTATCTGCCTTGTACTTGGCATGCGTAGCCAAAATCCAGAGGTTTAATACTAGTAATACTGTAGATATTTAGATATAAATTATTGTATGGTAAGTAGTCTCTACAGTGGTTGACATGACAGGACTAGAAACACTCGACCTTTGAGCCTTTATAACCTATCTGCAGTTTTACTTATAACCTTCAATCATCTTTCTTGACCTCAATTCTTCGACGGAGAATGATCACAATACCAATACAACGGATACAAAGCATAAATACGGAGTATCCAATCTTCTGTCTCAACTACATATGCAACAAGCACATCATCACAAATGGAGACCTGCAGCAGGACCACTGACATGCTCAATAGGGAGAATCGATGGACCTGGAATTCTATCATTCATGTAGCCCCCATAAAGTTACCTTTATAAAGTCGTGAAAGCATCAAGTACATCAAAGTCCAGACGTTCTTCTCAACCCGTCCAGCTCCATTTATCAACTCCTCTCCAATGCAACCCCAGATGCAAGTAACCAGTACACCAACCCCCGCCTTCAACCTATTGAGAACATCATAGATGGAGAGTACTTCATGGTAAACACCTCACTATCAGGAGCATCCTCAAAGGATCTACTTCCTGGTAGTGAAATCGATTTCCTCCGCCCGTTCACCGAGCTCAGTTCCGGAGCAAGTACACGAATCTGTACGAATTAGTTTTATTCCCGTACCCAGTGAAATGCAAGTAACTTACCCTGGGGCCGTTTTCCACACGCGCAAGTATTGCCCTCGATAGTATTCTCCTTCGCAGCCCTGTTGCACGTACATTGACCTTGAGCACGTTGATCTACGACACGCTCAGTCAGCACCTCCGCAATTCCTCTTACTCTAACAGCAAATTGACAAGAGTATTCAAAGTAGCGGTGATCAGGGTGGACGTACTGCACGAGCACCTAGCTCCGATGACCGTGTTTTCAGTAGCGCTTCTCTCGCAGTTGCAGTGCATGGCTTTGTTCTTGCCGCAGGAGCATGTCGCCTCGGCGGCGCAGACGCAGCCTGTTCCATCACGGCCGCAGCAGGTTGCTGGGACAACGGATGTTGGAGCAGACATGATTGATGTAGATATGAAGATGGGAATATTTCTTTGAGAAGATAAGCTTGATGGATTCGTATGTGCTTTTGTGAATTGAAGAAGGTCTGAATGAATTATAAGTTCTTAGTTCTTTGAGTGGTGAAGATGATGCGTTATGTGCTACTAAAGTGTATATCCGATTGTAACCATCAGATACGAACTTGATGCGTACACCAATCAGAGCCCTAGGTTGAAGCGCTAGTCTGCAAAAGGCATCTATGACTCGCACTAGGATCATTTGTTGCTTAGAATTGCCTTACCTGCTATTGGTTCCTGGTGCTTTGTGTCTTCTGACTGTGGGCGAGGCCCGACTGAGAACAGCTAAGGTACCTTTATCCAATAGAGGCTCTTGAATTACTCAGTCTCAAGAGTGTTTAGAGGGTTATTTATCATCTAATAAAGTCTAACGTGA
Source organism: Patellaria atrata CBS 101060 (assembly GCA_010093705.1). NCBI lineage: Eukaryota > Fungi > Ascomycota > Dothideomycetes > Patellariales > Patellariaceae > Patellaria > Patellaria atrata. Next base: position 245,365 of record MU006115.1, read on the forward strand.
CGAGTAGTTGTGGTAGTGTGGGAAATCTACTAATGCCCTCTTATCTACATATTCATATTGATGTGCTCTACTGTATGTCGAGACCTCTAACCTCCAAGAGACTACCACACCAATCCAAGTTTCCATGACGCCTCGCACAATGAAACCCATAATAGTACACCAATCCTGATTGTTTAATGAATACATAAATATATGTATAGGTACAAGTATGTGTACCAGAGGCCTGGTTATACGTTTGGTGATAGCAAATCGTACTTGACGCAAGCCTCCACCTAGAAAAATTATTAGCCTCTCCGGTACCAAATGGCAAGCGACTGAGGATAATTTACACTCTCAATTGAAGCTCTCAAGAAGCTCCTCGCCTCCAACCCAGCCCATACTTTCAGCATCGAAAAGTCTGCGCTGCGAATCATGGACCCGCCACCTTGTCTACCTAGTTGCCGTAGTATCGGTAGAGCACTGCGTTCAAAGATTAGTTCGCGCTGACCAACAAGTAAAATGATTAGAGTTACGAGCAACTTACCCAGCGAAAATATCCAACCTTGGGTCCAAACTCCTTCCAATGCCCTCTAGGAGCAAAATACTCAAGACGACATTCACAAAATCGCCTTCAAGCCTCACATGATGCGACCGCACCATGCTAAGCACTTCATTCAAGATATTGCCGATTTTGAAATTTCCTAGAGCGAAGGTCTTACTCTTGACCCCTAGTACCAAATGTTGCATTCTAAGAGCGAATACCTCTTTATCGATGACCGCATCAGGTTGCCGACATCGCTCGACCATTAGGTGGCCGGCTTTATATCCATCAAATTCGGCAACTGCTTTGAATAGGTCAAGGAAGTTGGTACGATTCGTATCATTAAGCTCTGTTACGAGACCTGTATCTATGAATATTAACTGAGGACGATAGCCCTCGTCATCTAGTTCCTGTAACTGGGAAACCCACTCCCTGGGTTTCTTTCTAAGGGGACGTAACCGCTGGAGCACTTCTTCTGTTACATCTTTAGACTGGTCGGGACCACTCTTTTGCCGTTTTGCGAAGGGGGAAACATCCAGTTGCTCTGGTTTATAAAATCGGACCATGATGTTCCCAGGATGTAGATCAGCGTGGATGAAATTATCAATGAGTACCATGTGCAAGAAAGCATCAAGGCCTTCATCTGCAATGTCCTTCTGAAAGACTCCACCACCGTTAGAAAGGAAGTCTTCTAGAGGTATACCTGTGGCGAATTCTTCGACTAGAACTTGTCGTGTCGTGAACTGGTTGTATGGGTACGGAAACCATGCTGTTGTGCGATTTTTGAAGTATTTGCGGAAGATGGTCAGGTTGGCCGCTTCGATACGAAGATCGAGCTGTAGCCTCATCATCTCACCAAATTGCTTAACCTCATCCGGGAACGAGAACCACTCCATGGTGGGTGTAGCGTTGATGACGCTGGCAAAGAAGCCCATGATTCGTAGGTCACGGCGTACGATTCTCTCCACGTTAGGGTGCAGGACCTTGATCGCAACATATGAAGAGGGTACCCGCTGTGGAGTATTCTTCAAGGCAGCGTCCACATTCCTGCGAACCTTCTCACGCAGATTTTCTGGTTCATAGACGTCGTCGTCACTAGGTGTTGCGAGATCTGGCTTTAATTTTGCTTTGTACACTTGTGCTATTGCTCCAACGCCTAGCGGGACTTCCTCGAATTCTTCAAAAATATCTTCGAACCGCCGGCCCCCGAATGCTCTACTTACTATTTTTTTGGTTTTGGTCAAAGAGTGTGCAGGAGCGTGAGAGTGAAGCGAGGACATAATGAGACACATTTGTGTCGGGAATATATCGGATCGAGAAGCTGCCCATTGTCCCAGCTATGAGAAATGTAAATAACCGGCGAAAACACTTATATATAGTGATGTTGAGGCCATACCTTTATGAACGCTGCACCTGCTCTTTCCATAGATTTTACCAAGAACTCGTACCACCATATCGTCCCGCTCCTTTCATTGTCCTTTTCTTTTATCCTCTTTCCAACCCATATAGCAGGTACTGTGAGTATGACGGGAACGAAAATGATGACTAGGTGCAAGAAGCGAATACCAGTGGCGATTGGTTCGATAATGTAGGTGTCTAGGAAGAAATATATGCCCCTCCGTACTTTTTTAGAGCCCTGTATTGCTTTAGGAACATGCTCGGCCAGTTCCGCCCTTGAGGCTTCTAACATAAGCTGTTCTCCTGTCTTTCCACCATTGTCATCATCGTCGTCATCCTGTTCGGTCAATTGAACCAGTGCAACGGGACTCAACCCGGCCAACATCACGGGTCCAAGCCATAGATTTCGAGGTGATCGAGAAAAGAACTTCTTGTAACCAAACGGAGGTTTTGACGAGAAAAATCGTGGGATCTGCCGAAATGATGTTTGGTGTGCGCGAACTGCGGGACGAAGGAGTAGTCTACTGAACAAAATGGGAGCCCTCATCTTTTGCTCGTTGAAGAGGTCGCTGGGTAAGACGACCGTCCGCCCTGGTCGCGCATAAGAACGCGCTCCAACGTTAAGTTTATGATTATCGAGATGGAAATATTGTCGAATCTCATGGCTGGAGTCTCTTTGTTAGAGCTCGACTAGGACCCACGTCACTAATAATATACCTTACCTACTTGTCTCAAAGTTGCTTTCACATGCGATTAGCACTACGGCATACCATAGGCCATAATTCTACCACTCTCTAAAAATACGGAGTACACCGTACTGCAACAATATTACTAGAATCTCCCACGCACATGTAAGATCCCTAGTTATCTGTACGCTTTACAAAATAGATACTGGCGAACTGTTAATAGTATAGTCTCAACCGACCTCCATTCTCCATACGGTCAAGATTATGTACGGCTACAAAGGATTTGTACGCTCTGCTCCTTCCTCTACAATAGCGTTAGAAAAACTTTAGGGGATGAGTATACCTTACCGTACACGATTCTAAATTGTTGTATCTACTATTAAAATATAAGTTTCTCTTGTATTTTCTCATTTCCCATAGAGATAAGCTCCTATACGGCCTAAGTATTTGGCACTCTGTACTTCCCTTTACAGTAAAGTTAGGAACACCCTTAGGAGATAAGTATACAGTATGCGGTTTTGAATAATCATATTAGCTGTACGACAGCAAGTTCCCCTTAATTCTGTTTTAATCTATACAGTCAAGCTATTGTACGGGTAGCGTCGTTTGTATAATCTGGCCTTTCCTTTACATTAGAGGGAGAAACGGTATTAAGAGTTAATATACCGTACGCAATTGGAGACGGTTATACTAGCTATCCCAGTAAGGGTCCCCTTAAATTCTTCCCTTTCTCTACGGTATGGTCAGAGAGAGATCCTGGAGAGACTGTACACTCGGCGAGGGATGCTACGATAGGGGGAGGCCATACGCAAAGAGGACCTATCAGCACTCTCGCATCCTCGGTTATAGTATCACCACCATCAGTATTTCTTTCTGGAGGAGGCCCAAGCAATGAACTTGAGGTGTACGGGCCCCTCTCCTCTATATTGTATGGCCGTTAGAAGACTGGCCTTGCCATTTGCACGGGGCACAAGCGTCACCGAAGTGATATTCAGCGCGGTAGCAAGGCTTGGAAGGACGGTTGCGGTTGACTCTGAGGCCTGCTAGCGTTAGAACAAGGTTGTACGCAATCAACACCATGGCTATGGATGAATATCCCACTGGTATACGACGGTTCACGGGATAGGATCCGAGGAGGGAGGGTTGGGCATGTGATATTAGACCTCTAGACGTACACTAAAGTGTACAGCGATGTTTAGGCTCAGATTAATAGCGCACACCAGATTGAAATTTCTGATGAAGAAGGAAAATGATTATTCGCTACAGCTACGCTGGAATGCATTTCTGTATCATCCCAAGGCCAACCTATGGCCAAAATCTATAGGGTATCATGGTCCCCTAAACTCTAGTAAATACCAAACAGCAAACTTTTTAAAGTACAAATATAACCAAGAGCAAATCATCTCACTCGTACTCCTCTGTGTAATCACCTCCGTAATCATCGTACACCTCGTCCCCATCGACGCCCATGTCGATACCATAGTTTTTTACGGTACGACGTATCCTCTCGTCGTCGTCCAACTCCTCCAAATCATCCTCACTCTCCTCCACATCCGACTCGATAACGGTTACTTCCTGCTGCTGTGAAGAAGCGCTTGTTGAGGGTTGTACAGCAGCTGTACGCTGCGTAGCTGCTGGTGTGGGAAGACCAACAGTGGCACGGGACGGTGCATCCGCCCTCTCCTCCTCAGAGTCCTGAGGAGATATCGGGCTATGTACCGCACTATTTCCCCCGCTAGTTTGGTTCTTTGATAAGCCGCGAGTGCCCTCAGCTCGGACCTTGTAGATCCGCTGGAACTTCTCGTAATTGATCTTCGTACTGAAGCCAATTCCTGCCCGCTTTTCCGCCATCTGTCTTGCAGCCTCTGCCGGGCTGCTGGCAGGGGTGACACCTGCCTTGCTTCCTTGGGCGTCGGCCTTCTTTTTGGTCGGCCTCTTTTTCTTCTTAACGCCGCTTGCTTCGTCGAGGGTCTTCTTAAGGATTTTGGCTTGTTGCTGGCGGAGCCAGTCTTCGTTGTGGGTGACCCAGATCTTTTCTTTAACGGCAATTTCAGCCTCGCTAAGTAGGCAGCTGGCGATCTCCGGATCGTCGTCGAACTCGTCTTCATCGATTTCCTCCCTATCCGAAACTCTAGAACGGTTCTGGTGCTGTTCTGCAAGAAATCTAGCCTTTGTCTTGGACTGATTGAACAGGTCGTCAAAGAGATCTTGGACAACTTTCTCCTCAAGGACCTCAGTAATCTCTTGTTCTAGTTCAGCCTCGACCACTACGTCTGCTTCTGTGAGAGGAGGGGGTTCGGGTTTGGGCTCTCTCTTTCGCTTTGTGCCACGACCTGCTTTCTTGGGAGGGGTTTTGGACCCTTGTTTGGGGGGTCTACCCCTTCTTGGCTTTGCTGAGTGACTGCCCTGGGTGAGTTGTGGGTCGATCGGAGGGTTAGGAATAGCGAATCCTTCGGAATCGCGGCGGAGTTCCTGAAGGGTGGTGGGAACGATAGAACTTTCACGAAACTGAACCGTTGACTCTCCATCAGAGTCAATTATATATTCGTCATTATCATCTTCTCGAGAAAGCAATTTCCTCCTCTTTGCTTCGCGTTCTTGTGCTTTGTAGATGGCCGGAGGGTCATGTTGCCCCTTCTCAAGCCAAGCGGTGGACCGGAAATACTCTACATTGTATTGGCTGGACTTCAAACGTTTAAATTCCTCCAATCGTTGGTGAATGGTAGTATCAGCGACTTTGACTATATATACTACTTCTCGAACACTGCGGCGGAAGTTATTCATGCGTGCGGCAAGGATGATGCAGGCGCCACAAAGTCCAGCTGGTTGGCGGCCTGTAACCATCCAATCTCTGTTCATACGTCTCAAAATCCGTAAGGCGTCTTCAGCAACTCTATATTCGTAGTCACCGAATTCCAATTTTCTTGTGAACTTTTGAATCAGTGGTTCAACTTCTGGGACGGGGATTATTTTGGCCACTTTCTCATCGGAGTTATATATCGTCTTGAGAAGATCTCGGAAAATTTCGCCTAGCTTGAATACGCTAACCTGGATGGTTATTAGAAATGTGCTTGGAATCCTATAATTTCGGACTACGTGTTAACGCACCTGTATTGCTTCTGCAATGTCCATAAGAAGGACGGTATTGCGACGCTTCCGTCGACAGGCTATGTACAAACAAGCCGCAGCTACGTGAGGAATTAGACGACCACGAACAAAACCGTTGGCGTAAGCAAGCTGGTAGGTTTTGTCGGCATCTTGTCTGATGGAGGTATCGCTGATGCGAAGAGTATTGGTAATTCGATTGACTTCGTTCTTGCCTACATGACAATCAACATTAGGTCAGTTCGAATAGACTTTCATAAGAGACAGCCTGGGAAGCATCCTGAGGGTTACGAACCATGTGTTAATGGTGCACTGTGAGATTCTGCCCGAATTCCCAATCGCTGTGCAAGAGTTTGTGGCATAGTTCCGGCGGCGTGCGTTTGACCTTCTCCAATATAACCTCCTTGAACTACGGCAGCACCAGTACTTGTTTCTCCAAAAGTCAATTCGCCAACAATCTGAGTGGCTCCTGCAATCTCAGTGCCACAGTTGTCGCATACTATAACACCGTCAGGCATGTTGCGATGATGGGGATTATCACAGCCACATGAATTGGCCTGTCCTCGTTTAGAAATCGGGGGAGTCGAAGAAAGCCGCGAGCGATTATTGTTGTTGAGCGTTGCAAGACGCTCCCTTCTAGGGGCTCTAGGAGCCGACATGTTGATATTAGGAAAGCGATGTGTATGATTGGTTGATGTGAAACTACCCAAAAGAGAACGGTAATTAGGTCAAGAACGAATATTTTGATGGTAACTGAAGGAGGGCTTCTCAGCAGCTTGGTTAAGCTCCACTGCAGCTGCGTCTTTCCAATCATCCAATTTCCATGCTCTTTCCTATACGAATTCTGATCAAATGGTGATGTTGAAGTGATGCTAGGGTGAGGTAGGGTGAGGTAGGGTGAGGTAGGGTGAGGTAGGGTGGAGGTAGGGTGGAGGTAGGGTGGAGGTCTGAGGAGCCGTTGGTGAGAAAAGATAATTTTGACTCTCAATAGCTCAAGCGTGGTGGGGCAGCACTCGGCTCTATCTGCCCCGTTTTTGACTAGCGCTGTATATGCCAAGAGTCTACTGTTCGATTCCCGTCTCTAACTTTAAGTGCAGCATTTCATCTCAACTCAATCAAGATGTGAGTTATTGCAAGACATCAGCAACACTGCATAGAAAAACAATAACAACAATCGGATATCTGCATCATCTCATAGGCGAGCAAGTTGCATAGATTACTACTTGAGAGAGGTATGAAAGGCTCTAATTCTAAGGCAAGCTACGCTTTGTAAATCAAGATTGTATTGATAGTTTAACGATTAGACTCAAACTGCAGTGACGAAGTACACTATTCTTCAACTTGGGGAGGCAATGATACAGCCGCATTCATTGTTGAGATAATTCTCTTGTTGACTTTTTGGATGATTTTTGGGAAAAGGCACGTGCGCTTAAGCGAATCCTTTCCTAGCTTACAAAGTAATTACACATTAGTTGTGACGGAAAAATTTCATCTTCACGGCATGATGGCAGAGTGGTCTAATGCGTGTGACTCGAACTCATATAGATATCACATCTCTTCGGAGGCCCAGGTTCAAATCCTGGTCATGTCGGTTATCTTTTGCAAATTTTAAACATCATGACGTGGTTTATTTTTTTTTTGTATTAGAACTATATTTTACCTTCGTTACTATTAGAATACTGCCGAATGGAGTTTCTTAATCAATAAATATCAGAACTACTCTGTACATTGATTGCTATGGGGTATGAATAGTATATATTTTCCCTATATTCGAGCTTTCTCTCTCAAACCCTTAACAACTTCATCGAAGACCTCTTCAGCATGCTTCTCCGCATCGTGACCATGAATCCATTCCTCTCGTGGGAACTTTACGAGATCAGGATTGGTTTTGACAGCAACCCAATCGGTTTTATGCCACATATCTCTAGTCGTCTCTCCAGTCTTTTGTACAGCTTTCACACGCTCATATCTTATTTCCTGGAAAGCGGTGATTGCATCCTTAATCCATTCACCTCGAGTCTCACCACTCCTCCCAAGTGTCTGGTTTTCCTTTCCCTTCACTTGAGATTTAGCTTCAGCTTCTGCCTTCTCAGCAGCCTTTCTCAAACAGATGGCGATAGTAACCCCGTCTTCCATCGCCTGTGTTGCTCCCTGCGCGGATGTTGGAAGAAATGGATGTGCCGCATCTCCTACTAACGCAATCCGCCGTCCAGTGCTGACCCATGTGGGCAACGGATCTCTATATACCAGCTTCCAATCCACAAGAAGCTCCGGTGGAGTCTTTGAAACTATCTTGGTGCACATAGGATCCCAGTCCTTTAGCAGCTCTAATACATCCGGGAGATGTCCCGGAAACTGCCACGACTCGTCGATGTCCGCCAAATCCCGATGTGTTAGGACCCAGCAGCAATCGGAGCCATTTTTGATGGTTGAAAAGAGGAAATGTACGTCTTGCCCGATCCAACCCTGAAAGGTGTCACCTTGATTGCAAAAATGGGCTGTTTCGGGATCGGCGAGCATGTCTTTGCTATCGAACCTGGATCTTGTCAGACAACTGGAGTAAAATTAAGCGGAACCAGTCATATACGAACCATGTTCTCCAGACCGCGTAGCCGCTGCTTTTTGGCTTGTCTTCGTATCCAAGAACGAGTTCACGGGCTTTCGAACGGACTCCATCTGCCCCTAATACCACATCCCCTGAGATCTGATAACACGTCAGTCTATAGCCACAATTACTGGTCTCCACTTTCTCCACACCTTTTCTCCGCTTTCCAAAACTATTCCAGTTTCTAGTTCAGTCTCGAAATATTCTTTAACTCTACTATCCAGATGAATCGGAATCGCAAGCTCATCTTTCGCATAGTTAAACACTACGGCATGCAATTCACCTCGATGTCCATTGATGATAGGGCTCTCCTTCGGAGGTTTCGGATGAGTCTGGTTGATAATGAATTCTCCGTCGTATTTATGAATGTTAAATCCTTTGTTCTTGATACTTAGCGGATCCATCCGTTCTGTGACTGAACCATTGGACCATCCTGCATTTCCGGTCAGTCAATCGAGGTACGCTACGCGGATAAGTGGTATGTACGGTGGAATATTCTCCCAGCGTTTTGTCCGAACGATATTATATCTCCAAGTTGCTTCAGCTCCGCGAATTTCTCATAGATTTCGACATCGTGGCCTTGTCGGTGGCATTCGATTGCTGCGGTGAGTCCCGCAAACCCTTCAGATGTTAATGACGATTATTAGAATGAGATGGTATATCTATGGGAATTTACCTGCTCCAACAATTATCACGCGAACTCCAGTCTTAGGCCACCCATGGACGTCGTTACTAACGCCATCTCTCACGTTATTGCTCTCCATTTCAGGGCTTTTCGTCAATTGAGGAGCAGAATAACGCTTCTTGAAAAGGCGATCAAAACACCCTCCAAACACAGATTTAAACATTAAAGCGTTGGCTTGAGGAGGATTTTCGCTTCAAAGTTTCGTGTTTTTCTACGCGTGTCACCTTTTTACTACATCAGCTCTATCCATATCATGAAAGCTTCTAGACTCTTGACATATCACGGGTGGACAGCTGGTACAATGGCTACCTTATCCTTACATTCCACCGAGCGCCATTAACGGTGGAACTTACTCACTTACGTCCGTATATGTACTGGGTGTTCCGTTTTATCCACTCAAGTCATATGTAAAGTTAAGCTTTGGCTAGCTACCCCTGTTTCTCATGCAGGTAGTATAAACTACCGGGAGGGGCCCAGGTTGTGGGGTGTTTATTCCGTGCGGGGGGAAGGCCAATATAGGATATCTCACTGTACATCTCCGTATAGTTAGAATGCGGTGTCGCCTGACATATTTTGGTGGGTTAGATCTACCTAGTCGGATAGTATATCTAATTGCCGATACATTGAGATAAGACAGGGGTGTTGGTACGCTCTCCGTTCACGCTCTAACTCTGATAGGTAGTGCATATACTCGCTATGTGCTGCTTCATATATCAGAGTAGGAACACACAAACTACCGATTGCAGTAAACAAACATGACGTCCCATTCAGAATGGGGACAAGAGACAGGCGCACCGGAAATTGCCCAAACATTCTCTGAGCAGATAAGAGGAAGGACGAGTACGTCAGCGTAAATACCTCCCCTATAGATCATCCCCTTAATCACAACAGTCCTTATCACAGGCGTGAGTCCCGGTGGCCTTGGATATGCCACCGCTCTCTCCATAGCATCTCAATCACCCTCCCTCCTAATCCTCGCCTCCCGTTCGCCAGAGAAACTAGAAGAAGTCCGCACCGACATCCTAAAAACCCACCCAAGCACAACAGTCGACCTGGTGATCCTCGATCTCTCCTCGCAAGAATCCATCCGGCGCGCTGCAGCGGAGGTAACCCAACTTACAAAGATTTTAGACGTCCTCATCAACAACGCCGCCGTCGTCTACCAAACCCGTCACCTAACCGCCGAAGGCATAGAAGCACAATTCGGCACCAACCACATCGGACACTTCCTCTTCACGTGTCTCCTGTTGCCGAAACTCCTCGCCTCCGCCCAAACCTCCGTTCCCGGCTCGACCCGCATCATCAACCTAACCAGCGCGGGCCACCGCCTCTCCCCAGTCCGATTTCACGATTACAATTTCGAAGGGAAACCGATCCCGGAAGAGGAGGAGCACTACAAGCCGATTCCGGACTCCGTGCTCCAGAAGCGGGATGGCTATCCGACGTTCATCGCGTATGGGCAGTGCAAGTCGGCCAACATCCTGTTCACGGTCGGACTGACGAAACGGCTCAAGGATCAGGGTATTGTGGCATATAGTCCACACCCGGGGAGTAAGCTATCTTAGTTCTAAATTCCTGTTCCTTCAGAATTAATCTTATTAGCGGTGCTAATTTACCCTTTGTGGATAGGCATTGCGACAGGCCTGAATAGGGATTTTGACGAGGAGGCGCAGGGCATTGTGAAGTGGAGTGCTAAGTCTTGGAAGACGCTTGATCAGGGGGCTGCGACGACTTTGGTTGCGGCTTTTGATCCTGCGCTGAATAGTAAGTACCTACCCGTAACATTGGTCGAAATTATGAGTAAACTGACGGGTCAAAATAGCTCCTGAGGGTATATACCTAAGTGATTGTCAATACGCGGAGCCGGTGTCGCATGCTTCAGATCCTGTTCTAGCCGATCGTCTTTGGGCACTGAGTGAAGAGCTCACGGGACAGAAACTCAAATCGTAGAATAGTGATAAGGTAGAGTTTGTTGCGAGAGAATCTATGCAAACATTTTCCTAGATCTAGCCACATGATCCCTTTCTCCATCTGTTCTATTGTTGAGATAAACCCAATAGGTAGAATTTTACTCAGTACTTAGGCGTTATCTCAACCCACAGTCACCGCTGTCTCAACAGTCGCATTCTTGTCATGCCACACGACCTCCGTGGCGCTTTCCTTTTCCTTAAGGTCTTCATCAGTTCTCCGCATACACTTATAAGCGGGAAACGCGCGAGCAGGGAGTCGAGCTTCGAACTAGATAAAATCAGTATCACTGCTCGTGATATTAAACCGGTTACATAACATACCATTTCATCAATTTCCTCAAGTGTGCGATCCTTGACTTCGGGGAGGTAAAAGTAGACGAATCTGCATCAAGTCAGCTCCTTTCAAGACACGATTGGATAGAATAGAGAACTCACAGGATGGAGACGATACATGATGGAAACCAAATGTAGCCATATTTCGGTCCCCAGTTCAAGGAATCCGGATTGATAAAATACGGAGCCGTGAATTGCGTGAGCCAAGCACCCAAAAATCCCAATGCCGTCGCAATCCCGAAAGTATATGATCGCATCCGTTGAGAGGGTAGTTCACCGCCTGAAATCCAGGCGTATGTCGTTACCATTCCCTAAATCATCGTCAACTTTCTACGTTCTGCATTTATCTATAGGTAGAAAGACTTACGTTGTATCCGAACATGTAGATTATCGTGAAAGCGACCACAATCTTGCCGGTCTTGGTTGAATTAGGTTCTATATCATATACCACGGCAACTATCAGTTGACACGCTGCACAAATTGACAATCCACCAATGAGGAACCTTCGTCTACGGCCCCATCTGGTGATAAGAGCGGCATTTAGCATGATAGCAGCTAGGGCAACTGCATGGAGAATGCAAGAGTTCTCGAAAGCATCACCAACATGGGCCATTTCGAAGAAATACGTGCCGTAGGCTGCTTATGATAAGCTATCACACATGTATAGCCCAGATGTAAACCACTCACCGATGATAAACATTGACCCGGACGCAGCTTGTGTCTGCAAAGTGCATATTGCAAGAAGAGAACGTCGGCGCTCTACCGGGTCCCGCCACATATCAGCAAAAGCCGTATTCTTCGCAACCTCAGTCTCTGAATTCAGCGACTCTTGAATATCTGCAAACTCAGCTGCGACCAGGTCGTCTTTCTCTCTGAGCCATTTCAACGACTTTTGAGCTTCATCATTCCTCCCGTGAAGCATAAGCCATCGAGGAGATTCGGGGATAAAGTAGAGTCCAACAACGAGAATTCCAGGGATGACGTAGATTACTTGGAGGCGTTATTAGCGATCATTCCCAAGGAGTGGAGTGAGGAACTTACAGCCAAGTGGAACTATGTAAGAATCTTTTCCTGGTAAATCTTTGGTGAAGTTATCTATAATAGCTCCAACAGTACTACCTGAACTACTGTCAGTGTACTGGAAAGATATAACGGCTCTTATACATACCAAGAGACACAAACCACAGAAATACCGATAATGCAAATCCTCGGTACCTTGCGGGAGAACATTCTTGAAGATACAATTGGGAGAACGTCATAAAACCGCCATTACCGAACCCGATTACCAAACGCGCCACATAAAGGGCTTCAATGCTGGTCGTGGTCATCATTATCACATTGGCCACAATACAGATGATACAACTAATCCACATTGCCAATTTACGTCCCATATATTTTGAAATCGGCCCTGAAATTGTAAGTTCAGTGTCGCAGACGATTAAGTAACAAACGTACCTGCCGCAAAGGACGTAACAAAAGCGCCGAGAGTCATTAGTGAAGAAATCAGCTGTTGTCTATCGTGGGCAATGTTGTAACCTATGGGGCTCGCAGGATCTACATGTCCGTACACCTGTCCACTATGAGTCAACAAACATTCTAGAAATACTTTTTACACGTTAAAGGTTACCTTTAGAAATCCAGGCATTGCTTGCAAACCAGCAATCAGACCAAAGTCAATACCGTACTGAAAAGGAGACATGGCAACAAGGAAACAAGCTATGAAACACTTCCAATTAGCTCTGAAGCCACTTTGGTAATACGTCTGCGCCATAATCTGGCAGTATCACTTCTGATGATTAGGTGTTGAGACAGTGTAGAAGACTGGAAAGAGCATTCGAACAAGAGCTTAAGGAAGATTTACAGATGCAAAGGAAAGCAATGCAAGGTGTTCACGTGTAGTCAAGTAACCTGATTTGCATGTCTACAAGAGAATACGATCTACGCATGGAAATATGGCAATTTGGACAAGGGGATGGTGTTCACACTGAGGGGTCAGGGCTATCTTCCCGATGTAGACAGTTTCCAGACGGGATAACGGATTCCTCGTGGGCGACGAATATCATTATTCAGTTCAATTTGCTCGAATCTAATAACTGTGACTTTGATCTTGCATGCTCGCCCTTGATAAATTATACCAGAAGCTGGAGATTGCAATGACCTTGCACGGGGAGTGGCGAGCACCTGGATAGCCGAAATCGACACGAAGACATGTAAAGGGCATGCCATAACAGATTCCATGTTGTTATAGGTGGCGAGCAACCGTGAGCTGAAATGGGTCACAGTTGGGCTCTAAACAGCTAGTCTTTTGCAACAAGATGCACCATTATCTCCTCTAGAATGAGTGAGATGGTTAAGCTACATGATCAGAAGTAAATGTAGGATATCCTTGAAGGTTTTCACCACATACAAACCTGGCATTAGTTAGCAGGAAGAAGAATCGGGAGGGATTGGAAGTACAGACTGTTACGACTACTTTATCTCACGTCGGCAGATAGATGTAGCTGGGGTCAATTACAAATGAATGTAGAATCCAGGCTCTTCAGACAAGGTGAATTCCAATGAAGTGGTTCGAATTGAGTTTCGCTGTCGGTCCTTAGCCGTTCTTAGCCTATATATGTAGCATCTGATTGAGTTCGATAGGACAGCTGGTGGGGTACGGGACTAGTATTCGAGCATCCTAGCAACCCCCCTCATCCCCCATCAACTCCTAATACAACTGATCTACAGTGGAGGAGAAAATAATGTCGCAGCAGGTAGGAAATCGCCTACCCGATGTATTACTTGTATCGGAACTTAAAATAGGCCCGAAAGGCTAGAGTCAGTCCGTCCTAATCTTTTCCAATTGTTTTTTTAGATTTGGTCTTCATTCGAGAATTGTCACCACAGAGGTAGCAACGCAAGAGAATCTGTGCACCAAGAGCTTATAGTTCCAAGATGCTTCAAGAACAAGGCTTGCTCTCAAGCGCAGACTACTCTCAGCTTTTCCGCATCATACTCCTGTTCGGACTTGCGATATCGATAGTCGACTATGGATACATGCTATGGTTACACTGGAAAATGGTTAATACTTCATATAAGCATGGAAAGAAGGCTCCTGCTGACGGTACAAGCCCCCAGGGCCGTTACCTTTACCAATCATTGGGAATACGCATCAGTTACCGGACAATAAGCCTTGGCTACTATTCGAGAAGTTAGCCCAGGACTATAAAACACCAATAATAACTTTTTGGGTACATCATCAACTTACCAGTTGACGAAATGAATGTGCTGACCAGAGTCCACGTAGATTGGTAGAAATCCTACCGTTTGGGTTTGTGTCTTCACTTCAGTAAGGGATAGCTTATATCCTAATGGATGTAGATAAATGATGCCTGGGCGGCTTCCGATCTTCTGGATCGGCGAGCAAACATTTATTGTTCTCGGCCCCGGATGATAGGTACCAAACGTCATTTCGAACTCGCAGAGGAAGAAACTGACCAGCTGCTAGTTTTCGCTGAACTTGGTAGTGGCCAAGATAATGTTGTAAACATGTACTACGGCGAGCGCTGGAGGGTCCACCGGCGGATTATGCATCAAAATATCGGTATACAGCAAGTCAAGAAGCACGGCGCCTTCCAAAATCTTGAGAGTAAAGTTGTCGCATTTGATCTATTGACAAGTCCGGAGGAATATGTCTCTCATTTTGAAAGATATGCAACAAGTGTAGTATCCATCATTGGTTTTGGTAGACGAGTGAGCTCGTCACAAGATCCGATTATCACTGAGGTAATTGCGGTTATGCACAAAGCCGCAGATCTGAATGTTCCGGGAAAAACGTAAGTTTACCTAATGAGTAACTAAGATCTCATATCTGACATTCCGATAGATTTCCCATGATGATTGAGACGTTCCCGGGTAGGCTTTCAAGAGTAAACGCGATTTAATCACTTACTCAATGTCTATAGTTTTGGCGAAAGTGCCAGAGAAATGGGCTCCATGGAGGAAAGGACTTGGTGACAGAAGAAGAAAAGGAGGTAAGGACTCAAAGGGG
Organism: Patellaria atrata CBS 101060; assembly: GCA_010093705.1. Lineage (NCBI taxonomy): Eukaryota > Fungi > Ascomycota > Dothideomycetes > Patellariales > Patellariaceae > Patellaria > Patellaria atrata. The sequence continues at coordinate 260,697 of MU006115.1, forward strand.
AATAGACAATAAATAAACAACTGATCGACAAAGGTCACTACTTCTTTCACTCCCTTGCCGACGAAGCGAACCGAAGGGAAGGGCACGAGGATAGTTATGTTAAGAAAGTCTTTAAAGAGCAACCAAAATATAATCTTAGACCAGAGGAAATATCTGCCTTAACAGGAAACCTTTTCGGGGCTGGTGCAGATACATCCGCCTCTACTCTTATTACGTTCGTATTGGCCTGCTGCGCATTCCCAGAAATGATGAAGCCAGCTTGGGAGGAGCTTGACCGTGTTGTTGGCCCTTACCGTAGTCCTTCGTTTGATGACGAAAAGAATCTTCCGTATGTCCGAGCATTCGTCAAAGAAGTGTTCCGGTGGAGGTCAGTTGCAATCATCGGAGGCCAACCGCATGCACCGATTCAAGACGACTACTATAAGGGCTGGTACATTCCAAAGAATACTTGGGTCCAAGGGAATGTATGGGCAATTCATCATAATGAACGTGAATTTCCCGATCCAGATCGTTTTAACCCAGGAAGGTTCTTGGAAGGCAGTAAAGATCACCGACCATTCCCAGCAGAAAAGGGGTACATGACCTTCGGATGGGGTCGTCGAGTCTGTAGTGGTCAAGCATTAGCAGAGCAGGGAACGTACATTACAATAGCCAGAATACTATGGGGCTTCAACATCCGAAAAGCCCGCGACAAGCAGGGAACTGAAATTCCAGTGGACATATTCAAGTATACAAACGGATTGAATATGAGACCAGAGCCCTTCAAATGTCAATTCGTACCCCGTTCGGAGGAGATTAGAGAAACGATCGAAAGGGAGGGAAGAGCGGCTTTAGATGAATTGCAAATATACGAAGGTACCACGGAATACAAGATGTCGGACTTCTATAAAAAATAGACCTAGTACTGTATAGAATTTACGTACGAGATAGATGTAATGGACTTGTGAACCAACCCGTAAAACTATCTTCCTCAGCTTCTATGGGACTTCGGATAAGTACCTCTGCCCCGTCATGAGATTTTCACGGTCACTGTACGGTCATTCTCATATTTCGCGTCAAGAGAGCCAAAATCGCAAAAAGAACTATTAGCCGTATTTGCACACTACTGAATTAGATGTACAAACTCTACGTATGCTCTTGAAATTTTCCCAACTTGCCTGGATAAACGCTTGAAAATGTATGTATGGTACAGAAAGAACACGTGGAATCTGACCGTACAGCGACCACATATTGATTGAGACTTCAAAATCAACAGTTATGGTAAAGTCAAAGTAGTGAGATTGACAATGTGTTAGATAAACTGGATCTGCAGGTGCACTGAGTATATCGCTTGATTTGCTACTACTGAGAGATGCGGACTATTTGTATACAGAGCGAAGACAACGAGCATGAATCAAAGGAAATGTAAGGGAACTGCAATCACTGGGAATCACCGTATATCGAGTATTGACGAATATATTAAGACTAGAGATTTCCAGTAGCTATGGAGTGGGCAACTTGATGTTGGAGTTGCCCAGAGATCTAATCTGATAAAAAAGGTCACGTGATAGGAGGAATGAGATTTGTGGTAAGGGAACCGTGACACTACCCCCCTCCCCGAGCGGCTACTCCGAAGCCGTGCACTTCCGATGCTCGAAACTCACTTGCTAATCATCTACTATGCACCCCCTAGTAGCTTCGTGCTTCTTGTTGTTGCATTTGTCACGTCACGTCGAGGTATGTCTGATAACGTCAGTTCGTTGGAACGTTCTGCAATTCGTAGCTTGAATCTGAAGACGGAGCTCATGCTGTAGTCAGGCTGCTTTTGTTTAGTCTATCTTCTAACTTAAATGTTTGGATCTGCTGTTAGTCCGGAGGCAGATATGCTAATTTGTAGGAAGTCCTAGTAACCGCCTTAGTCGGCACGGTGGTCGTTACTTCGGAGAAGCAGAGCGCCCCCTTAATTTGGTATCATCTAGAGAGTCTGTTACTACGTAGTGATCTCCTCCGGATACTAACAGTGAGTCCATCAGATGTTCCCATTGTTCGCGCTTGCTAAACAGCTCGTGTGGTCCAGGTTTTGCCGGGTAAGCTTCATGAAATCGTTGTACCTCTCCTGGGCAGTGTAGCATATTCGGCCAGTCGTTCCAGCTATTGTCGCTATCCGGAAACCCTTTCCATTTTACTAAGTAACGCAGCAAGCCTTTCTTCCGTGTGATTGGATCGTTCGATCTCCTATCTATCTTCGAGTTCAATATCATTTCCACTTCATATTCCGCGGAACCGTCGTCGTGTGTTTGCGCTGGTTGTGGCGCTTCTTCAATCTGCACTGGCAGCGGCGTGGTGTCTTGTAGATGAAGTAGAAATGAATGGAACACTGGAAAGATCTTCATGGTTTTAGGAAGTTTCAGCTCGTAAGCAGCGTTGTCTATGACTCGTATAATTTCGAATGGACCTTCGTGCTTATGGTCAAGCTTCTTGTTCGGACGTATGGTCTTTATATTCCTTGTGTCAAGCATGACTCTATCGCCGACGCGTAGCTCTGGTGCTGGCATCCTCGTGCGGTCTGTGGCTTCTTTCTGCTTTGCCTGCGCCCATAACATATTAGCTCTTAGCTCCTTTCGTAGGCGCTCGATTCTTTCTATAGTGAATCCGCGGCTTTGATGTCTCTGATCTGAGGAGCTGGTGTCGTTATGCGTGACGGCAGTGGTAGTGGTGGTTCTAGTCCGCATCTCGGTTGGTAACCCTTTGTAGCTTCGAACGGGGATATTCCAGTGGTCTCGCTCTTGTGCGAATTGGCCTCGAATTCGGCTACAGCGATAAAATCTACCCATTCATCTTGGTTGAAATTGACGAAGCAGCGTGGGTATGCTTTCAGCACGCCGTTAGCATTCTCAGTTTGGCCATCTGTCTCCGGGTGCCATGCTGTGGATAGTTTTGGCTTTGTGCCCACTCTCTGACAGAGTCGTCTCTAGAAATGCGCGACGAACTGCGACCCCCTGTCGGAAACTATGCTCTGTGGGTAGCCTTCTTCTCTCCAGATCCAGTCTATGTATGCTGTTACCACGTCTTCAACCTCGAGTCCTGGAATTGGTATAAACTTCTTCTTCTTCGATAAGCGATCTACAACCACTAAAATGTGTTTATACGTTCTACCGTTTCTCGAGCAAGATGGTAGTTCTACGATGAAGTCCATTGCTATGTCCTTCCAATATCTATCCGGCACTGGAAGCGGTCGAAGTACCCCGTGTTTCCTCTCGTGATATACCCCGGATTGTCTACAAATGATACAAGCCTTGACGTATTGGGCGACTGTTGCTGTCATCTTTGGTCAGTAGTAGAATTGGCTGATCCTCTCATATATGGTTATGCGTCCGGCGTGGCCCGTAGGGAGCGACTTGTGCCAGCTATCGAGTATCTTGGTGCGTAGCTCCGCGTTGTCAGGAATCCATATTCTGCCTCGGTGTAGTAGCAATCCGTTCTGTATAACGCAGTCGCCCAGCTCAACTCTTAAACCTCGTTTGATGAGTTCCATTGGTATGCGTCTATCGCCTTTCCTTTTGCACAATAGGATTGTCTGGATGGTCTCGTCATTCTCGGAAGACTCTTTGATCTGCTTGAGTATCTCTTCTATAGATGCCGTGTCGTTTCTGCCTGGCTCCTCTGGGTCTGTATTAGCACCGAGTTCTGGTGGTTGTTCTTCGCTTAGGTTATAGATTATTGCGGTGAGTTCGGCGGTGTCTAGTTGTACCCTATCTGTGATTACTATGGCTAGGTGGATAGCTCTTATAGAGTTCTTGTCTATATTCTCCGGTCGTAGTATGCTGCGAATTTGATGCATCTTTCTGGGATCGGTGTCTGATAAGGGTAGGTCTTAAGATCCTCTGGTAAGCGCGTCTGGTTTTGTCCCTTGCCTTCCTGGTCTATACGAGATCTTGAAGTTGAATTCGGATAGGAACTCGGCCCATCGTGCTTGTCGGCGATTTAGCACCTTTGTTATCATGAATCGTTCCAGGTTTTGGTGATCTGTGATCACTTGAATGGGGTCGTCTTCCGCCGTTCCCATCAACTCTGGCTTCCATTCCTCGAAGGCACGGACAATCGCGAGTAGCTCTTTATCGTAGATGTCGTAATTACATTTAGCCGGCGATATCTTCTTAGAAAGGAACGCGACCAGTCTTAGTATGCCGTTATCGTCTAATTATGATAGGACTGCTGCTACTACGTAGTCTAAAGCGTCCGTCTCGAGCTAGGACTCCTTATCTGGGTCGAAATATGCTAGGATTGGTGCTGATGTAAAAGATCTCTTTAGGGTATCGAAAGCCCTTTATTCGTCGCTATCCTCGTGCTAAGGGTGTAGGTGTACTCTATATTCTATCTTTATTAAGCGTGCTAGTGGTGCTACTATAGTTAAGTAGCCCTTTATAAATCTTCTATAGAAGTTCGCTAGATTTAAGAATACTTAAATATCTTTTAAATATTAGAGTATTTATTAATTAATAATAGTTATAACGTAAAGCATCACCGAGTGTCGCACACCACCGAGTGTCGCAGAATTTCTTGGCAGCTATTACCTCTACTACAACACGAAATGTCTCAATAACAACAAGATAATAAAGCTCAACAAGAAGGCCGAATAGAGCTTGCACTTCAAGCCTATAAGGAAGGCCAATTTCGAAGCCTACGACGCGCCGCCGCCGCGTATAACGCGTGCCCACGAAAGCTTCAGCGAAGATACAACCAAACCCTCGCCCGAGCCAATTGCCAGCCTAATTGCCAGAAGCTCACCGCGACCGAAGAGCAAACGATCGTCCGATATATTCTTGACCTCGATTCGCGAGGATTTGCGCCCCGGCTGTGTGAGGTAGCAGATATGGCAGA
>MU006115.1:278667-290559 GCA_010093705.1 Patellaria atrata CBS 101060
TCACCTGAAGTTAAGGAGTCAGCAAGTTGTATCGTCAACTTGAAGTGCCTTTGTTATACGTATCCTATCACTTTGCCGAACCTACCTTTGTGGTTAACCACGTTAAGTGAGAAGCCAGGCGCGTTTCTAGACTTATCTAGTTCCGTCTTAATAAGTATAGACTCCCGTTATAACAAATAACTATAATAGGCTAAAAGATAATATTTTATTTACTTTATATAATTTAAATCTAAAACTCCTAGGGCTAGCTATAAGAGGTTAAAGAAATTCTCTAATCCACTTATCTTAACTAATAATAAAGATCCTATTTATAGAGTTTAAAAGAGTTAGATAAAAGATAAATTCGAGATTAATATTAACTAATATAAAATAGAATAGGCTAGAGTAGCTTATATAAAGATATAGATTAAAGATTACGCGTCTCTTTATTTATACCCTCTTATAGAAGTTAAAGCCGAAGATAATAAATTACTTATAATAAAAGAGTTATATAAATTCTTAGATTAGATCTTAAAAGACCCTTATAAACGTTTAATAGCTAAGAATAATCTAAGAAAGTTAAAATAGGGCTACTTAATAAGCTTTATTAACTTTTAAGCTAAATTTATACGTTTAACTATTAAAGTTAAGATTCTACGAGACTAATAGAAGAAAAAGATTTATAATAAATTATATAACTCTTTATATTAATTAATATCTCTCTAAAGTATTAACGATAATATTACCTTTAAAGTCTACTATAAATAGGCTATATTATAAGCTCGAGGTCTCGAGAAGTTAAGCGAGAAGAGTAAAGAATAGAATAAGAATAAAAATAAGAAATCTCTTAATATAATATTAAGTTCTACCTTAATTATAACGAAAATAACGATATTTTAAACCGCTTTAACTATACCTCTAGTAATAAATATATTTATCTTTAAGATAATAATATTCTTAGGCTCGTGCTATAACTATAGTAAACTAGGTTATCGAGCTATAAACTATAAGTAACTAAAAATTAATAAGATAGCTAAAGTTAAAATAATAGTTAAAAAGAAGTTTAATTAGAGTTTAGATTTAGAAAATAAATAACTCTAAATAAAGACTCTACTTTAAAGTTAATAGTTAAAATATTATAAACTTTAATTAACGAGTCGATTATAGAAAAGCTATTCGTTATACTCTATAAAATTTTAAGGAACGATATCGCTATATAACTTAAAGCGTTAATTAATATTAGAGCTTAAAGCTATACGTTACTATATAAAAAATAGTTACTAGTGCTAAAGCGACGGTTAGGAATCACTATTATAAAGATAAAGTAAGAGATTATTATTAAGTCTTTTAATAGTATAAAAGCGATACTAATTATCTAATTATTCGAAGTAAATATTATACTAAACGGCTATAAATAGATAGTACTTATCTTAGTAATAAATACGGGCTATTATAATATACTTATTAGTATAAAATAGTTTATAAAGATAAGTAGATTACTTAATTATTAAAACCGGTATATCTTCTAGCCCCCTTAAGTAATAGTAAAAGAAGATTAATAAAGAGATATTATTATTCTAAAATCTAAATTATAGATATTATCTAACTTAGAACATTAAATAGACCTAAAATAACGAGATTAGAAGTTTAATAAAAGAGAATAATATTAACTACACTATTAATAAAGGTAGAAGAAGAAGCTAAAGCTATTTAAATAAAAAATATCTATCTCTTAATTTAAAGAGATAAAGTTAAGTATCTAGAAGATAAATATAGAGCTATAAAATAAATTAAAGGTTAAAGTAAAGCTTAAAAGCGATTTAAAGTTTAGATTACTTTAATAAGTCGATATATTAGATATAAAGCTTAATATCTATCTAGTTAATACTAATAATTATCTATAGAACGTAAAGTGGTAAAATATAGTTATTAAAGCTATAAGTCTATATAAAATTAACTCTCTAATATAAGATAAGTTAGATAAAGATCTATTTTTAAATAATAAGAAGGATCTTAAAGAGCTAGTACTTTAGAAACTACCGTCTAAATATTACTATCTAACCTACGTATTTTCTAAACGCGTATCGGATATATTAGTATCCTATAAAGACGAGATTAACTATAATATCGTGCTTAATAATAATAATAATCTAACGTTAAGTTCTTTTTATAATATACTTATTAAGTACTTATAACTAGTAAAGGACTATCTAGAAGAATACCTTTAAAAGGACTTTATTATATTAAGTGACGTACTATATACTTTATCGATACTATTCGCGAAGAAACTTAAAGGAGGGTAGAGATTCTATATTAATTACTATAAGCTAAATTTTATTATAAAGAAAGATAAGTACCTATTACCCTTAATTAAAGAAATATTAACTAGATTAAGAACGGCTAAAATCTTTATAAAATTAAATATTAGATAAGCCTTCTATCGGATACGGATAAAAGAGTCGGTAGAAGATTTTACTATATTTCGAACACGGTATAGTTCTTTTAAATATAAGGTATTACCCTTTAGCTTATATAATAGGCTAGTATTATTCTAATAGTTTATTAATAAGGTCTTTTAGAAATATCTAAATAACTTTTATATAATCTATATTAATAATATTCTAATTTACTCTATCTACTCACTAGAATATCGAGCTCACGTTATAAAAGTACTAGAAACGTTAAATAAGGTCGGGTTATAAATTAATATTAAGAAAAGCGAGTTCTATATTATTAAGATAAAGTTCTTAGGCTTTATAGTTAATATAGATAAAATCGCGATAGACCCTAATAAGATAGAAATAATATAGAATTAAGCTTTACCGATAAATATTAAAGATATATAATTATTTAATAGCTTTTATAACTTCTATCGGAAATTTCTAGAGAAGTTTAAAAGGATAATTAAACTATTAATACTATAAATCTATAAGGGCCTTTAAAGGCTACTCGGAGATCTAGAATATAAGGCTTTTAAAAAAATAAAAGTGTTAATCTTATTTAATTAAGTCTTAGCCTACTATAACCTTTAGTCGGAAACGCGGGCTAAAATAGATTATAGTAATAAAGTAGCTACCGGCGTTCTATTATAAAAGTATAAAGATATATAAAGATTAGTAGCCTTCTAGTTTAAGTCCCTAAGCGAGATAGAGATAAGATACTTAATTCACGATAAAGAGATACTTATTATCGTCTAGGCCCTTAAGAAATAGAGAAGTATATTAGTTAGATTATAATAGATACTTTTTATAATAATTATAGATTATAAAGTATTAGAATACTTCTCTATAAAATATCTATTAAACGCTCGCTAAGCCTAATAAAGTGAAAAGTTAGTTAACTATAACTTTAAAATAATTTACCGGCCTAAAGTATAGAATATAATAATAAATACTCTCTCTTAGAAGTAAAAAGACTTAAAAATAGTTAAAGAGAAAGATATTATAGTAAGAACTTAAATAATAATAATATTAGAGATAATTATATCGCTAGTAAAGCTATTAAAAATATTATAAAAAAGTTTATAAAAAGTATTAACTAAATTAACTAAGGTAACCTTAATTAAAACTCTTTAGAAGAATAACGTCTTTAAATTATTAATACCTACTATTAGAGAAGAAAAGGATAATAGATTTAGAGCGGAGAGGAGAGGTCTAGATATACTCCTTTAGAATAAAGAGTATATCTAAGAAATTTTATAGTAGCTTTAAAGTAATAAAACTTAGAATTAAGTGTAAATTAAAAAAGTCTTTAAATCACCTAAATAAGTTAATAAAACGGCCGGGGCTAAAGAATTAGTAAAAGAGCTTAGAATCTATAATAAAATAACTAGGCTAATAGAACCTAGATAGATAAAAGAGAATAAAATAACGTTAATTAAGCTAATCGATTAGATAATAGTTATAAATAGAATCTATAAGTTATTAAAGACCTTTTAAAAGTAAGTTAAAGTATCCGAGAATAGATAAAAACTACGAAATAGCCTATTAATTCGCTATAATAGATTAATAATATTAGATATAAATAACTACTAGACCTACCTAATTAAAGAAGCTTACGATATCTATATTATAGATTATCTAGGTATAAAAAAGATGAAAGAACTATTATAATACTAATACTACTAACTAGGACTATTTAATAATATAGATAGATATATCCGAAATTACTATATATACTAAAGAACGTATATACCTCGAGATAAGACCTTAAGATTACTAAAACTATTATCTATTAAAGATAAATATTAGTAATACGTTTTATTCAATTTTAAGTTATTTCTAAAAGATAAGTATAGCTTTAAAATCGCTTTTATAGTTATAGATAGGCTTAGAAAGAGAGTTATCTCTATATTATATATAAAGAAGGTCACTATAGCTTTAGTAGTAAAACTATACTTTAAATACGTTTTCCGAATCTATAGTATACTAGAGATAATAATATTAGATAAAAGCTCTTAGTTTATCTCGGTCTTTATAGACGAGCTCTATAAATTAATAGGCGTTAAGTAAAAGCTATTAATAGTATACTATTTATAGATAAATAGGGATATAGAGATTATTAATTAATATATTAATCTACGACTAAGGTTAATAGTAAACTATTACTAAGATAATTAGTTAGAATTATTATCGATTATAGATTTTATATAAGTCACGCTTCTATACGAATTTATAGGAATATCGCTATTTAAATTAGAATTTAGATACTAGCCGCGGATATACTTTAATTAATATAAACGTATAGATCTAAATATCTATAAGACCGTTAAAGAATATATAAACCGAGAAGAAGCCTAATAATTCATAAAATATACCTATAATACTATTAAATAGGCTAGAGAAAATCTTTTTTATATTTAGACTACTTAGGCTAAAGTAGCTAATAAGTACCGAAGAGAGCTAGACTTTAGATTAGGCGACTACGTCTTCGTAATAAGAAAAGGTTAGATAATAAATAGACTAAGTATAAAGCTAAATTACTAGAACGCCGGGCTATATAAGATTATTAGTATAAAAGGCTACTCTTATATTATAAACTTACCTTCTAATATAAAAATAGATAAAGTGTTCTATATAAATCGGCTATAGAAAGCTTTTATAGACCCCTTATCGAGATAGTAGTTAGAATTATCACCACTAATAAAGATAGATAAAAAGCTAGAGTATAAAGTTAAAAAGATACTAGTAAACCGAATCTCTTATAGAAAGCTTAAGTATAAAGTTAGCTAGATCGGCTATAATCTAGATAATATCTAATATCTAGTATATAACTTTATTAAATATCTATATAAAATACGGAGCTTCTATAAATAACGACTAGACGAAGCCGGGCCGTTAAAATAATTAGATAAATAGCTCCGAGCGTATTAAGCGGATAACTTTAAACTAGAGCTATACGCTAATAATAATATTACCGAAAAGAACGGGTTTATATAAGCTTAAAGGTGTCGAAAACGTCTAAAATAAAATAGCTTTATAAAAGATAATATTATATTAAAATCGAGGCTAATTTCTATTTTAGGGAGGGGAGTAATATAATAATTATTATCTATCGATCTTTCTACTTTCCTATATTTGGCGGGTTTACTTATATTTAGCTTAATTATATTATTAGGAAATTTCGTTAACTAATAAGGCTATTTAAGTTTATAATTATTATTTATAACTCTCTTTTTTCTTTAACTTAATCTCTTTACTTAATAGTAGTTATATATAGCTAATATTAATAGATTAGCTTTTAGCACTATAGATATTATACTAATAAAGTATATAGTATATTATTTAATATAATAAAGCTTTTTTAAAAATATTCTTCTAAATAATCCTTTACTAATTATAAATACTCGATAAATATATTATAAAGAGGATTTAACGCTAAATTATTATTATTATTAAGTATAATATTATAGTTAATCTTATCTTTATAGGATACTAATATATTCGATACGCGTTTAAAGAATATATAAACTAGATAGTAATATTTAGATAATAGTTTCTAAAATATTAACTCTTTAAAATTCTTTTTATTATTTAAAAATAAATCTTTATTTAGCTTATTTTATATTAGAAAGTTAATTTTATATAAATTTATAGCTTTAATAATTATATCTTATTATTTTATATTTTATAGATAATTATTAATATTAATTAGATAAATATTAAACTCTATATTTAATATATTAATTTATTAAAATAGTTTAGACTTTAAACTATTTTTAAACTTTATTTTAATTTTTAATTTATCTTATAACTCTATATTTATCTTCTAAATACCTAACTTTATCTCTTTAAATTAAAAAATAGATATTTTTTATTTAAATAATTTTAACTTCTTTTTTTACTTTTATTAATAGTGTAATCGATATTATTCTCTTTTATTAAACTTTTAATCTCGTTATTTTAGGTCTATTTAATATTCTAGATTAAATAATATTTATAGCTTAAATTTTAGAATAATAATATCTCTTTATTAATTTTCTTTTATTACTACTTAAAGAGACTAGAAAATATACCGATTCTAATAATTAAATAATTTATTTATCTTTACGAATTATTTTATACTAATAAGTATATTATAATAGCCCGTATCTATTATTAAAATAGATATTATCTATTTACGGCCGTTTAATATAATATTTACTTTAAATAATTAGATAATTAATATTATTTTTATATTATTAAAAGATTTAATAATAATCTTTTATTTTATCTTTATAATAATAATTTCTAACTATCGCTTTAGTATCGATAATTATTTCTTATATAATAGCGTATAACTTTAAACTTTAATATTAATTAACACTCTAAGTTATATAATAATACTATTTTTTAAAATTTTATAAAATATAATAAATAGTTTTTCTATAATTAATTTATTAATTAAAGTTTATAATACTTTAATTATTAACTCTAAAATAGAATCTTTATTTAAAATTATTTATTTTCTAAATTTAAACTCTAATTAAACTCTTTTTTAATTATTACTTTAACTTTAATTATTTTATTAATCTTTAGTTATTTATAATCTATAGCTTAATAACTTAATTTATTATAATTATAATATAAGCTTAAAAATATTATTATTTTAAAGATAGATATATTTATTATTAAAGATATAATTAAAACGATTTAAAATATTATTATCTTTATTATAATTAAGATAAAATTTAATATTATACTAAAAAATTTCTTATTTTTATTTTTATTTCGTTCTTTACTTTTCTCGTTTAACTTTTTAAGACTTTAAGCTTATAATATAATCTATTTATAATAAACTTTAAAGATAATATTATCGTTAATATTTTAGAGAGATATTAATTAATATAAAAAGTTATATAGTTTATTATAGATCTTTTTCTTCTATTAATCTTATAAAATCTTAATTTTAATAATTAAATATATAAATTTAGCTTAAAAGTTAATAAAATTTATTAAATAGCTTTATTTTAACTTTTTTAAATTATTCTTAACTATTAAGCGTTTATAAAAGTCTTTTAAGATTTAACTTATAATAATATATTATAATATTAATTCTATATTTTCTATACTAAATATTTAGTTTATTTATAAGAGATTTTTACTAGATTAAATATAAAAAAGATCTCTAAACGCTAATTAGTTAAATAGAAGATAATTAGGTTAAAACTTAATAAGATAAGACTATTATATATAGATATTCGATCTATAATATTATTATTTCTTAACTTAATCTCTATATTTAATAATTAATAATAAAGATAGTTAAAATATAATTACTATAACTATATTATATTATTATACTAGATTAAGTTTATCTTTAATAGCCTTTAAAAAGGCGATATAATATTTTAACTAAAGTATAATATTAGTCTAGCTAATAAATAATTATTAAATCGATTAAGAATCTATAAATAGCTAAGCTCTACTAATAATAAGATATCTAATACTTAAGAGTATTAACGCCGACGATAATAATAATCTAGTATTTAAAAAAGATTAAGACTAATAAATATAAATTACTTAGAAAAGTAAATATTATAGTAAATTAAATAAGATAGTTAAACCTTTAATAATTTTAGCGAAGTAGATAAGTAATAAGTTAACTATAAATTTAGGAGTAAAGAGTAGTATTAAATTAAAAGAAAAAGAAAAAATACACTAATATAAATTAATATTAGAAATAGTTAACTAGTAAATTATTAATAATATTCTAGAAGTGGATCTATAGAATCTATTAAAAGAAATCCTCGGAATAATAAAAGAAAGAAAGTCTCTTAAATATACCGTTATTATAGATAATTAAAACGTCGATATAATCGATAAAACGAAGAAATAAGTAGTTAAAAATCTAGACTAGTTCGTAATAAAGTATCTTTATATAAAAGTGAAGTTTATAGCTCGAGAGATATAATTTAGAAAGATAATAAACCTTATTAATAAAATAGTACCCGATTTATAGCTAAAGCTATAAGTATATTAAGTGAATAAAGAAGCTATAGAACGCCTTTAAAATAAGATTAATAATTTAAAGAAATAGATTAAATAGTCTAAACTAGACTAAAAAAGTGTTTAGTTTAATAATAAATCTAATAATAAAGAATTATTAGTATCACGTAATTATAATAATTAAGCTAGAATAGTCGACTTAACCGAAAGCTTTAAAAGTAGAGGCGATAATAAGATAAAAAAGTTCCCCGATCTATTAGAATTAATCGATAGTAAGAAGCTAACCTATAAGAAATAGAAAAGTAAAATAAATAATAAGCTTTATATTAATAATAACTAATTCTAAGATAAAAGGGCGAAGACTACCTATATTAAGATATAAATTAATAGCGAGATAGCTAAATATATATACTCTTTTTTAGAATTAGAGGAGAATAATATAATCTTAATAAAGTTAATAAGATTTCTAGACTAAATTTATAAAGACTTAAATAGGCGACTAAAAGCTAAAGATAAATTAAAGAAGTTAAAGTAAAACTATTTAATAGACTTTCTAAAGTTCTAGTCTATATTTATCTAGCTAGCTAATAAAGCTAGGTTATTATATAACTAATAGAAAAAGAAACTCTATAATAGACTTTACGATAGTCTAAAACTAATAATAACGGAAGCTATAAATAATAACGAAATTAGCTTCTAGAAGTATTATAATAAAGTTATAATATAGATATAAGAGCTAGAAAGATTAGATAAAGCTAATAAAACTTATAAAGAGAGTTAGAAATATAGTAAACTAACTAAAATAACTTTCACCTTAATAATAATAAATAGAATTTTATACTAATTAGAGAGTAAAGGAACTATCTTATCTATAATATTATAAATAATAGAGTAGATTATAACTATTTAAAAGTTTATAAGTAACTACTTTAACTATAATAAGGCTAGATATAGAGCGTTAAAATACCGGGAACTAAAGAAGATAACTAAAGTAAAGTTAGTCTAGAAAGATAAGTATTAAAGTTTAAAGTTTAATTTAAAGTTAAATTCGGAAAATAAGAAACCCTAAGTAGAGACTCTATATTAGGGCTAATAATAGAAGTATTAGTAATACTAATTAACGATCTAATATTAGAAAAGCTATTCACGATACTATATTAAATCTCGAAGAACGAAATTATAATATAGCTTAAGGCCCTAATCGATATTAAAGTTTAAGGGTATACCCTATTAAATAAAAGATAGCTACCCGCTCTAAAATAACGCCTCGGAATCGAAGTTAAAAAGATAGATTAAGAGATCGAAGTTAATATCTTTAATAATTTAAAGATAGTATTAATTAACTAAATACTCGAGGCGAGCCTCGTAAATAGAGGACGAAGGTGGCTAATATCGATTATAATAATAAATATAGATTATAATAATATACTTATAGATAAGGAGTAGTTTTTTAAGACTAATAATTTATCTAATTATAAATATTATCGGATTATTTAGCCGGAATAAGCTATTATAGTTAAAGACTAGTAATAAAATATCGTGATTCTAAAGAGCGAGCTATAAACCTAAACTAATTTATAGCATTAATTCGATATAAAACGATAAGATAAAGCTATCGATAAATAAGAATATAACCGATAGAAAGTATTAATTAATTAAAGAAGGAAACTATAATTATTTTAATAGAAGTAACTAAGTTTATAAATTAAAAATATTAGCTTTAATCTTTAAAAGATAAAATTAGAACTATCGGATCTAATAAAGAGAGAGACGCCGGAACTCTCTAAAAAGTTAAAGTCGAAGTCGAGTAAATAGGTTAATATTACCGGGATCTATATAAATATCTACTTAGTTAGCGGAGAAAACTATCTAAGAAATATAAAGCGTAAAGACGTTATTATAAATATTATAAATCTATATAAGATTAACTCCTTAATATAAGATTAACTCTTAGAAGATAAAAACTCTTTAGATAAAGATAAAAACGTTTATAAAGTGATAATCTATAAAAAGTTACCTAAGAAATATTACTACTTAATTTATATATTCTCGAAATCTATATCTAATAAGCTATTACCGCTTAAAGAAAATATAAACTACGATATAATATTAGACTAAGATAGTAATCTTACTACTAACCCCTTATATAATATATCTATTAAATACTTATAGTTAATAAAAGACTATCTAAAGAAGTATCTTTAAAAGGGGTTTATTATTCCGAGCGAGGCATTATACGCGTCTCTAGTATTATTCGCTAAGAAGCTAAAAGGAGGTTAAAGATTCTATATTAATTATAAAAAGCTAAATAGTATTATTAAGAAGAATAAATATCCGTTACCTCTAATTAAAGAAACACTAACGCGTCTTTAACGAGTAAAGATATTTACGAAACTCGACGTAAGATAAGTATTCTATTAAATCTAGATAAAAAAGTTAACCGAAAATCTTATTACCTTTTAAACGAGATATAAATTATTTAAGTATAAAGTACTATCTTTTAAATTATATAATAGCCTAATCTTATTCTAATAATTTATTAATAAGGCGTTCTTCTAATATCTAGATAATTTCTATATAATATATATTAACGATATACTAATTTACTTTAAGTGTTTACTAGAGCACTAAATCTACGTCGCGAAAGTGCTAGAAATACTAGCTAAGGCCGGCCTATAAACTAATATTAAGAAAAGCGAGTTTTATATAATAAAGATAAAATTCTTTAGCTTTATTATTAGTATTAACGAAATAGCGATAGATCTAGAAAAGACTAAAATAGTCTAAAACTAGAAGTTACTAATAAATATAAAAGGGATTTTATCGTTTAATAAATTCTATAATTTTTACCGGAAATTTCTAGAGAAATTCGGACGAGTTATACGACTATTAACGATATAGATATAAAAAGGGGTTTAGAAACTATTTAAATAAAAAGAAGAAAAGATATTTAAGAAAATAAAAAAGCTAATTCTATTAGATTAAATATTAATATACTATAATTCTCTACTTAAAACGAAAATTAAGTTTAATTATAATAACGGGGTTATTATAATAGTTATATTATAGCTTTACGGATATATTTAGAGACTAGTTACCTTCTAAACTAAGATATTATTAGAGATAAAACTAAGATACGAAATTTATAATAAGAAAATACTAACTATAGTAAGAGTATTAGTCGAGTGGAGAAGTATACTAGTAAGGCTATAATAAGTTCCCTTTATCGTAATTACTAATTATAAAGCACTAGAATACTTCATTATAAAATAGTTACTTAATACTAAATAAGCCCGATAGAGTAAAGCTCTCTCTAATTTCCACTTCTAAATTATATATTAGCTTAAAGCCTAAAATATCGTGATAAATACTGTGACAATGTAGTATAGCTATAGTAATCGTATTTTGACTATCTCTATTACTAACTACTAAGTGTGGAGATTAAGTTAAGGAACAATAATATCGTGGGCCGAATGTCCGCATATAA
>MU006116.1:0-35383 GCA_010093705.1 Patellaria atrata CBS 101060
ATATTTAAATATTTTAATTATAAAGAATAACTAAATAATTAAATAATTAGAATAATTAAAGAAGAATTATATAATTTAAATATTTAGATATTTAAATATTTTAATTATAAAAAATAACTAAATAATTAAGTAATTAAAATAATTAAAGTATAAATAACTAAATTAATTATAAAGAATAAAAATATTTAAAAATAATCTTTTTTTTATATATTTAAATTCTTTATAATTATTTTTACTATTAATTTTATTTATAAATTTAAATATTATAATTTTAAATTTAATTTTATTTATTATATTATTTTTATATAATATATCTTATTTTATTATAAATATTACTTAAAATTAAGAAGTTAATAAATTATATTAATAATTTAAAATACTTTTATTATATATATTTTATTATTTTATTAAATTTATCTTTATAATTAATTATATTAAATAAGAAGTTAAATATATTTCTAAATTTATTTAACTTTATTTTAATAAATATAAACTTTTATTATAATAAATATATTTTAAAACTTTCTTTTTATTATTTAATATAAAGTATTATTAAATATTATATATTATTAAATATTATAGAATTTCTTAATATAAATAATTTATTATAAAGAATATTAAATTAATTATTATTAAATTAAAAATTTATATAATTTATATTTATATTAAATTTAAAAGTCTTTTTTAAATTCTTTTTATATATTTAAATATTATATTTAGTCTTTTTATAATTCTTATAATATTATATAACTAGTTAAATTATTTTATAATTATTATTATTTTAAGTCTTCTTTAATTATTAAAATATTATAAATATTTTAATAATTATTTTTATTAATATCTTATTATATTTTATTATATTATTATATTAAATTTACTTTTATTTATATATTTTTCTCTTAATTATTATTATTAATTACTTTTTAAATTTAATAATATAAATATTTATAAATATATTTTTATATATTATTAATTTAACTTTTTTTATAAATTATATAAATTTTAATTAAATTATAATAAATAATTAAATAATAAAATTTATATAAATTTTAATTATAATTTAAATTTAAATATATTATTTAAAATCTTTAATTATTATAATATTTATAATAGTAAAAGTTTTAATAAAATATATAAATATATTTTAAAGCGATTTAATATTATTTATATATTAATAAAGATAAAATTTAATATTTTAAAAAGTTTATAATAGTTCTTCTTTATAAATATATTAAAAAATATATTTTTAAAAATTAATAGAAAGCCTCTTTTATTAATATAAAAGATATATTAATATATTAAATTTTAAATATATTAAAAGTATTTATACTTTAATAATAAAAAATAGATTATATTAAATAATTAAAGTATATATAATAAATAAAAAAATATATAATATATTATAATTTTATTTTTTAAATAATAATTTTTAAAATTCTAATTAAAATAACTTTTATAAATATTAAAAATAAATAATTAGTATATTTCTATTATATATACTTTTATATATATATTAAAGTACTTTAATTATTTAAAATTAAATATATTATTTATTTAACTATTTTTAAAGATTAAAATCTTTTAATTATATAATATATTTATCTTTTTATATTATATAAAGATATAAATATAATCTTTATAAATAATAAAAAATAAAATTATATACTTTATAATATAAATATTTTAGATAATTATAATTTATTTTCGATTATTTAATTAAATAAAATTAAATTTTATATATCTTTTTATATTTATAATAATTTTTATTAACTTAATTATATTTATTTAAAAGTTAATTTTATCGAAATTATAAATATTATATTTAATTTTTATCTTTTTAATAAGTTTAAACTATATATTAATTATTTTAAGATTTTTTTTAAAATATTCTTTAATAATTCTTTATTTAATTAAAGATTATCTTTAATTTATTTAAATATATTATAAATCTTTTAAATTAATTTTTATTTATTTATTTTTTTACTTTATATATTTAATAGTTTATCTATTATATTTATTACTTTATATAGTTAAAATATAAATTCTTATAAATTAAGATTAAAAATATATTAAATAATTATTTACTTTTTAATTATAATAAACTTTTAATAATTAAATTAATAATTAATTTAAGTGAAAATTTAATTATATCTTTATTAAAACTTTTATAAATATATATTATATATAATAGCGATATATTATAAATTTTAAAATTAGTCTTTTTTATAAATTTAAAATATAAATTTTATTTAATCTTTTTATTAAACTTTATTATTTTATTATTATTAAGATATTTTATATTATAGTAAAAATAATAATTATTAAAAAATTCTAAAAAATTTAATAATATATAATATTTTATAATATTTTATATTATTATTTATTAACTTTTTTAAAGATATTCTTAAATATTTTTATAAACTTTAAAAATAATATAAAAAATTTAATTATCTTTTCTTTTTATTCTTTTTTATTATTTTTAAAATAATCTTATATAATAAATTTAAAATATTTTAAAATATTTCTTTAAAATATATTAATATATTAAATATATATTTATTATTATCTATTAACTTTATTTTTTTATAATAAATTTTTATTTAAATAAAAAATTCTTTTAATTTATTTTATTTATTATTATAAAATATTAGTTTTTTAATTTTTTTAATTCATTTTTATAAAAATAATAATTATATAATTAATTATTTAAATTAATTTTTAAATCTTTAAATTATTTCTTTACTTTTAAATTTATTAATATATTTATATAATATTTAAATATATTTTTTATTTATCTTTATATAATAATATTATATATAAATTTATTATATACTTTTTTATTATATAATAATTATAATATTATAATAAAAGTTTATATTTATTAAGATAAATATTATAATAAGAGTTTATATTTATTAAAATAAAGTTAAATAAATTTAAAAATATATTTAACTTCTTATTTAATATAATTAATTATAAAGATAGATTTAATAAAATAATAAAATATATATAATAAAGATATTTTAAATTATCGATATAACTTATTAACTTCTTAACTTTAAGTAATACTTATAATAAGATAAGATATATTATATAGAAATAATATAATAAATAAAATTAAGTTTAAAACTATAATATTTAAATTTATAGATAAAATTAATAATAAAAATAATTATAAAAAATCTAAATATATAAAAGAAAGATTATTTTTAAATATTTCTATTCTTTATAATTAATTTAGTTATTAGTTATTCTCTATAATTAACACGATTAACGATTATTATTTAATTACGTAATTCTTTATTATTTATTTTATTTATAGTTTTTTTAAATAGTATTTCTTCTTTCTCTTTATTTATTATTTATATATTTTTATAATTTATAGTTATAATATTATTCTTTTCTTTTTTAACTTTTATTTTAAGAGTTTATTTCTTTTATTTAAATATATAGTAAATATATTATCTATTTATTAAATTATATATATCTTTTTTCTCTTTTTTTTAAAATATTAAAAGTTAAATTCTATTTAATCTATTATCGATATTACGTTATCTATATTATTTTATATAGTCGTTTTATATTAACTTTTTATTTCGTTTATTATTATTCTTTTTATTTTTATATTATCGATATTCCTTTTAATTTCTATTCTAAATATCTTATTTATAGTTTAAAATATAATCTTATAGTAATATAGAAGAATTAGAATAAATTTAATATTTTAAAAGTTTAAACTTATTCTAAATTAACTATTATTAAGAATAAATAAGAATCTCTTTAAACTTATATATATTATCTTTATAAATAATTTTATTCTTTTAAAAAGAAAGAGTTTAAAATATTTTATTATAAGTTTAATTCTATTAAGAAATATAAAACTTTAGAGTAAATAATTAAAGAATAATAAATTTTTTTAATCGCTTTTTCTTTCTTTATTATCGTATCTCTTTTTAATTAGTCTAGTTTAAATTTCTCTATTTTTAAGAGTCTAAAATTCTCTAGTTTTAGTAATAAAATTATTTAAGTTTCTAATTATAATTTATTAAATATTTAAATAATTTCTATATATTATCTATATATTTATAGCCTTTCTATTTTACTAAATATTTATATTAACTATCTACTTATTATAGATTTAAGATTTATTTTATCTTATAAATATTTTCTTCTTTAAATTTTATAGGTTATATTTAGAGTTTAGTATTAATATATATTAATTCTAGAAGTAATATATAGAAAATTAAATATATCTTTATTCTTTATAATAACTCTAATTTATAATTAATTTTTTCTTTAATTTATTTAATTTTAAAAGAATCGATTTTCTTATAGTCTAATTTCTTATTAGATCGTTTTATTTTAAAATTTTTCTATAATAAATAAACTTTATCTCTTCTTTTAAAGATTAATTTTAGCGATCTATATTAATTACTATACTTTATAACTCTTATTATTTAGAAAGTTATATCTCGTAATAATTATATATATAATTTCTTAATTTACTTAACTTTTAATATTACTTTTTATAAAATACTTTAAACTATTCTCTACTCACGATATACTTCTAATTTAAAACTATAGTTTATATAAAAGGGTAAAATCTTTATAATATCGAATTTCGCGTTATTATATATAAATTATATTATTAGTAATAACTCTATTTAATTATTTTATTAGTAATTTATATAATTATATAAATATTATTTTAAAGATTAATTTATTCTCTTAATTTAACTATCTATTTATAGATAAAAGCTCGTTAATAACTTATAATTTTCTTTTAAACTTTATATTAAAGTTTATTAAAATATTAATTTAAATAGTTTATCTTTATTTAAGATAATTTTTTTTAATATTTAATAATTCGCTAGTACTATTTTTATTATTAATACTACTATTTATAGTATTATTATCGTCGTCTTTATTAGTATAAAGTAGATAAACTTTATTAATCGTTTTACGATAATTAATATTATATTATATTCTACTTTTATTATTAAATCTTTAAATTCTAATAAATTTATAATAAAATTTATTATTATTAAGTTTTATACTCGCTTTAATAGCTTAATATATTATATTTATTTATTAAATATATATTTTATACTCTTATTTCGTATATAATTATTATATTTTAAAATAATTTACTTTACTATACTTCTTATTTTTAGGAAATAATAATTTCTTAAAATTCTTTTTAAGGTTTTATTAATACTTTAATAATTATATATTAATGTTTTATAAATCTTTTTAGTAAAAGTCTTTTATAATATTATTAATATATATATAAACTTATTATATAATTATATTTCTTAAATTATTTATATTACTCTAAAATTATTATCTTTTTAAAACTTCTCTATTATATTATTTTTTTAATAAGTATTATAAATTTATTATTCTCTTATAAATTTAATTATTAGTATTATAGTTAATCTTAATTAATTATAAATAATCGCGTTATTTTCTTTCTTTAATATTATATTATATATTAGTTTTATTTTTTCTAGATAGTTAAATCTTTTATTTATAATATTAATTAATTTATTTTTAATTTTTAGTTTATAAAATATTTTAAAATTAAAAAATACGAGTATTTCTATTTATTTTATTTATTTTCGATTTAACTTCTTTATTATAAGAAAATTTATTAGATTTTAATAATTTAACTAAATTTTTATAATATACTTAGATTCTTTAAGATATAATCTCTATTATTTAAATATATTAATAATTACTAATAACTCTTTATTATATATATTATAGTTTAATTTTATAGCTATAAACTTTTATAAATAAAAGATTATTAAATATAATTATCCTTTCTTATTTAACTAATTTATATATATATTTAATATATAATTAGATATATTAGTTTCTAATATTATTAATTTCTCTAAATTAAATATAATTAAGATAGATATTATAATAAATTTCTTTTTAAATTTATTAAATACTTTTTATATTTTCTTTATTTAAATAAAGATATTTTCCTTTTTTATTAATTTTAATAGTAATATTATTATCTTTAAATATTTTTAGATAAACTTTCTATAATAATTTATAAAATTTAAGAATAATTATATATTTTTTATATTCTTTAATATTAATTAATCTTTAATTATAATTATTTTTTTTAGATCTACTTATATACTTTTAATAATAATAATAAAATTTAGAAATTTTATTTCTTTAATATAAAATTTATATTTATTTAAATATATTAAAAGTCTCTTTTTTTATAATTTTATTAATACTTTTTTTATATACTTTCTATATTCTTTAAGTGTTTTATTTATATATATTAGTATATTATTTAGGTAAATAGTTATTAATATATTAAAATATTTTTTTAATATATAATTAATCACTATTTAAAATATTATTAAAATATTAGTTAAGTTAAATAATATTATTATATATTTATATAATTTAAATTTTATTTTTATAATTATCTTCTATTTTTTATCTTCTTTTATTTTAATTCGATAGTAATTATCTTAAATATTAAATTTTATAAATTATTTTACTTTTTATAATTTATCTTAAATTTCTAAGATTAAAAGTAATAAATATTTATTCTTAATTATAATATTATTTAATTATTTATAATTAATATATAATTTTAACTTATTATTCTTCTTTAATATAAATAGAATTAGTGAAGTTATTAGATTTTTATTAAATTATATATATTCCTTTTTTAAGTTAATATAAATATATTCTTTAAATACTTTATATTATTTTCTTATTAATAAATAAATTAAATTAAATTATAATTTTATATCTTTTTTTAATATTATTTTATAATTTTATATTTAATAATTTAGAAGTATAATTATTATATCTTTTTTAAATAAATCTTTAAACTTATTATACTCTTTAAATATTTTAAATTTTTTAGAAATTTTTTTAATATTTACTTTTTTAAATTATATTACTTTTATATTTTTAGATTTATTTCTATAAATCTTTATTATCTTATAATATAAAATATATTTTATAAATATACTAATATCTATTTATTTAATATATCTCGTTTATTTAACTTTATTCTTTTATAAGATATTTTAATTAATTTAAATACTTTTTATTTTTTAATTAATATTTAAATTTATTATTTATAATTAATTTATCTTTAAAATTATATTTATATCTTTTAAATCGATTATAAAAATATATTAAATAATTATTTTCTCTTATATATTAACTTTTATTAATATAATTTTAAAGTTAATTAGACTTTATTTATATTTTATTTCTTTATTATTTTCTAGTTATAATAGGACTAGATTTTTAAATTTTATATAAAATATACTTTTCTTCTTTATTTATTAAGATAAGATAAATAAATTAATAGTATTATTATTAATTAATATTATTATTTTCTTATTATATATAATAATATTTACTTAAAATATTCTATTATTACTTTATAAAATTTTAAGAAATTTAGTAGTTATACTTTTTAATTATTTTTTTTTAAATAACTTAATAGTTTTTTATATAATCGTGTATCGAGTAATTAGATTCTATATATATAATCTAGTATAGTTTATTATATTAGTTATAATATAGACTTTTATAATATTTTTTATACTTTAATTCTCGATATTCCTATTTAATAATTATATTATAATTTAGATTACTTTTAATTTTTACTTTTTATCTTTATATAATATAATAATTATATTATAATTCTTTAATTATATATTATTTAAAGTCTATCGCGTTATATTTAATAGTGTACTCGATAATCTCTTTATTATTTTTAAGTATTTTTATTTTTTATAAAAATATTTTTATTTTATAAAACTTTTTCTTTAATTCTTTATAATATTAATAATTTATACTATATTTATAATCTTCTTATATTATTACTATATATCTTATATAAATTAATATTTAATAATATTATTTATATTTAAATTTATTTATATAATTAAAACTATTATATTTTCTATAATTATTTACTAATAACTCGAGTTTTTAATTTTTTTTAAATACTTTTATTTTATCTTTATAAATTTTACACTCTTTTATCTAGTATTAACTTTTAGATAAATATATATATATAAAATCTTAATTCTTAAACTTCGTTATAATCTTTTATTATTTATATTATAAATAATTACTCTCTTTATATTATATTTATTAAAAAATTAAATAATCTTCTACTTTTAATATAAAGTTTAATTATTATTCTTTAATAATTATATTAATATTAGATTTAAATTTAATTAGTTTCTAATTATAAAACTTTTATTTAAATTATTATTATTATTCTATAATCTAATATATAAGATTTAATTTATTAGATATTTATATTTTAATTCTTTAATCTTAATTCTATATTAAATATTTTAATATTATATATATATATATATTTCTATATATTTAATATTATTAATTATTTAAATATTATTAAAATATCTTTTTTTTTAACTAATTTCTTATTATTAAAAATAATATTAATAGTCTACTTATTTTTATTTAATAAAATAATAGTGTTTCTTTAATCTTTTTCTCTTTTAGCGATAAAATTAATAATAATAATATTAAATATATAACTTTAAGTTATATATATTAATTATATTACGAGAATAATTATATCTTTTATAGATAATTTTTCTTAAAATATTTTATTTCTCTATATTATAAATATATTTTATTTATAAAATATTCTTTTTCTTTTTAAATAAACTATTATTATTTCTTCGACTTCTTTTATTTTATCTATTATAATTAATCGAGATTTATTAAATTTTCTTAATTTTATTTATTTATAATTTTTATTATTTTCTTTTTATATTTAATTATAATATTCTTTTATTTTCTCTTTTTCTATTTATATTTATATAATTTATTATCTATTTTAATTACTAAAATCATTATATTTTATATTATTATTAATCTTTTATAATAAACTTATTTATTCTTTATTTCTTTCTTTAAATTTTAATAAAAAGTTATTATTAATAGTTTATTAAATTAATTTAATATTAATATTATTTATTAAAATATAATTATATATTTTAAAGTTAATTCTTTTTATTTAAATTTTTAAAGCTTTTTTTTAGTTATTTATTATTTATCGATTTTCTTAAAAATATTTTTAAACGTTTCTTTAAATTTTAGAAATAATTTAAAGATTTTAACTATTTTATCTTTTTAATATTTTTTATTATTTTTAAAATAATTTTATATAATAAATTTAAACTATTTTAAAATATCTTCTTTAAAATATATTAATATATTAAATATATATTTATTATTATCTATTAACTTTATTCTTTTATAATAGATTTTTATTTAAATTAAGAATTCTTTTAACTTATTTTATTTATTATTATATAATACGAGTTTTTTAACTTTTATAGTTTATTTCTATAATAAAAGTAATTATATAGTAAATTATTTAAACTAATTTTTAAATTTTTAAATTATCTTTTTATTTTTAAATTTATTAATATATTTATATAATATTTAAATATATTCTTTATTTATTTTTATATTAATTATAATTAATAATATTATATTTAAATCTATTATATACTTTTCTACTATATAATAATTATAATATTATAATAAAAGTTTATACTTATTAAAATAAAATTAAATAAGTTTAGAAATATATTTAACTTTTTATTTAATATAATTAACTATAAAGATAAATTTAATAAAGTAATATAATTATTATAGCTATAAATTATAAGAATATATAGATAATAAATAAAAAGAAGAAAGAAATATTATTTAAAAAAATTATAAATAAAATAAGTAATAAAGAATTAAATAATTAAATAATAATCGCCGGTTATATTAATTATCGTAAATAACTAATAACTAAAATAATTAAATAATAATCGTCGGCCGTATTAATCGTTATAAACGACTAATAATTAGAATAATTAAAGTATAAATATAATAAATTAACTATAAAGAATAAAAATATTTAAAGATAATTTTTTCTTTATATATTTAAATTCTTTATAGTTATTCTTATTAATAATCTTATTTATAAATTTAAATATTATAGTTTTAAATTTAACTTCACTTATTATATTATTTCTATATAATATATTTTATTTTATTATAAATATTATTTAAAGTTAAAAAGTTAGTAAATTATATTATTAACTTAAAATATCTTTATTATATATATTTTATTATTTTACTAAATTTATCTTTATAGTTAATTATATTAAATAAAAAATTAAACGCGTTTTTAAACTTATTTAATTTTATTTTAATAAATATAGACTCTTATTATAATATTATAACTATTATATAATAGAAAAGTATATAATAAATTTAGATATAATATTATTAGCTATAATTAATATAAAAATAGATAAAAAATATATCTAAATATTATATAAATATATTAATAAACTTAAAAATAAAGAGATAATTTAAAAACTTAAAAATTAGCTTAAATAACTTACTATATAGTTATTATTACTATAAAAGTGAACTATAAAAATTAAAGAACTCGTATTATATAATAGTAAATAAGATAAATTAAGAGGATTTTTAATCTAAATAAAGATCTATTATAAAAGAATAAAATTAACGGATAATAATAAATATATACTCGATATATTAATATATTTTAAAGAAGATATTTTAGAATAATTTAAATTTATTATATAAAACTATCTTAAGAATAGTGAAAAATATTAAAAAAATAAAATAGTTAAAATCTTTAAATTATTTTTAAAGTTTAAAGAAATATTTAAAAATGTTTTTAAAGAAGTTAATAAATAATAAATAATTAAAAAGAAACTTTAAAAATTTAAATAAAGAAATTAACTTTAAAATATATATTTATATTTTAATAGATAGTATTAATATTAGATTAATCTAATAAATTATTAATAATAATCTTCTATTAAAGTTTAAAAGAAGAAGTGAAGAATAAGTAAATTTATTATAAAAAACTAATAATAATATAGAATATAATAATCTTAATAATTAAAATAGATAATAGATTATATAAATATAGATAAAAAAAAGGAGAATAGAAAAATATTATAATTAAATATAAAAAGAAAATAATAAAGATTATAAATAAATAAAATTAAAGAGATTTAATAGATCTTAATCGATTATAGTAAATAAAATAAAAAAAGTCGAAGAAATAATAATAGTTTATTTAAAAAGAAAGAAAATACTTTATAAATAAAGCGTATTTATAGTATAAAGAAATAGAATATTTTAAGAAAAACTATTTATAAAAGATATAATTATTCTTATAATATAATTAATATATATAATTTAAAGTTATATATTTAATATTATTATTATTAGTCTTATTATTAAAAGAGGAAAAGATTAAAAAAATATTACTACTTTATTAAATAAAGATAAGTAAGCTATTAATATTATTTTTAATAATAGAAAATTAGCTAGAAAAGAAGATACTTTAATAATATTTAAACTATTAATAATATTAAATATATAGAAATATACACGTGTATATAGTATTAAAATATTTAATATAAAACTAAAGTTAAAGAATTAAAGTATAAATATCTAATAAATTAAACCTTATATACTAGATTATAAAGTAATAATAATAGCTTAAATAAGAATTCTAGAATTAGAAGTCGATTAAACCCGAATTTAATATTAATATAAATACTAAAGAGTAATAATTAAATCTTATATTAAGAATAGAAGATTATTTAATCTTTTAATAAATATAATATAAAGAAGATAACTATTTATATTATAAATAATAAAAAATTATAATAAAATATAAAGACTAAAATCTTATATATATATATTTATTTAAA
Source organism: Patellaria atrata CBS 101060 (assembly GCA_010093705.1). Classification (NCBI taxonomy): domain Eukaryota; kingdom Fungi; phylum Ascomycota; class Dothideomycetes; order Patellariales; family Patellariaceae; genus Patellaria; species Patellaria atrata. The sequence continues at coordinate 11,805 of MU006116.1, forward strand.
AGCGAGTATTAGATAAAAGAATATAAAATCTATAAAGATAAAACGAAAATACTTAAAAAAAAATTAGAAACTTAAACTACTAATAAACGATTATAAAAAGTATAATAGTTTTAATTATATAAATAAACTTAAATATAGATAATACTATTAAGTACTAATTTATATAGAATATATAATAATAATATAAGAAGATTATAAATATAATATAAATTATTAGTATTATAAAGAATTAAAGAAAAAGTTCTATAAAATAAAAGTATTTTTATAGAAAATAGAAATATTTAGAAATAGTATAAAAACCACTAAATAAGCTACTAAATATAATATAATAAACTTTAGATAATACGCGATTAAAGAAATATAGTATAATTACTATACCGCGTAAAGATAGAGAGTAGAAATTAAAAGTAACTTAAATTATAATATAATTATTAAATAAGAATATCGAGAATTAAAGTATAAGGAATATCGTAAAAATCTATACTATAACTAATATAATAAATTACACTAAACTATATATATAGAATTAGGTTACTCGATATATAGTTATATAAAAAACTATTAAGCTACTCGAGATAGAAATAATTAAAAAGTATAGCTTTTAAATTTCTTAAAACTTTATAAAATAATAATAAAACATTTTAAGTAAATATTATTATATATAATAAAAGAATAATAACGTTAATTAATAACGATATTATTAATTCGTTTATCTTATTCTAATAGATAGAAAAGAAAAGTATATCTTATATAAAACTTAAGAATTTAGTTTCGCTATAATTAGGAAATAGCGAAAGAATAGAATATAAATAAGATTTAATTAACTTTAAAACTATATTAATAGAAGTTAATATATAAGAAAAGATAATTACTTAATATATTCTTATAATTAATCTAGGAGATATAGATATAATTTTAGAGATAAATTAATTATAAATAATAAATTTAGATATTAATTAAAAGACGAAAAGTATTTAAATTAATTAAGATATCTTATAAAAGAATAAAATTAAATAAATAAGATATATTAAATAAATAAACGCTAATATATCTATAAAATATATTTTATATTATAAGATAATAAATATTTATAGAAATAAATTTAAAAGTATAAAAGTAATATAGTTTAAGAAAGTAAATATTAAAAAGATTTCTAAAGAATCTAAAATATTTAAAAAGTATAATAAGTCTAAAGATTTATTTAAAAAAGATATAACGACTATACTTTTAGATTATTAGATATAAAATTATAAAATAATATTAAAAGAAAGTATAAAACTACGATTTAATCTAATTTACTTATTAATAAGAGAATAAAAAGTACTTAAAAAATATATCTATATTAACTTAGAAAAAAGATATATATAATTTAATAAAAGTTTAATAGCTTTATCGATTCTATTTATATTAAAAAAGAATAGTAAGCTAAAATTATATATTAACTATAAATAGCTAAATAATATTATAGTTAAGAATAGATATTTATTACCCTTAATTTTAGAAATTTAAGATAAGTTATAAGAAGTAAAATAGTTTACGAAATTTAATATCTAAAATAGTTACTATCGAAATAGATAAAATTAATAGTAAAAATAACTATAAAAAATTTAAATATATAAAAAAAAGATTATTTTTAAATATTTTTATTCTTTATAATTAATTTAATTATTTATATTTTAATTATTTTAGTTATTTAATCGTTTAATTATTCTTTATAATTAAAATATCTAAATATTTAAATATTTAAGTTATATAATTCTTCTTAATTATCTTAATTATTTAATTATTTAATTATTCTTTATAATTAAAATATCTAAATATTTAAATATTTAAATTATATAATTTATTATTATTTATTTTATTAATAATTCTTTTAAGTAGTATTTCTTTTTTTTCTTTATTTATTATTTATATATTCTTATAATTTATAGTTATAATACTATTTTCCCTCTTTTTAACTTTTATTTTAAAAGTTTATTTCTTTTACTTAAATATATAATAAATATATTATCTATTTATTAAATTATATATATCTTTTTTTTCTTTTTTTTAAGATATTAAAAGTTAAACCTTATTTAATTTATTATTATTATTATTATATTATTTATATTACTTTATATAATTATTTTATATTAATTTTCTATTTTATTTATTATTATTTTTCTTATTTTTATATTATCGATATTCTCTTTAGTTTCTATTCTAAGTATCTCGTTTATAATTTAAAATATAATCTTATAATAATATAAAAGAATTAAAATAAATTTAATATTTTAAAAGTTTAAACTTATTCTAAATTAATTATTATTAAAAATAATAAAGAATTTATTTTTAGTTATAAAAAATAAATTTATACTTAAATAAATACTTAAATAAAAGTCGTTTATACTTATATTTACTATTTTCGTAAATAACTTTATTCTTTTAAAGAGAAAAAGTTTAAGATATTTTATTATAAGTTTAGTTTTATCGAGGAACTTAAGATTTTAAAGTAAATAGTTAAAGAATAATAAATTTTCTTAATTATTTCTTTTTTCTTTATTATTATATCTTTTTCTAGTTAATTTAATTTAAATTTCTCGATATTTAAAAGTTTAGAATTCTCTAATTTTAATAATAAAACTATTTAAGTTTCTAATTATAATTTATTAAATATTTAAATAGTTTTTATATATTATTTATATATTTATAATTTTTCTATTTTATTAAATATTTATATTAACTATTTATTTATTATAAATTTAAGATTTATTTTATTTTATAAATATCTTTTTTTTTAAGTTTTATAAGTTATATTTAAAGTTTAATATTAATATATATTAGTTTTAAAAATAATATATAGAAAACTAAATATATCTTTATTTCTTATAATAATTTTAATTTATAATTAACTTTTCTTTTAACTTATTTAATTTTAAAAAGGTCGATTTTCTTATAATTTAATTTCTTATTAAGTTATTTTATTTTAAGATTTTTCTATAATAAATAAACTTTATCCCTTTTTTTAAAGATTAGTTTTAACGATTTATATTAATTACTATATTTTATAGTTCTTATTATTTAGAAAGTTATATCTTATAATAATTATATATATAGTTTTTTAATTTACTTAACTTTTAATATTATTTCTTATAAAATACTTTAAACTATTTTAGATTTATAATATACTTTTAATTTAAAATTATAGTTTATATAAAAGAGTAAAATCTTTATAATATTAGATTTTACGTTATTATATATAAATTATATTATTAATAATAATTTTATTTAATTATTCTATTAATAATTTATATAATTATATAAATATTACTTTAAAGATTAATTTATTCTTTTAATTTAACTATTTATTTATAGATAAAAGTTTATTAATAACTTATAATTTATCTTTAAACTTTATATTAAAGTTTATTAAAATATTAATTTAAATAGTTTATCTTTATTTAAGATAATTTCTCTCGATATTTAATAATTTATTAATATTATTTTTATTATTAATATTACTATTTATAGTATTATTATTATCGTCTTTATTAATATAAAATAGATAAACTTTATTAATTATTCTATAATAATTAATATTATATTATATTTTACTTTTATTATTAAGTCTTTAAATTTTAATAAATTTATAATAAAATATATTATTATTAAATTTTATATTTATTTTAATAGTTTAATATATTATATTTATTTATAAAGTATATATTTTATACTCTTATTTCGTATATAATTATTATATTTTAAGATAATTTATTTTACTATATTTTTTATTTCTAAAAAATAATAATTTCTTAAAATTCTTTTTAAAATTTTATTAATACTTTAATAATTATATATTAGTGCTTTATAAATCTCTTTAATAAGAGTCTTTTATAATATTATTAATATATATATAAATCTATTATATAACTATATTTCTTAAATTATTTATATTATTTTAAGATTATTATTCTTTTAAAACTTCTTTATTATATTATTTTTTTAATAGATATTACGAATTTATTATTCTTTTATAAATTTAATTATTAATATTATAATTAATTTTAATTAATTATAGATAATCGTGTTATTTTCTTTCTTTAATATTATATTATATACTAATTTTATTTCTTTTAAATAATTAAATCTTTTATTTATAATATTAATTAATTTATTTTTAATTTCTAGTTTATAAAATATTTTAAAATTAAAGAATATAAATATTTTTATTTATTTTATTTATCTTTAATTTAACTTCTTTATTATAAGAAAGTTTATTAGATTTTAATAATTTAATTAAACTTTTATAAAATATTTAGATTCTTTAAAATATAATCTCTATTATTTAAATATATTAATAATTATTAATAACTCTTTATTATATATATTATAGTTTAACTCTATAATTATAAACTTTTATAAATAAAAGATTATTAAATATAGTTATTTTTTCTTATCTAATTAACTTATATATATATTTAATATATAATTAGATATATTAATTTCTAATATTATTAATTTCTTTAAATTAAATATAATTAAAATAAATATTATAATAAATTTCTTCTTAAATTTATTAAATATTTTTTATATTTTCTTTATTTAAATAAAGATATTTTCCTTTTTTATTAATTTTAATAATAGCGTTATTATCTTTAAATACTCTTAAATAAACTTTTTATAATAGTTTATAAAATTAAAAATAATTATATATTTTTTATATTTTTTAATATTAGTTAATCTTTAATTATAGCTATTTTCTTTAAATTTATTTATATATCTTTAATAGTAATAATAAAGTTTAGAAATTCTATTTTTTTAATATAAAATTTATATTTATCTAAATATATTAAAAGTCTCTTTTCTTATAATTTTATTAATATTTTCTTTATATACTCTTTATACTTTTTAAATATTCTATTTATATATACTAATATATTATCTAGATAAGTAATTATAAATATATTTAAATATTCTTTTAATATATAATTAATTATTACTTAAAATATTATTAAAATATTAATTAAATTAAATAATATTATTATATATTTATATAATCTAAATTTTATTTTTATAATTATCTTTTATTTTTTATCTTCTTTTATTTTAATCTAATAGTAACTATTTTAAATATTAAATTTTATAAACTATTTTATTTTTTATAACTTATCTTAAATTTTTAAAATTAAAAGTAATAAATATTTATTTTTAATTATAATATTATTTAATTATTTATAATTAATATATAATCTTAATTTACTATTTTTCTTTAATATAAATAAAATTAATAAAACTATTAAACTTTTATTAAGTTATATATATATTTTTTTAAGTTAATATAAATATATTTTTTAAATATTTTATATTATTCTTTTATTAATAAATAAATTAAATTAAATTATAATTTTATATTCTTTTTTAATATTATTTTATAATTTTATATCTAATAATATAAAAGTATAATTATTATATCTTCCTTAAATATATCTTTAAACTCGTTATATTTTTTAAGTATTTTAGATTTTTTAGAAATTTTCTTTATATTTACTTTTTTAAGCTATATTATTTTTATACTTTTAAGTTTATTTTTATAGATTTTCATTATTTTATAATATAAAATATATTTTATAAATATATTAATATTTATTTACTTAATATATTTTATTTATTTAACTTTATTCTTTTATAAAGTGTTTTAATTAATTTAAATACTTTTTATCTTCTAATTAATATCTAAATTTATTATTTATAATTAATTTATTCTTAAAATTATATTTATATCTTTTAAATTAATTATAAAAATATATTAAATAATTATCTTCTCTTATATATTAACTTTTATTAATATAATTTTAAAGTTAATTAAATTTTATCTATATTTTATTTCTTTATTATTTTCTAATTATAACGGAATTAAATTTTTAAATTTTATATAAAATATACTTTTCTTCTTTATCTATTAAGATAAGATAAATAAATTAATAATATTATTATTAATTAATATTATTATTCTTTTATTATATATAATAATATTTATTTAAAATATTTTATTATATATAATAATATTTATTTAAAATATTTTATTATTATTTTATAAAGTTTTAAGAAACTTAAAAACTATATTTCTCGATTATTTCTATTTTAAGTAACTTAATAGTTTTTTATATAATTATATATTAGATAATTAGATTTTATATATATAGTTTAATATAATTTATTATATTAATTATAGTATAAATTTTTATAATATTCTTTATATTTTAATTTTTAATATTCTTATTTAATAATTATATTATAATTTAAATAACTTTTAATTTCTACTTTTTATCTTTATATAGTATAGTAATTATACTATATTCCTTTAATTATATATTATTTAAAGTCTATTATATTATATTTAATAGTTTATTTAATAGTCTTTTTATTATTTCTAAATACTTTTATTTTCTATAAAAACACTTTTATTTTATAGAATTTTTCCTTTAATTCTCTATAATATTAATAATTTATACTATATTTATAATCTTTTTATATTATTATTATATATTTTTCATAAATTAATATTTAGTAATATTATTTATATTTAAGTTTATCTATATAATTAAAACTATTATATTTTCTATAATTATTTATTAATAATTTAAATTTTTAGTTTTTTTTAAATATTTTTATTTTATTTTTATTTATTTTTTACTCTTTTATTTCGTATTTATTTTTAAATAAATATATATAAATAAAGTCTTAATTTTTAAACTTTATTATAATCTTTTACTATTTATAATATAAATAGTTATCCTCTTTATATTATATTTATTAAAAGATTAAATAATCTTTTACTTTTAATATAAAATTTAATTATTATTTTTCGATAATTATATTAATATTAAATTTAGATTTAATTAACTTTTAATTTTAAAATTCTTATTTAAACTAATATTATTATTCTATAATTTAATATATAAGATTTAATCTATTAAATATTTATTCTTTAATTCTTTAATTTTAATTTTATATTAAATATTCTAATATTATATATATATATATATTTTTATTTATTTAATATTATTAATAGTTTAAATATTATTAAAATATCTTCTTTTTTAGCTAATTTTCTATTATTAAAAATAATATTAATAGTTTATTTATCTTTATTTAATAAGATAATAATATTTCTTTAATCTTTTTCTCTTTTAATAATAAAACTAATAATAATAATATTAAATATATAACTTTAAATTATATATATTAATTATATTATAAGAATAATTATATCTTTTATAAATAATTTTTCTTAAAATATCTTATTTCTTTATATTATAAATATATTTTATTTATAAAATATTCTTTTTCTTTTTAAATAAACTATTATTATAATAATATAATATAGCTATAATAATTATATTTTAATTATCTTTATTATTAACTATTAAATATAAAGATTAAATTAAGAAATAATAATATTATAAATTAAATATTTATATATAATAATTTTATCTTATTAAATTTTAATTTAATTATCTTTTATTTAATTAATTAATATTTAAATATCTTTTTTATATTTAATTTAATAAAGATCTTTTATAAATAAACTAAACACTAAATATAGAAAATATAGAATTAATATTATAATATATTATTATATTATCTCTTCTTTAATAGTAGAAATTAGCCTTAATTTTTATAGTAATATTAATAGTATTTTATAACGCGATTTATTATTTATTTATAATATCTTAAAATTTATATAAACCTCTTCTTTTTAGCTATATTATTATTATTATATAACTTTATTTCTATTTTAAATTTAAAGATTTAGAGCTATTCTTTAAATTAAACTAATAATTTAATATTAGTTAATCTTTTATTATAGAATTTTTTAAATTTATATAATATTTCGATAAAATTATAAGCTAAATATTATATCTTATTAAGATTATATTTAATTTAACTTACTTTATACTATAATTTACCGCGAAAGATATAATTTATTAAGATTTTATCTACTTTATATTTAAGCTTATTATCTATTTTAATCGGCGGTAATAATTCTAATAATTATTTAGATAATAGATCTATTAATACTTTATAAAGTTTATTTATATAAAATATATTCGATATCTTTATATTAATAAATAAATTAATTATATAAAAATATCTTTTTATTTTTATTATTTTATATAAACTTATACTTTAATAATCTAATTTAATATTTAGTCTATTTAATATTTAGTCTTTATATAAAATAAAAATATAGTCTTTTAATTTAAAATCTAATTCTCTTTAATACTTATTAATTAACTTTATTTATATTATCTATATTTTTTCTAAATTATTTCTCGCTTATTTAATAGCGTTATAAGTGTATTTAGCGAATAATTAAATTTTCTCTTTATTTATTTTTTCTTAAATTATCTTATATATATCGAGATTTATCCACTTTTATTAATCGAAATATATTTATAATTAATAACTAAATTCTAATTTATAAGAAAAAATATCTATTAATTTATAAATTAATATAATTTAAATAAAGTTTATTATAAATAATAATTTTAATTAATTACTTTAATAATAATTTATAAAAGATTAAAGTTATAAATTTATATATTAATTAATAATTTTTATATCTTTATTTATCTATAAATAATAAATTATAAATAACTTTTATTTTATTTTTATTAATTTATAAAGTTTATTTATAAATATAAAAATAAACTATAAATTATAATTTAATATTATTATTTTTAATATATTATATATCTATTATATATATTTATAGTATAGCTTTATAGCTACTTTTATAATAATATATTACGATATTAATTCTATATTTTCTATATTAAATATTTAGTTTATTTATAAGAGATCTTTATTAAATTAAACGCGAAAAAGATTTTTAAACGTTAATTAATTAAATAAAAAATAGTTAAATTAAAACTTAGTAAAACGGGATTATTATATATAGATATTCGATTTATAATATTATTATTTCTTAATTTAATCTTTATACTTAATAGTTAATAATAAAGATAATTAAAATATAATTATTATAACTATATTATATTATTATATTAAATTAAGTTTATCTTTAATAGTCTCTAAAAAGGTAATATAATATTTTAACTAAAGTATAATATTAGTTTAGTTAATAAATAATTATTAAACTAATTAGAAATTTATAAATAACTAAACTTTATTAATAATAAGATATTTAATACCTAAAAGTATTAACGCTAATAATAATAATAATTTAGTATTTAAAAGAGATTAAAACTAATAAATATAAATTATTTAAAGAAATAAATATTATAATAAATTAAATAAAATAGTTAAATCTTTAATAACCTTAATAAAATAAATAGATAATAAGTTAACTATAAATTTAGAAGTAGAGAGTAATACTAAATTAAAAGAAAAAAGAAAAATATATTAATATAAATTAATATTAGAAGTAATTAACTAATAAATTATTAATAATATTTTAAAAATAAATTTATAAAATCTATTAAAAGAAATTCCTAGAATAATAAAAGAAAAAAAGCCTTTTAGATATACTATTATTATAAATAATTAAAACGTCGATATAATCGATAAAACGAAGAAATAAATAGCTAAAAACCTAGATTAGTTTATAATAAAGTATCTTTATATAAGAGTGAAGTTTATAGTTTAAAAGATATAATTTAGAAAGATAATAAATCTTATTAATAAAATAATACCTAACTTATAGCTAAAGCTATAAATATATTAAGTAAATAAAGAAGTTATAAAATACCTTTAAAATAAGATTAATAACTTAAAAAAATAAATTAAATAGTTTAAACTAGATTAAAGAAGTATTTAATTTAATAATAAATCTAATAATAAAAAACTATTAATATTATATAGTTATAATAATCGAGTTAAAATAGTTAACTTAATTAGAAACTTTAAATATAAGGATAATAATAAAATAAAGAAGTTTTCTAATCTATTAAAATTAATTAATAGTAAAAAGTTAACTTATAAGAAGTAAAAAAGTAAAATAAATAATAAATTCTATATTAATAATAATTAATTTTAAGATAAAAAAATAAAAACTATTTATATTAAGATATAAATTAATAGCGAGATAACTAAATATATATACTTTTTCTTAAAATTAGAGAAAAACGATATAATTTTAATAAAGTTAATAAGATTTCTAGACTAAATTTATAAGAACTTAAATAGACGATTAAAAGTTAAAAATAAACTAAAGAAGTTAAGATAAAGCTATTTAATAAATTTTCTAAAGTTTTAATCTACGTTTATCCGGCTAGCTAATAAAATTAGGTTATTACGCGACTAGTGAAAAGAGAAACTTCACGATAAACTTTATAATAATTTAAGACTAATAATAATAAAAGCTATAGATAATAATAAAATTAGCTTTTAGAAATACTATAATAAAGCTATAATATAGATATAAAAGTTAAAAAGGTTAAATAAAGCTAATAAAATCTATAAAAAGAGTTAAAAATATAATAAATTAATTAAAATAACTTCTATTTTAATAATAATAAATAGAATTTTATATTAATTAAGAAGTAAAGAAATTATTTTATCTATAATATTATAAGTAATAGAGTAGATTATAATTATTCGAAAGTTTACGGGTAACTACTTTAATTATAGTAAGGCTAAATATAGAGCGTTAAAATACTAGGGACTAAAGAAGATAACTAAAATAAAGTTAGTCTAAAAAGATAAATATTAAAACTTAAAGTCTAATTTAGAGTTAAATTTAGAAAATAAGAAACCTTAAATAAAGACTTTATATTAGAGTTAATAGTAGGAGTATTAATAATACTAATTAATAATCTAATATTAGAAAAGCTATTTATAATACTATATTAAATCTTAAAGAATAGAATTATAATATAGCTTAGAGCTCTAATTAATATTAAAGCTTAAGAATATACTTTACTAAATAAAAGATAGCTATCCGCTTTAAAATAATATCTTAGAATTAAAGTTAGAAAGATAAACTAAGAGATTAAAGTTAATATCTTTAATAATTTAAAGATAATATTAATTAACTAAATACTTAAGGTAAGCTTTATAATTAAAGGATAAAGATAATTAATATCGATTATAATAATAGATATAAGCTATAATAATATACTTATAAATAAGAAGTAGTTTTTTAAGACTAATAATTTATCTAATTATAAATATTATCGAATTATTTAGCCGGAATAGACTACTATAGTTAAAGACTAATAACGAGATATCGTGATTCTAAAAAATAAGCTATAAACCTAAATTAATTTATAGTATTAATTCGATATAAAATAATAAAATAAAGTTATCGATAAATAAAAATATAATTAATAGAAAGTATTAGTTAATTAAAGAAGAAAACTATAATTATTTTAATAGAAATAATTAAGTTTATAGATTAAGAATATTAGCTCCGATCTCTAAAAGATAAAATTAGAACTATTAGATTTAATAGAAAGGAAAACGTTAAAACTCTTTAAAAAGTTAAAGCTAAAGTTAAGTAAATAAGTTAATATTACCGGAATCTATATAAATATCTACTTAGTTAATAAAGAAAACTATTTAAAAAATATAAAGCGTAAAGATATTATTATAAATACTATAAATCTATATAAAATTAACTTCTTAATATAAAATCGACTCTTAGAAGACGAAAACCCTTTAAATAAAAATAAAGATATTTATAGAGCGATAATCTATAAAAAGTTATTTAAGAAATACTATTACTTAACTTATATATTCTCGAAATCTATATCCGATAAGTTACCACCGCTTAAAGAAAGCGTAGACTATAATATAATATTAGATTAAGATAATAATTTTACTATTAATCTCTTATATAATATATCTATTAAACACTTATAGTTAATAAAGAACTATTTAAAAAAATATCTTTAAAAGAGGTTTATTATTCTAAGCGAGATATTATACGCGTCTTTAATATTATTCGTTAAGAAGTTAAGGGGAGATTAGAGATTCTATATTAACTATAAAAAGTTAAATAGTATTACTAAGAAAGATAAATATCTATTATCTTTAATCGAAGAAATATTAGCGTGTCTTCGATAAATAAAGATATCTACGAAACTCGATATAAGATAAATATTCTATCGAATTTAAATAAAGAAGTTAGCTAAAGATCTTATTATCTTTTAAATAAAATATAGATTATTTAAGTATAAGATATTACTTTTTAAATTATATAATAGTTTAGTCTTATTTTAATAGTTTATTAATAAGACGTTTTTTTAATATCTAAATAACTTTTATATAATATATATTAACGATATATTAATCTACTCTAAGTATTTACTAAAGTATTAAATCTATATCGCGAAAGTGCTAGAAGTATTAACTAAAGCCGGCTTATAAGTTAATATTAAGAAAAGCGAGTTCTATATAATAAAAATAAAATTCTTTAACTTTATTATTAGTATTAACGAAATAGCGATAAATTTAGAAAAGACTAAAATAATCTAAAATTAAAAGTTACTAATAAATATAAAGAAAATCTTATTATTTAATAGATTTTATAACTTCTATTAGAAGTTCTTAGAATAATTTAGATAAGTTATATAACTATTAACGATATAGATATAAAAAAGAGTTTAGAAACTATTTAAATAGAAAGAAAAAGAAGTATTTAAAAAAGTAAAAAAGCTAATTCTATTAAATTAAATATTAATATATTATAACTCTTTATTTAAGATAAAAGTTAAATCTAATTATAATAATAGAGTTACTATAATAATTATATTATAACTTTATAGATATATCTAAAGGCTAGTTACTTTCTAGACTAAGACGTTATTAGAGATAGAACTAAGGTATAAAATCTATAATAAGGAAATACTAGCTATAATAAGAGTATTAGCTAAGTAGAAAAGTATATTAATAAAATTATAATAAGTTTCTTTTATTATAATTACTAATTATAGAGTATTAGAATACTTTATTATAAAATAATTACTTAATATTAAATAAGTTTAATAAAGTGAAGCTCTCTCTAATTTTTATTTCCGAATTATATATTAGCCTAAAGCTTAAAACGTCGTAATAAACACGTTTTTCTATAAATAAGAAGACCTAAAGATAATAAAAAATAAAGATATTATAATATAGATCTAAATATTAATTAATCTAAATATAATAATAGTATCTTTTTAGCTCTTAATAAAATAATAATTACTATCTAAGAAAATATCTTAAAGTAATAAAAAATATATAATCTTTAAAAAAAAAAGGCGGTAGAAAAGTATATTTTAAAGTTAAGGCTTAGGACCCGGATGGCGATAGTCGAGGTGGCGATAGCCGAACTTTTATAGGAGATAAAGGGAGCTAAAGTTTAGAATTAAGAGTTTATAATAACTAAAACCTTAAAAGAAAGAAATAATATATTAAAGAAATATATTAATCTTAATCTTAAATTAAAGTCTACGCCTATCTACTCTATAATTTCCACTATAACTAAAAAAGAAAAGGAAGTTAGATATAAGATAAAAGAAAGGGAAGATATATTTATAAATTTAAAGTAATATATTTAAAATAAACCTAATCGAAAATAAGAGCCGTTAGTAATATACTTATTAATAGATCGAATATTAGAAGTAAACTAGAAGTATAACTCTCTATTAATATATCGAAAGTAAGTTAAAGCTAAAAAGAAATACTAGAAACTATAAAATAGTCTATTTATTAGATTTAATAAACTTATAGTTCTAAACGTAGATAATCTTAAAACGTATCTAATATAAGATATATATAACGTACTAGTTATAGAATATTTAGGAATTAAGAAGATAAAAAAACTAATTTAAATATAATATTACTAGCCTAAATTAGTAGCTAATATAGATAGATATATTTAGAACTATTATATCTATCGTCGAATGTATATACTAAGAGATAAAACCCTCGATTTACTAAAATCACTATTAATTAGAGATAAATATTAGTAATATATTATCTTTAACTTTAAATTATTCCCTAAGAATACACACGGATTCGAAATAGCGTTTATAATAGTAGATCGATTAGAAAAGAGAGCGATCTCACTTTCTTATATTAAAGATATCTCGATTAAGGTAGCTATAAAGCTATATTATAAATATATATAATAAATATACGGTATATCAGAGATAGCGATATTAGACTATAGTCTATAGTTTATTTCTATATTTATAGATAAGCTTTATAAACTAACGAAAATAAAATAGAAACTATTTATAATTTACCACTCGTAGATAAATAGAGATATAAAGATTATTAACTAATATATAAATTTATAGCTCCGGCCCTTTATAAATTATTATTAAAGTAATTAGTTAGAGTTATTATTTATAATAGATTTTACCTAGATTATATTAATTTATAAATTAACGGGTATTTCCCCTTATAAGTTAAAATTTAGTTATTAACCACGAATATATTTTAATTAATAAAAGCGGATAGATCTCGACGTATATAAAATAGTTCGAAAAAAGATAAGTAAAGAGGAAGCTTAACTATTCACGAAATACACTTATAACGCCGTTAAATAGGCGAGGAATAACCTAGAAAAGATATAGATAATATAGATAAAATTAATTAATAAGTATTAGAGAGAACTAAATTTCGGATTAAAAGACTATATCTTTATCTTATATAAAGATTAAATATTAAATAGGTTAAATATTAAATTAGACTATTAGAACGTAAGTCTATATAAAATAATAGAAATAAAAAGGCACTTTTATATAATCGACTTATCTATTAATATAAAGATATCGAATATATTCTATATAAATAGGCTTCGTAAAGCACTAATAAACCCGTTACTTAAATAATAATTAGAATTATTACCGTCGATTGAAATAGACGATAAGCCTAAATATAAAATAGATAAAATCTTAGTAAGCCGTATCTTTTATAGTAAATTATAGTATAAAGTAAGTTAAATTGGATACGACCCTAATAAGATATAGTATCTAGCTCGTAACTTTATCGGAGCACTATATAAGCTCGAAGAATTCCACGATTAAAGATTAACTAACGCCGGACTATTAGTCTAATTTAAAGAATAGCTTTAAGCCTTTAAATTTAAGATAGAAATAAAGCTATATAATAATAATAATATAGCTAAAAAGAAGGGACTTATATAGATTTTAAGATATTATAAATAAATAATAAATCGCGTTATAAAACGCTATTAATATTATTATAGAAATCGGGGCCGATTTCTACTATTAAAAGAGGGATAATATAACGATATATTATAATATTAATCCCGTATTTTCTATATTAAGTATTTAGTTTATTTATAAAAGATCTTTATTAGGTTAGACGCGGAAAAGATCTCTAAGCGCTAATTAGTTAAACGAAAGATAGTTAGGCTAAGATTTAGTAAAGCGGGATTACTATATATAGATATTCGGCCTATAATATTATTATTTCTTAACTTAATCTCTATATTTAGTACTTAGTAATAAAGATAATTAAAATATAATTATTATAGCTATACTATATTATTATAACTTTAGTTAAGATATTTTTAGTATAAAAGAGTAAAATCGCTCTTTTTCCTAATTAATCTATTATTATAAATATTATTTCGAATCTATATATATTTTTAAGAAATAATTTAAAGTTAAAGATAATATATTATTAATATCTATCTTTAATTAGTAGTAATTTTAGTAAACTGGGAATTTTATCTTTTAATATATATATTTAATAATAGATATAATAGTTCTAAATATATTTATCTATATTAGCTATTAATTTAAGCTAATAATATTATATTTAAATTAATTCTTTTATTTTTTTAATTTTTAGATATTCTATAATTAATATATTATATATATCTTATATTAAATATATTTTAAGATTATTTATATCTAAAATTATAAATCTATTAAATTTAATAAGTAAATTATTTTATAATTTTTAATATCTTTTTTTAACTTTAATTTACTTTTAATATATCGATAAAAAGTTATACTTCTAGTTTACTTTTAATATTTAATTTATTAATAAGTGTATTATTAATAGCTCTTATTTCTAATTAAGTTTATTTTAAATATATTATTTTAAATTTATAAATATATTTTCTCTTTTTTTTATTTTATATTTAACTTTCTTTTCTTTTTTAGTTATAATAGAAATTATAGAGTAAATAGATATAAACCTTAATTTAAAGTTAAGATTAATATATTTCTTTAATATATTATTTCTTCTTTTTAAGGTTTTAATTATTATAAATCTTTAATTTTAAGTTTTAACTTCTTTTATTTTTTATAAAGATTTAATTATTATTATCTTAACTATTATTATTTAAGTTCTAAACTTTAACTTTAAAATATATTTTTCTACTACTCTTTTTTTAAAGATTATATATTTTTTATTACTTTAAAATATCTTTTTAGATAGTAATTATTATTTTATTAAAAGTTAAAAAAATATTATTATTATATTTAAATTAATTAATATTTAAATCTATATTATAATATTTTTATCTTTTATTATTTTTAAGTCTTTTTATTTATAGAAGAGTATATCTATTATAATATTTTAGGCTTTAAACTAATACGTAATTTAGAAGTAAAAATTAAAGAAAGCTTTATTCTATTAAACTTATTTAATATTAAATAATTATTTTATAATAAAATATTCTAGTACTTTATAATTAATAATTATAATAAAAGGAACTTATTATAACTTTATTAATATACTTCTTTATTTAATTAATACTTTTATTATAATTAATATTTCTTTATTATAAATTTTATATCTTAGTTCTATCTTTAATAATATCTTAGTTTAGAAGGTAATTAGTCTTTAAATATATCTATAAAGCTATAATATAACTATTATAATAATCTTATTATTATAATTAAACTCGATTTTCGTCTTAAGTAAAAAGTCGTAATATATTAATATTTAATCTAATAAAATTAACTTTTTTATTTTTTTTTAAATATCTTTTCTTCTTTCTATTTAAATAATTTCTAAACTCTTTTTTATATTTATATTATTAATAGTTATATAACTCGTCTAAATTTCTTTAAGAACTTTTAGTAGAAGTTATAAAATCTATTAAATAATAAAATCTTTTTTATATTTATTAATAATTTCTAGTTTTAAATTACTTTAATCTTTTCTAAATTTATCGTTATTCTATTAATATTAATAATAAAGTTAAAAAACTTTATTTTTATTATATAAAACTTATTTTTTTTAATATTAATTTATAAGTTAGTTTTAATTAATACTTTTAATACTTTTATAATATAGATTTAATACTTTAATAGGTATTTAAAGTAAATTAATATATTATTAATATATATTATATAGAAATTATTTAAGTATTAAAAGAGTATTTTATTAATAAACTATTAAAATAAAATTAAGCTATTATATAATTTAAAAAATAATATCTTATATTTAAATAATCTATATCTTATTTAGAAAATAGTAAGATTTTTAGCTAATTTCTTTATCTAGATTTAATAGAATATTTATTTTATATTAAGTTTTATAAATATTTTTATTTATTAAAGATATATTAATATTTCTTTAATTAAAGATAATAAATATTTATTTTTTTTAATAATATTATTTAGCTTTTTATAATTAATATAAAATCTTTAATCTCCCTTTAACTTCTTAATAAATAATATTAAAGACGTATATAATATTTTATTTAAAACGATAAATTCTTTTTAAAGATACTTCTTTAAATAGTTCTTTACTAGCTATAAATATTTAATAGATATATTATATAAAAGGTTAATAATAAGATTATTATCTTAATTTAATATTATATTATAGTCTATATTTTCTTTAAATAGTAATAGCTTATTAGATATAGATTTCGAGAATATATAAATTAAATAATAGTATTTCTTAAATAACTTTTTATAGATTATCGCTTTATAAATATCTTTATTTTTATTTAAAGGATTTTTATCTTCTAAAAGTTAATTTTATATTAAAAAGTTAATTTTATATAAATTTATAATATTTATAATAATATCTTTATATTTTATATTTTTTAGATAGTTTTCTCCGTTAATTAAATAGATATTTATATAAATTTTAGTAATATTAACCTATTTATTTAACTTTAACTTTTATTTTTTAGAGAATTTTAATATCTCTTTTTTTATTAAATTTAATAGTTTTAATTTTATCTTTTAAAGATTAAAATTAATATTTTTAGTCTATAAACTCGATTATTTTTCTTAAAATAATTATAGTTTTCTTTTTTAATTAATTAATACTTTCTATTAATTATATTCTCGTTTATCGATAACTTTATCTTATTATTTTATATTAAATTAATATTATAGATTAGTTTAAATTTATAGTTTATTCTTTAAAATTATAATATTTTATTACTAATCTTTAATTATAGTAGCTTATTTCGACTAAATAATTTAATAATATCTATAATTAAATAAGCTATTAATTTTAAAGAATTACTTTTTATTTATAAATATATTATTATAGTCTATATTTATTATTATAATCGATATTAATTATCTTTATTCTTTAATTATAAGATTTATCTTAAATATTTAGTTAATTAATATTACTTTTAAATTATTAAAGATATTAATTTTAATCTTTTAATCTATTTTTCTAATTTCGATTTTAAAGTATTATTTTAGAGTAAATAGTTATCTTTTATTTAATAAAATATACTCTTAAGTTTTAATATTAATTAAGGTCTTAAATTATATTATAATTTTATTTTTTAAGATTTAATATAATATTGTAAATAGCTTTTCTAATATTAGATTATTAATTAATATTATTAATACTTCTATTATTAACTTTAATATAAAGTTTTTATTTAAAGTTTTTTATTTTCTAAATTTAATTTTAAATCGAATTTTAAACTTTAATATTTATCTTTCTAGATTAATTTTACTTTAATTATCTTCTTTAGTTTTCGATATTTTAATACTTTATATTTAATTTTATTATAATTAAAGTAATTATTTATAAACTTCTAAATAATTATAGTTTACTCTATTATTTATAATATTATAAATAAGATAATTTCTTTATTTTTTAATTAATATAAAATTCTATTTATTATTATTAAGATAAAAGTTATTTTAATTAATTTACTATATTTTAAACTTTTTTTATAAGTTTTATTAGCTTTATTTAATCTTTTTAACTTTTATATCTATATTATAACTTTATTATAATACTTTTAAAAGTTAATTTTATTATTATCTATAACTTCCGCTATTATTAATCTTAAATTATCGTAAAATCTATTATAAAGTTTCTTTTTCTATTAATTATATAATAATTTAACTTTATTAACTAACTAGATAAATATAAACTAGAATTTTAAAAAGTCTATTAAATAATTTTATCTTAACTTTTTTAATTTATTTTTAACTTTTAATTATCTATTTAAATTTTTATAAATTTAGTCTAGAAATTTTATTAATTTTATTAAAATTATATTATTTTTCTTTAATTCTAAAAAAGAGTATATATATTTAATTATCTCACTATTAATTTATATTTTAATATAAATAATTTTCACTTTTTTATTTTAAAACTAATTATTATTAATATAAAATTTATTATTTATCTTATTTTTCTATTTTTTATAAGTTAACTTTTTATTATTAATTAATTTTAATAAATTAAGAAACTTTTTTATCTTATTATTATCTTTATTTTTAAAGTTTTTAGTTAAATTAATTATTTTAACTTAATTATTATAATTATATAATATTAATAATTCTTTATTATTAAATTTATTATTAAATCAAATATTTCTTTAATCTAATTTAAACTATTTAATCTATCTCTTTAAATTATTAATTTTATTTTAAAAATATTTTATAACTTCTTTATTTATTTAATATATTTATAACTTTAACTATAAATTAAATATTATTTTATTAATAAGATTTATTATCTTTTTAAATTATACTTTTTAAGTTATAAACTTTACTTTTATATAAAGATATTTTATTATAAATTAATTTAAATTTTTAATTATCTATTTCTTTATTTTATTAATTATATTAATATTTTAATTATTTATAATAATAATATATTTAAAAGACTTTTCTTCTTTTATTATTCTAGAAATTCCTTTTAATAGATTTTATAAATCCGCTTTTAAAATATTATTAATAATTTATTAATTAATTATTTTTAGTATTAATTTATATTAATATATTTTTTCTTTTTCTTTTAATTTAGTACTATTCTTTATTTTTAAATTTATAATTAATTTATTATCTATTTATTTTATTAAGATTATTAAAAGTTTAATTATTTTATTTAATTTATTATAATATTTATTTCTTTAAATAATTTATATTTATTAGTTTTAATTTCTTTTAAATATTAAATTATTATTATTATTAATATTAATACTTTTAAATATTAAATATTTTATTATTAATAAAGTTTAATTATTTATAAATTCTCGATTAATTTAATAATTATTTATCGATTAAACTAATATTATACTTTAGTTAAAATATTATATTATCTTTTTAAAGACTATTAAAGATAAGCTTAATTTAATATAATAATATAATATAATTATAATAATTATATTTTAATTATCTTTATTATTAATTATTAAATATAAAAATTAAATTAAGAAATAATAATATTATAGATTAAATATTTATATATAATAATTCTATTTTATTAAATTTTAATCTAATTATCTTTTATTTAATTAATTAATATTTAAAGATCTTTTCTATATTTAATTTAATAAAAATCTTTTATAAATAAACTAAATATTTAATATAAAAAATATAGAATTAATATTATAATATATTATTATAATTATTATTTCTTTAATTTCTTTTATTTTATCTATTATAATTAATTAAAATTTATTAAATTTCTTTAATCTTATTTATTTATAATTTTTATTACTTTTTTTTTATATTTAATTATAATATTCTTTTATTTTTTCTTTTTCTATTTATATTTATATAATTTATTATTTATTTTAACTATTAAAATTATTATATTTTATATAATTATTAATTTTTTATAATAAATTTATTTATTCTTTATTTCTTTCTTTAAATTTTAATAGAAAGTAATTATTAATAATTTATTAAATTAATTTAATATTAATATTATCTATTAAAATATAATTATATATTTTAAAGTTAATTTTTTTTATTTAAATTTTTAAAGCTTTCTTTTAATTATTTATTATTTATCGACTTTTTTAAAAATATTTTTAAATATTTTTTTAAACTTTAAAAATAACTTAAAAATCTTTATTATTTTATTTTTTTAATATTCTTTATTATTCTTAAGATAGTTTTATATAATAAATTCGAATTATTTTAAAATATTTTTTTTAAAATATATTAATATATTAAATATATATTTATTATTATTTATTAATTTAATTCTTTTATAATAGATTTTTATTTAAATTAAAAATTCTTTTAATTTATTTTATTTATTATTATATAATATAAATTCTTTAATTTTTATAGTTTATTTTTATAATAATAATAATTATATAATATATTATTTAAATTAATTCTTAAATTCTTAAATTATCTTTTTATTTTTAAATTTATTATTATATTTATATAATATTTAAATATATTTTTTATTTATTTTTATATTAATTATAGTTAATAATATTATATTTAAATTTATTATATATTTTTCTATTATATAATAATTATAATATTATAATAGAAGTTTATATTTATTAAAATAAAGTTAAATAAATTTAAAAATATATTTAACTTTTTATTTAATATAATTAATTATAAAGATAAATTTAATAAAATAATAAAATATATATAATAAAAGTATTTTAAATTATTAATATAATTTATTAACTCTTTAATTTTAAATAATATTTATAATAAAATAAAATATATTATATAAAAATAATATAATAAATAAAAATAAATTTAAAATTATAATATTTAAATTTATAAATAAAATTAATAGTAAAAATAATTATAAAAAATTTAAATATATAAAAAAAAGATTATTTTTAAATATTTTTTTTATAATTAATTTAATTATTTATATTCTAATTATTTTAATTATTTAATTATTTTTTATAATTAAAATATTTAAATATTTAAATATTTAAATTATATAATTTATTATTATTTATTTTATTTATAATTTTTTTAAATAATATTTCTTTTTTTTTATTTATTATTTATATATTTCTATAACTTATAATTATAATAATAATTTATTAACTTTTTAACTTTAAATAATATTTATAATAAGATAAGATATATTATATAAAAATAATATAATAAATAAAATTAAATTTAAAATTATAATATTTAAATTTATAGATAAAATTAATAGTAAAAATAATTATAAAAAATTTAAATATATAAAAAAAAAACTATTTTTAAATATTTTTATTTTTTATAGTTAATTTAATTATCTATATTTTAATTATTTTAATCGTTAATTATTTTTTATAATTAATATAATTAATAATTATTATTTAATTATTTTAATTATTAATTATTTTTTATAATTAATATAATTAATAATTATTATCTAATTATTTTAATTATTAATTATTTTCTATAATTAATATAATTAATAATTATTATTTAATTATATAATTCTTTATTATTTATTTTATTTATAATTTTTTTAAATAATATTTTTTTTTATTTATTTATTATTTATATATTCTTATAATTTATAATTATAATAATAAAATAAAATAAATTTAAAAATATTATTATAGTTATAAGTTATAGAAGTATAAAGACCACGAGTGAGGGAAAGAAGGAACACCACTCGGAGGAACTACGGGTGAAACCCGTAGACGACGGGTCACGTGACTTGGACGTTTAGACGTTTGGACGTTTTAATCGTAGGGGAAACGACTAGACGACCGAACGACTAGAACGACCGAAACGGGGACACGTGACTTAGACGTTTAGATGTTTAGACGTTTTAGTTATAGGAGAAGCGACTAAACGACTAAACGACTAGAACGATTAGAGTATAGATAACCAAATTAACTATAAAGGATAGGAATATTTAAGGACAGTCTTTCCCTTATATATTTAGATTCTTCGTAGTTATTCTTACTATTAATCTTACCTATAGATTTAAATATTACGGTTTTAAACTTAACTTCACTTATTACGCTATTTCTATATAGTACGTCTTATCTCATTATAAGTATCACCTAAAGTTAAGGAGTTAGTAAGTTATATTATTAACTTAAAGTGCTTTTATTATACGTATTCTATCACTTTACCGAATCTATCTTTATAGTTAATCACGTTAAATAAGAAGCTAGGCGTGTTTCTAGACTTATCTAGTTCCGTCTTAATAAGTATAGACTCCTATTATAATAAATATATTTAACTTTTTATTTAATATAATTAATTATTAAAGTAAATTTAATAAAATAATAAAATATATATAATAAAAATACTTTAAATTAATAATATAATTTATTAATTTATTAACTTTAAATAATATTTATAATAAAATAAAATATATTATATAAAAATAATATAATAAATAAAAATAAATTTAAAATTATAATATTTAAATTTATAAAT
>MU006116.1:38393-99512 GCA_010093705.1 Patellaria atrata CBS 101060
TTTAATTATTTTATTTAATTATTTTATTTAATTATTTTATTTAATTATTTTATTTAATTATTTTATTTAATTATTTTATTTAATTATTTTATTTAAATTTTCTATTAATTTAAATATAATTAATATAATAATTATAATTTTTTTTATATATTTTTTATATATTTTTAATATTATTTTTTTAAAAAAAAAATTTATTTAAATAATAATAAATTTAAAATTTAAAATTTTAATTAAATATATAAAATATATAAATATTATTTATATTATTAAAATTTAATTTATTAATTATATTTATTATTATTATATTTATTATTTTATAAATTTTTAATTAAAATTTTTAATTATTATTTTTTATTATTTTCTTATATATATATTTATAAAAATAATATAAAATTAAAATTTAAATTAAATTAATTATTAATTTTTTTTAATTTAAATAAGATATATAATATTAAATAATATATTAATTTAAGATAATATATTAATTTTATCTAATTTTCCGCTATAGATTATCTATATTCTATTCCACTAATTTGGTTCTATAAGAGGAAAAGTAATACTTACCCCTGTTAGACTTATATTAGAAACTCCTAACTTAACCGTCTACCGTCTTTCCGGAATTTTTCTATTCGTTAACAATTTAACAAATGCATTAGACTCTCAACGTGCTTACTTATCACAGCGAATACAGGATATATATTTCTGAAATATCGGCTATGGAACCTATAGCGAGCGAGACGGCGGATCAATCAGCCGAGGTGGAAAGGGGATACCAGGCCGTCGAATCGCAACCACAAGTTGAGAATGAGCAGCGAGGGAACGGTGCAGATGTTACACCAGACGAGCAACCGCCAATCACGACCCATGGCAGCGAGGCAGACGAGACGAAGCAATCCGAATCCGAACAACATCTCCCTCCTCAACATCCAGAAACGGAGGAAGGAGGGAGACGGACACCGACTTTGGCTTATCCGCTCCAGGAACTCGGTGAGCTGTCGATGGCGGAACGAGGGGAGCATTCCTCAGGCGAGGAAACGTTGATTGATGATTCTAGTTCCGTAAGAACGAGGGTGGGTTTTCCTTGGAGAGGGTGTGGTAGGGGAGGTTGGGTTGATGAGTGCTGATGTGAGGGTAGGCTTATGATTCGAGTTCGAGTGCGCAGACTTTGGTATGGTTGCTCTTTTTTTCATTTAGGGGGTAGGGGAGGCCAAAGGGGGCTTGGAGATGATACGTGCTAATGCGTATGGGTTGTTGATTTAGGTCGACGACGATTCGACGACTGATGATGCGTCAAGTTTTGTTGATGACGGGTTTTCGTGAGTTTCAGTTTTTGTTCGTCCATTCAGCAATTCCTGTCTTGGGCATCAGGGGAGCGTTGGGGAAAACAGTCAGATGAAGGGACTTGCCTGATGGGTCAATTGTAGATTCACAGAGACGATCAACTCGATGAACTATCGGTTTAGGTTTGACGCCGGGAGGAGATATCATGCTTTTGAAGACGCAGGTATGTCTTTTGAGAGGCATGAAACCCCAATGTTTTGCAACCAAGACTGATAGTAGGTAGCATATTTACTTCCTAACGATGAGGTTAGTTCTATGTTAACTGAGTAGTGGAACTGAAGTTAATAGAAGACAGAGAGAGCAGGAGAGGCTAGGTACGCTTCCTGAAATATGAGTAGGGAATGTAGTTTATTAATCTGTAGTAGAGGGCCAACACCAGATGTGGCTCATGGCACTCAGGGGTAATTTGCACATCGCCCCCATAAAAGAGAATGTCGGAAATGTTCTCGATATTGCCACGGGAACGGGGAACTGGGCTATGGATTTTGTAAAGCACCGAAAATATCTTTCTTTGATTCCTCTACTAATAACTTACAGGCGGAATTATACCCCGAAGCCAATGTCTTTGGGACAGACCTAAGGTATAGTACTAATCTCCACCCCTGTGCCCTCGAATCTAATTAACCACCTTCCTCAGTCCAATACAACCTCGTTTGTAAGTAAACCCCCTCAAGCAACTCCATCTCGCTGATACCAATACCGCAGACGTAGCGTCCCGCCCAACTGCCAATTCGTCGTCGAAGACAGCGAGGGCGAATGGATGTGGGATGAGAAATTCGATTTCATACATTCCAGAACCCTAGGCTCGACGTGGAGGGATTGGAAGGGGTATTTCAGGAAATGTATGGAGTGAGTCTTTCTCCCTAAACCTCAAGCCCCATCTTCCAGTATCCGGGAATATAGGTTCAGAGCGCTTATGGCTGGTGAAACACATCTAGATACCTCAACCCCAGCGGCTACCTCGAAATCCACGAATTCACCTTCCCCTTCCACTGCGACGACGGCACCGCCGGCCCCGACTCCCCCATGATGCAATGGTCGATCCACTTCAACCAGGCCGCGGCCAAACGCGGTGTGGACATGGAAATCTGCGCCCAACTCGACCCTCTGCTGCGCGAAGCTGGCTTCGTCAATATCACCAAGACGCGCCTGAGGCTGCCGTTTACCGGGTGGAGCGATGACCCGGACGAGAAGCGGTACGGCGCCTTTTACGGCAGGACGTTCGATTGGGGTGTCAGTATGGGACTTTTCATGAATAGTTTGGGCTGGAGTAGGGAGAGAGCGGAGGGGTTTGTGACGGCTGCAAAGGAGGATGCGAGGGATGTGGATATGCATGCTTATATTCCGTTGTAAGTGTAATCATCCCGTGAAGGGGTTGGTTTGGGACTAATGGGGAGATATAGGTATATCTATACGGCGCAGAAGCCGGAAGGAACTACGAGGACTTTGACGTAGCTATAGGGGGTAATGCAAGTGAGCAGTCGAGATATATAGGTCTTATTGGAAGCATATCTGCGGCGATAGAACATTGTTGGAGACTGTAATACGGGTCTTGTATAGTGTACATTTTCGATGTCAAAATCCTAGAATGGGCGAATACAGGGAGAGGGGTCGTAAATATTTGGATGCTGTTTGTACGACAAATCCGGTCAAATCTCGAACCATATTTGTATGGCTTGGGGGTTATAGTTGTACGGCTTAGCATGCGGGTACTCAACATATCTGGCGCATGTATAATCTTCTCGCTATTTAAGCTAAATGAATATGAGACATTGGATACGTATGGACCAAATCGCCTTACGACTGCTTCAGCTTAGAGACCTTGTTTGGAACCTTGTCTGCTATTTGGTTTCCAGCACTCTCAGTTAGTTTAGGTAACTCCCGATGGGTATTCGATACTCATTGGCTTCGCAAAGACTGAAGTCTGGTCTCTACAAATATAGGGGGGGTAGAATTGACTTACGGTGATCTTAGATGGGGGCATCGATAATTCACACCTGCTAGTGTAACATGCTGTTCATATCTATGTTTTCCTTTGGAAACACGAACAAAAATAGTAACGTACTACATATGATCTTTGTAGATGTCTAAGCAGTTGCGGGGACAGTCGCGGGGCACTCGGAAGCACGATCCGAAATCGGGAATCCCGAATCCGCCTCCGCAAAGAAATATTTGTCTAAAAGCTCCAACAATAATATCTCGACATGACTCACCTTCGACCATAGAAAATCCACACCACCTTCCAGCCTTCCAATTGATACCCCGATACCTACCCAAAATGGCACCACGAGCAAGTATACCTCTATCCCCTCAATCACACCCAAACTAAACGAAAATAATAACTAGATATACGCCCAACCCTCCCTTTCCACCATCCGCGCCCTCCTCGCTAAATCCCTCACCTCCCCCAACCCAGCCAACTTAGTGCCCCTCTGCACGACCGTGCCCGCCGAACTCCTAACCCCGACATCGATTTACCTCAAGATCTCCTCGAAGTCAGTCGTTCTGTCTCATCCCTCCAAATCCCCCAACAGCCCATACCAAACCTCCAACCCCCCCTAACACCCGTCGCACAGATCCCCCTCCCGCCTCTCCTTCCTCTTCGAATCCGCCCTCACAACCGAAACAATCGGACGCTTCTCCTTCGTCGGTAGCGCACCCCGTCTCGTCCTGAAAACCGGGCCCGGACACGGTGCTTCCGTCGACC
Source organism: Patellaria atrata CBS 101060 (assembly GCA_010093705.1). NCBI lineage: Eukaryota > Fungi > Ascomycota > Dothideomycetes > Patellariales > Patellariaceae > Patellaria > Patellaria atrata. The sequence continues at coordinate 42,442 of MU006116.1, forward strand.
CCCTCCCGCTGCTCGAAGCCGAACTGCGCAAATCCCGCGTGCTGGACGTACCTGGCTTGAACCTCCCCCCGTTGACCGGCGGCGCGATAGGGTATGTGGGGTACGACTGCGTGCGGTACTTTGAGCCGAAGACGGCGCGGGAGGGGATGCGGGACGTGTTGGGCGTGCCGGAGAGTTTGTTCATGGTTTTTGATACTATTGTTGCGATGGATCATTTTTATCAGACTGTGCGGGTCGTTACTTATATGCGTGTTTCGCCTGGGATACTGGAGGGGGAGGGGAAGTTGGAAGAGGCGTATGAGAGGGCTTGTGGGGAGTTGAGACGGGTGGCGGAGGTGTTGAGGGAGGGGGAGATACCGGTGCCTGTGCAGCCGTCGATTGAGCGCGGAGGGGAGTATGTGTCTAATATTGGGCGCGAGGGGTATGAGGGCCATGTCAGGAGGTTGAAGGAGCATATCAAGGTCGGGGATATCATTCAGGCGGTTCCCTCGCAGAGGGTCGCGAGACCGACGTCCCTCCATCCGTTCAATATCTACCGTAACCTCCGCACCGTCAATCCCTCGCCTTACCTCTTCTTCGTCGACTGCGAGGAGTTTCAGATCGTGGGCGCCAGCCCCGAGTTGCTGGTTAAGAGCGAGCTGGGCAGGGTCATCACGCATCCGATCGCGGGGACCGTGAAGAGGGGCAAGACGGTCGAGCAGGATGACGCGCTCGCGAGGGAGCTGTTGGAGTCGATTAAGGATCGCGCGGAACATGTCATGTTGGTTGACCTTGCCCGCAACGATGTCAATCGTGTCTGTGACCCCTTGTCCACGCGCGTCGACCGGCTCATGGTCGTGCAGAAGTTCTCTCACGTTCAGCACCTCGTGTCGGAGGTTAGTGGGGTGTTGAGACCGGGCAAGACGCGCTTCGATGCGTTCAGGAGTATTTTTCCTGCCGGAACGGTGAGTGGAGCGCCGAAGGTGAGGGCTATGGAACTCATTGCCGAGCTGGAGAAGGAGAAGAGAGGAGTGTATGCGGGTGCGGTGGGGTATTTTGGGTATGGGAGTGTTGATAGGGATGGGAAGGAGGAAGAGGGAGCGATGGATGTGAGTACAGCATTTTTTGCCCTGAGGATGTTGGTGCCTTTGATGTTAAATGTTTTGGCAGACTTGCATCGCGCTACGAACGATGCTGGTTAAGGATGGAGTCGCATATCTTCAAGCAGGGGTAAGTTCGATATATATATTTTTTTTTTACATGTCGGTGTTTTCTGTGATGTTGTTTCATACTGTTGTACAAGTTTTTCTTTAGAGGGGCTGGGCAGATATCTGCAATTGTTGTACCATGTTTCTTGTTTCTTGTTTCTTGTTTCTTGTTTCTCGTTTCTCGTTTCTCGTTTCTCGTTGAGCGGGTGCTACTGCAGTTGTGGAGAAAGGTCCGGAAGCGAAAAGACTGACTTGAGATCAGGGCGGCATCGTACACGATTCAGACCCTTATGACGAGTATGTGGAGACGTTGAATAAACTGGGTGCCAACGTGTAAGTTTTCCCATGGCCGTACCTTATTCTATACATAATACTAAATGGCTAGGCAATGTATCACTTCAGCTGAAGAGAAGCATCTGCAGGAGCAGGAACAGGAACAGGGAAGCGCCATCAACGACGTTGCGGGAAAGCAGGAACTGGCGATAGACAAGCAGCAGGAGAAAACGCATATCGAGCTCGCTGCTGGTTAAACCGTCTTTGAACGAATCTTGATGGGGAAATTATAGGCGTAATGCGAATCCGTCACAGCCGTCTTTTTTTCTCATCTTCCCGTCTCTTTTTTGCTGTTTAGCAAACTTTTACCTTAGATAGCAATCATGTTTGCGTGTGATGGGATACTGAGCCACAGTTAGCGAGAGAGTTCAGGGGTCCAGGATCATCTGTGGCACAGAATGATTCGATGATGGCTTCGTGAGGTAAGGGGGTTGGCAGGAAAAGTTGGACACGACAACCCGACCACCCGACCTCAAGACGGCAAGACGGCAGCTTTTTGAGTGCAACTTTTTCTTTTAACTTTCCTTGTTCCTTGGAAACGGTTAGGAATTACGACTGGTTGAAGTCATGGCATTGTGAGAAATAGAGGAATCATGTTCGCGAACCTTTCCAATCTCAGAATTCAATCAATTCCTTCGCGATAATTTCAATTGAAACTCGTTCAATTTCCACACCCGAGAAAGGTGAGAAGGTCAGTCGAAAGATGTGCAGCAGCGATGGCTGAGATTCGTTGACGGGGCAAATTGGCGAGATCCAAAGTCGCAGGCGGGATTGGAGACAGGGATTATTGGATGGCTGGGAAGGCGGAACTTTACCTCATCCAGCTTGAAGCGAAGGTTACGCGCATAAACAACCTAACCATTTACCATCATCTCGGCAGATGTTCATTGGATGAAGAGAAGATGGCTACATCATAATCCGTTGCTCTGATGAGTTCAGGTTCCTGGATTCGTTGGATGGCGAAGAGACCACCTGAAATGGGTTTAGCGGGAGGCTGATATTCAAAGCCATACGGCGAATAACGCGATCCGCGCATTGATTGTACAGCGTGTCCTGCGCGCGTCTCATCCAAGCTTCCTGTATCTTTTTTCCCCTCTCCACAACTTCGATTTTGCAGGGGCACAGGGCGTACAGGGGAGCTCTTGATTGTTCGATGAACTCTAGGCTTGTGACGACGCCTTCCAAGTTTTCCTTGTGGCAGGAACGATGCACCAAGATGCGAGATGCAAGATGCAAGCTCCCCCTTCACCCACACCCGTCCACCTGGGAAGTCACCCGTCACCCAACCAGACACACCCGAAATTGCCCTTTGTTTATATTCCTCATCTGCCTCCTTGACTCCTTTTCTCTCCTCCTCTTCCTCTTCCTCACCGTCCATCTAAGCATCCACCTTTGCGCATACCTTCAACCGCCTTCATTCTAGAAAGCATCCTAAACCGTTTCTTCTACCTTGCATTGTTCATCAACTTTGATACCCCTTCGCCACAATGAAGACCTCAATCCTTCTCCTCGCCGGTGCCGCTGTTGTCCTTGCTCAAGGTGATATCGGTGGTCTGCCCGCCTGCGGTGTAAGTTGAAGAAAACCATCAATTCATCCATTTTTCCATGGTCGGTCAATTGATATGTGAACAGCAAACATGCATTGGAAACATGCTCGGCATCGCGCAGTCTTCATTCGGATGCAATCCCGGTGACGCTGTTTGCTACTGCACAAACGCCAACTTCGGATACGGTATTAGGGATTGCGCCGATCAGGCATGCCCTAACGCTGAGGATGCCAACACTGTCAAGAGCTTCGGTGTTCAATACTGCCAGAGTGAGTCACCGACTGCTGCATGTCTGACGCTATTCGAATTATTACTAACCATGCGATAGACTACTTCGCTAGTCTTTCAGCCGCTGGCAACTCCGTCCCACCTGCTACCGCCATCTCTGCAATCACCGAGACTCCAACTGGCACTGCTGCTAGCGCTTCTGGTGCTGCTCAGACCAGTGAAGACAGCGAGCCTTCATCATCTCCAATCTCCACTCAGGCTCTAGTTGCGACCATCACCGCTGACGGCAGTACCATCACCACGACAACCGGTGCTTCAACTCTCTTCACCGTCATTGGAGGTGCTGCTGCTTCCGCTTCCGACGCTCTCGCATCTGCCTCCGCCAGTGCTAGTGACGTACTCGGCTCTGCTAGCAGTGCTCTTGCTTCAGCTTCAGATGCTCTTGCTTCCGCTTCTGGCGCTGCCTCAAGTAATCTCGCCGATGCATCTGGTGCTCTTTCCAGCGCTCTTGAAACTGTGACCGGATCCGCCTCGCAGACTGTCACCACCTTCACTTCAACCATGACCGGTACCAGCACCTCAACCGGTGGTGCTCCCATGAAGACTGCCGCTCCTATTCTTGGTGCTGCCGGTATGGCTGCTCTCCTCTTCCTGTAAATACCTTTTCGACCGATAACTCGGTACTTGGGGTACGACGGATAGTTGGTCAGCTAGCATTAGCGGAGCATTTCATGGGCGGTCATCTTAATTTCACCGGGGGTTACGAGGAGTTCAAGAGGTGTATTAGCATCCAGGATCTTCTTGCATGCATATCGGGTTGGTTTTGATTATGAATCTTCTCTTCCTCTCTCTCTCTCTCTCTCTCTCTTCTCTCTCTCTCTGTCTGTGTGTGTGTATGAATATGTCGATATGAGGCGACTTTTTACTCTTACCCTTTACTTTCTTGAATCCGACTAATAATCGATTCTGCGATATGCAGTTCGATACTCTTGGATCCGACACAATGTAATTAGATCGTATGGATGGATGCTCATGATACCCTTGCGACATGAGCGATTACTACGGGGTTAGGAAGCTTAGGATAATTGAATGTTAAACATTATATTTAAGTATATCATGTGCTATGTGATTTTGACTTGGTATATTGAGGGTGATTTGTGAACTGTGTCGTTGGAAAAGAGTGTGATTAGTCATCTCGCGTGGTTTACGAAAGGGATGGTAGCCTCAAAGGAATGAAGCTTACCTTGACGTCCATGATCGACCTTGACATGGAATGCTCATTCAACTTCAACAATCAAAAACTTACCTGATTACCGGCATAAAGCAATAAAATGTAGTCAGGAACTTCCTAGAATAAAACATCCTTGTATTGTAGCTCAAAACTTCGCGCGGTCTGTCGAAGCACATCTCAAACAATAGAGAACAAGACGCAGTTACCGCAGTCCCTTCTACAGACCGTTCATCACAACTAAAAATAGAAATAAACGAATAAAACCTCCCATATATCCATTCGCTACCGTTCCCCCTTTCTCGATCCGTTTCTTTACAAAACTAATTTTTATCTTACTCTCATCTTCCCTCACTCACATACCCCTCTTCCGCTTTTTCCTTCCCTTGCCTTAGTCATTCCCCTCATCCTTCCGTTTCCCACTCCCCTCCCCTCCATTCTTCCGTTTCCCCTTTTCCGTCTCTCTTTACCTCATCCTCCACCTCTCCTTGTCCCTCTCCCTAACCCACCTCCCCCAAACCCACCTCCTCCCTCTCCCGTCCCCGTCTCCACGCCTCCGCAACACCAACCCGTCTCCCATCCTCACCCACCCAATCCCCCCTGCCCGCGCCGTAAGTATTCTCAAGCCATTTCTGCACAGCTTTTCTGTCAGTTTTTTTAGAGGGACAAAGACCCCAAGATGAGGCGTTGGAGAGGATGGTACTGAGGGGAAGGCGGCGGATGAAGAAGTCGTAGCGGAGTTGGGAGAGGAGGCGGGGGGTTAGTTCTGGTGTGTTTTGCTGAAACTCGTCGTCGTCGTTTGAGGTGGAGGGCGACGGGGAGGGGGAAGGGAAGAGGGAGGCGGAGTTGGAAGGGGAGGTGTTTTCGCGTCTGCTGGTGGATGTATCTTCTTCTTCTCTCGGTCCCGGGGGTGCGCAGGTGAGATTGTATGTGCTGCTCTCGTCGTCATCTTCTTGGTCAGGATGACGATACCTCTCTATACCCCGCTTGTCTTTACCCCTCCGTTCCTCACTTCTGCTTCCACTTCCGCTAGACGCATTGCCATCGCAGGCCCCATCCCCATCCCCATCCCCCTTCAATTCCGATCTTCCATCCTTCGTACCCCTAGTCTTGCCCCTAGTCTTGGGTTTGGACTCTCTCCCACGTCCCAGCTTTCCAAAACCCGACCACCCCGCCGGCAAATGCTCCCTCCACCACGGAAAATGCAAGACCGGACGGAGCGGGTTCAGGACCCCGCGGGCCGGGAACCCCGGGCCCGGAGATGTTCTCACCGAGGAAGGGTGGAGAGATGAGTTGGGGAGGGGAAGAAGTGTATGCGCCCCGGCGTGCGGGCAGGGGATGCAGAAGCGGAGGGGTGGGGTGGGTATGTTCGGCACGGCCAGGGGGCCTGATGATGGGAATGAGGTCAAGAGTGAAGATGAAGACGCGGGATGCATGTGGAAGGGGTTCGTGCACGGTTCCCGTGTGGTTTGGTTTGAGGAACCGGGATCATCTGCGAGAGTGGGGGCGGGATCGCCACCATGTTCGAGACTGGAGAAAGTCGTGGCGCTGTCTGGGGGTTTTGGTGGGCGGTTCCTCTCTCTGTCGCCGTGATGAGAGGGTGTGGGATGAGAGATCCCTCCATCGTGGTCCAGAGACCCGGAGGAACGTCTTGTGGCTGGGGGAAAGGGAGTCGTAGACGCGGTGCCGATCCCCTCGTCGTTCGCGTACCCGGAAATTTCGAAGCGGGAAAGGGGGGCGAGAGGTGTGTCTTCTACATAGGTTTGAAAACTCCGTTTCCGGGATTGGGAGGTCGTTGTAGGGTGGAGGTGTCGGGGATCTGGATCCGAGTTGGGGAGGGTGGCTGCGCCGGGTATTGGGGCGTGGGTGTGGTCTCTGTTCGGTGGAATGTGTTGGGGATGTGAGAAGGTGGGGTTGGTTGCGGTGGTTTGATGGGATTGATGTCGGTGTTGATAGTGCCGATACGGTACTACTCTCGTATCCTCGCCGATAGGAGGAGTGTAAATAGGATAATATGTCCCGTCAACGGGGGTTTGAAACATATCATCCTCCACGCTCGCCCGCGGCTCTTCTCCCCTCTCCACCTCGACGTGAACAGGGTTAGGGTCCAAGTCGAGGTCTAGACCAGGTATGCAGGTCCACCAGGGCTCCTGCGGCTCTGAGACAGGAGACGCCGGAGCCTCTGTGTGTCCGAGCGCGCGATAGGATTCTTTGAGACTTGGATTGATACAGTCGTCTGGGTAGTACGGGATAGGCGTGGCGTATGCGTTTGTGGGAGAGGGATAGGAGGTTAGATACTGGGGGGTGGTACAATCATCATCGTACGCTGGGAACGTGAAGTCGTCTATGTAAAGGCCCGGTGTGGTGTGAGTGTCTTGGGGTGGAGCGTCAAGGCTGGGAGTTTCGTAGTGTATGCTGCTGGCTTGAGCTTCGATGGGGATGGTGTGGGTTGGATCATGCGGTGCTTGGGCATGGTCGTGTGGTGGAGGTTGTGGATTTGTGATGCTAGCATATTGTAGGCTATTTTCCTCACAAGACGGCGAATTCAAATAGGACAAAGGGATGCCCTCGTGCATTTCCATTATAAAACTGTTTTGCGAGTTACCAGGTATCCATATGTTTCCGTATTCGCTTTCTTGATCTTCCATGTTTGAGCATATAAATACATCGGGGATCGAGTGGGGGGTAAGAAATAGATTCGCAGACCATGAGATTGTGACTTTTACGGACAAAGGGTCGAGGTACTATAATGGTTTCTGGGTATGGATGAGTTTTCCCGCCAGCACTGCCCACGTGGGCCGCATGTGTGAACAACGCACTTGCCATGTGAGAATGAACGCATAGCTTAACAAACACGGGATAGCTCACTTATCACATGGATCGGGTTTGAGGTGTATGATATTGTTCAGGAGATTTTTTTGATGCTGAAAGGGTCCGGGAGGAAGTGGAATGAGATATAAAAAGGGACTAAAATTCGAAAATTGGTTCTGACTTTACAGGAAGAAAATAAAAGATAGTAGGGATGATAATGGTGCAATATTAATTAGTATATTGATGACTGTGTATGCCATACTACCCACGTAATAAAGATCAGACCCTATAAGTTTATCAGAATTGGTTCTTCTATCTCTTATTAATGCTGATGACGTGGGGTTGAGTAAAGATTAACTTCATGGTGACTTCGATTACAGTGTGTCTTTCGACGGGAAACCATCACTCAAAAGTGTTGGGAGACTCAATTTCTAAGTTAATGTCAAGGCTCAACCTCAGATGGAAGCTGAAAGGTATATTGCTACATGTACATGAAGCTAAAACTTGAGGAAAGAAAGTAAAAGAGAGTGTCAGAACAGCGTGAGCTGTTCTATCCAAGTACAACATGACTAAGCTACTGGATCATCCATGAAGCTTAAACTTAAGGAAAGAAAGTAAAAGAAAGTGCCAGAACAGCGTGAGCTGTTCTATTAAGAATAGCATGGCTAAGCCGCTGGAACATCAAGGCACTTATACTTATTGGGTCTAGCCCGTGACAGTTAACGTCTGTATAGGAGTAGAGTGACTGCAGTTGTGACTGGGGCACATTTTATACATCATCTCAAGTCAGTAATAAGGATTCAATTATTATGAGATTACTTGAATCGGTGAATTCCTACCGCTTGTGAGATGATGTAAGCTGGAGGAGAGACTTGGGAATTCTGACTGTGGAGTAAAAATGCGGGGATCCCTTCTCACAACTGATGATAGCTATATCTAGATAACCCCAAATCATGTGAAAGAAATTGAAATGTGTCTAATATTTCGAAATGATTAGAATAATAATTGACATTAATAAAGGTTTAGGATTTTCGGACGTCCATATCAGTGTCACCATTGCTCCAGCTCCGGGAGTTTCGACTGTGATCGTCATACACAAATCATGAAATGACTTTAGGGTACTTGAGTGATAATTCCTTGAAATGAACGTGGCCAGTCCTGATACTGATACATATATGGTAGAGTGAACTGATTGAAACCTTTACCAACAATGTAGTTCCCTTGGTCATTTAACCAGCAGATGAAGTGCGATTACTACCAGGTATGTAACGAGGGAATATCGAGTTCAGGAACAACTTAGTTGAGTGATGGAAGTGACCCAGTGTAGTCTTTACCCGCTTGCGTAATTTTATCGCATCTCCGATCACTTCATGATCCATATCTCTTTCCTATGCCCTGGGTTATTATAAGAGACTAATGAGTCACCTACACCACAGAAAGTAAAATGATGGACTCTGGTTTTTACAAATTGCACAGCATTAGAATGTTCATACATCCTAGATCTCCTTTATTGTGACGGAAAGGAGATGAACTCAGGCATTTACAATTAGTCTAGAAACCTAGAAGATGCTGAGTAAGATATACTTTTTCTTGACTTAGTCATCCATCGAACGAACGTCAAGTCATCCAGTCACTTTAGCATACCCTGAACAGCAACAACACTGAGAAAAATGAAAATAATTTCAACATATTATTTGACTAAGTTCAAGCCTCAGATGCAGGTAGAATTTGTCTTAAATGAACTGTGATGCACTTCCGTAAAGATATCACTGCTGAACGGAGTGATGTGGAGAGGAATAGAACCAGGAAAACAACTCAAAAAGATTAAGGATAGTCCTTGAATAGCAATAAAATAAGAAGACTAGATTCGGAAGTAAGGGAATTTGGTTCTTGAATTGTAGTATAGGATAGTCGTTTCCACCAGTAATGGGTTCCCCCATAGGAAGTCTCTCTCCTAACAATGAAGAAACAACTGAATTTAGGATTATATACCAACTATATGAAGTATTAGTTAACATTCTGATAACTTACAATCCCTGAATCTGATGGGGTGGGGTAATGGGTTTGCTTGCATAACCCCTAGGGCTTGAGGGAATCGCCAAGACCAGCCCTCGCTACTTGCCTTATAATCTGCGGCCTCCCACTCTCCCCCCCTCGGTTTTCCTTCTCTTCTATCTTTCCCTCAATCACTCAATCTACCTCAACATTAGCCACTTCGAAAACAAGCAACACCCCTTTGTACTGTTACATCACAGAAGGGTCTCACTTACATAAGCATCTTGCCAACCAGTGGTACCCGAAATGGGTCGTTCAAGGTCTTCATCATCGTCGACCATATCTTCCGGCGCATTTTCGTCCTCATCGTCGTCAAGTATGATGATAGAATCTACCGGTATTGTTGGTGTCAATAGTGAATACCGCCGGTACGAGAGGTCAGATGGGAGAACCATTCGAATCTACGAACAGTATCGGCGCCCAAGGATATCAACACCCCGAAAATCCAAGATTTCTCTACCCGATGGTATTTTCCCCGAGGTGCATAGTGTTCAACGACTGTCGTCCACGCAGAGAGACCAGGTTGTCAGAGAGGAAGACCGGATCGCCAAGGAAATGCACGTGACAAAGGTCCCTCAGTTATCACGATTGAGGAGAAAAGTTGTTGTCCACCAAAAGTCAGTTAAGGAAGAATTGGATGGTGCTATGTTACGCAAGGATAGGTTCCAGAGCCGAGCTGAGGAGTCGACATCGTTACCACCTCCCACTCCAAACATAGGTCGATTGGCAACTCCAGATTTACCAGAAATAGTAGAATTCCCATTCTGTGAGTGTTGTGACCAAATGGCTACGATGGTATGTCAAAGGTGTGCGTTTGAGATGTGTTTGGCTGAGTGAACTTGGCCGGGATAGATAACACCTTCAATCGTTGTATACAAAGATTAGAAGATGTTCTCTTTTTGTTCGATTTGTTGAAGGGAAGGTGTTTCCAATTCAGGATGTTGCTATTCGGTGATTTTTAATTGAGGGTGGATACGTAGAGAATGCTCATTTGATCAGCTCTAAGGTTGAACGGATCGAAAACCGTCGGCGTGTCGATATTAGATAATGGTGTTGCATAACTAGTCTTTTGCGCTATCAACAATGAAGTATTTACCTGATTTTCGATCTGCACTGCCAATAACATTCCAATATTCCGCCTCTTGTGTAGCATTCGTAACAACTCGCTTCTTTCGTTCCCGTCCAGGAAGGGCTGAAACCTTGTCCTCTTCGGTGATTGTATTTTGAAGAGACGAAAGGACAATTTCAATCTCTTTTTCAGCTTTGACGGTCTCATCTCGAATGCTGCGTAATGGTTGAATGTCCTTGGTGTTTACTTGTCGAATCTCCTTGACAAAATGGAGTTGAGACTCCAATGTATTAGCCATCTTAGCTTCTTCATCAGCACTTTGTGGAAAGGGAAGGGCTGATAACCGTAGCAAATGATGTAGGTGATCGGACGTAATAGCAGGAACATCATTATTCTGTGAGTCTGCAGTAGGTAGTAATAATCGCACGGACCAAGACGGTTTCGAAAGCAGAGCGTCGATATCCAGGGATGACGAAAAGTTGCTACACCCACGACATGACAACATATGTCTGAGTGATCCATGAGCTCGCAGAACTCTCGGAAGGTTATTACAGACTCTGGTTTTAGTGACTAAAGCGGCCATATTGGGGTATTGAGCGGTCAAAGTTGCCCAGCTGTTGTTACTTTGGAAGATGGGGAAGATATGAGAAAAATGAGCCAGATGCCGACATTTGACCTTCTTGAATTCCAACGGCAGAGATATTTCAGTAATTCAAGTTTTACTTACTGTGTTGAGGAGGTTTTGCGGCTCATAGAGCGCGTTTGAGCATAAGATGAGGTTCAAAAGTACGGCAAAACTGCGGATCTTACCGGCAGGTGCGGGTCATTTAAGTTCCAGCTCATCGCTCATCTGACACTTACCACTTCCATCTGAACTCTTAGCGGACGAGCTCCGTCATAGTTTCTTACTCACATTCTCGAGACCTACCCACAAACTCTTCGACTATCTCTAGTTGCGGTATATAGAACTAGAATGTCAAATCGTAAAGGAGAGAAACCAGTGTCACTCCAAGATGCTCAAGCAAAGCTACGAGAGGTTAGTGTAATTGCTCTAGCTCCCAAGTAATAACCATATCAGCGGGGCTGACGAACCTATGTAGGCGAAAGAGTTACAAAACAGCTCAAGCGCAAAGAGAGGCTTCAACGTAGGTTTCTCACAGTGAAGATCGAACTTCGTTCACTTATGGCACTTTAGTGGTTGGCCTGGCTTGGTGACCTCGATGCCAATGAGACAAAGTATGAAAATGTTGTCAAGGCATATAGGGCTGCATCAGATATGTTCAAAGCCATTGAGCATAGTATAACCCCATAATTGAGAATGCTACCGAAGAAAATTGTCTGAATCTCTCTATTAGGAAAAGAAGCTGCTCAGGCCTTACAGGACGCCGCAGATGTTCAAATCAAGCATGACGGAGGGTTCGGTGCCGCTGCGACACTCGAAGATGCATTCAACTTATGTCGAAATACGGATCCGGAAGTGGCTGCGGAGTGTATGGAGAAAAAGGTCCAGTTCTACGAGTCCATAATTAAAGAGAATAAGATCGAAGGCAAAAAAGAATACTATAACGCGGCGCATACATGGGAGAAATTAGGGAAAGTAAGAACAGCAAGCCGAAATTCCGCTCATAACTTTGGCATTATTGATGATTCATTAGGCATACAATTCTCTATATGAAAAATTGGATACAGAAAATCACCAGCTCGCCGTCGAATACCTTGGATTGGCCGTAAATGCATATGCAGTAAGTTTATTACGTTTAAAGTTCTTCGTAATTACTGATAACTGTAGAATTCCGGTGGCCGGTATGACGATGATGGTAAACCGGCGTAAGTCGGACATATAGAAGACACAACGTGAACTCGGACAGGACTAATATGGCCAACAGATTAGCGAGGAAGTCTTTTGTGGAGGTAAATACTACCTCAGAACATTATTCCCGGCCGTTAACATCATTTTAGGCTGGTGAACTTGCCGTCCTACAAAGGGATTATACCATGGCTACGAAGTCCTTCGAAAAGGCGGCTTGCGCAGCAAAGGAAACTCGGAGTCATAACCTACCGAGCCATGTCTACTCGGCAGTAGTCTGTAAACTTAAGGTATTAGGTGATACAAAGCTTCAAGAGCAGGAGGTGCAAAAAGAGAAGGTGCCAAAGGAGCCAACTGTTCAAGAGGTGTTCAAAGATATATTAGGTTCGTTATGCTCAATCATCAAACTAGTATGATGGTATTAATTCTTTGGACATAGTTGAATATCATGCTCTCTTTCGTGAATTTAAGAATTCAGACAAAGGTCGACTACTGGTACGTTTCTACCGTACTTGAAAACGAAACGAGATTCTAACAGTTCAGTCCGTCCTCAGTAATAACTTTTCTACCAAAGTATTTCAAGCAGAGCTTGACGCGGTACTATTCTCAAATCAATCCCAGTAGATATGAACTAGTGTATGCTGACAGATGTATAGGCAAAAGTCACTGAATGGGAGCGCGATGTGTTCATGCTTATCCTTAGTCTCAATGAAGAGGACTATACGTGATTATACTTAGCAAGGGTTTTACGAGGCGCGTTTATATTTATTCTTGCCATTGGTCTGCGCAATATTACACGGAGCTTTAGTGTACCGTCAATACGAAATTTTCATTGAACTTGATGACATGTCCAAGGGCTCGGTATCACAAGTCATGACTTAGGTTATTTCCAGGCAAAACTGTGTAAATATATCGACATTTAAGACTTGAAAACTATAATTATCCTAATTTCAAGTTGGAATAAGCCTATACCCTTTTCTTAATTTTCTAAATGTCCAATTTTAGTACTTCGAGAACAAGAGGACTTATTTTGCGTGCCCAAGAATTTTCAGTGTGGCCAACAATACGTATCGATAAGGTATTAATATTCTCGGGATTTCATCGGTATTGTATCGAATATTGTAATACCTTAAAAATACTCTTGGCATTCAAGGCTTTTCAATATTTTTAGAATCTATCTAAAATATTTATACTTTTTGGAAGAATTTCATTGAGATAAAGATGCCTTCGTACGAAGCCATTACATAGCTATGAGTAATATGTACAGATGTTCTAATATGGAAGGCACGAGGACGTTCCTGCCTTCCCACCTGCCTACCTACCCACCTGCTAGTTTACATAAATATCTCTTCTTTCTGGGCTTTCTCTTCTTCTCTTCTTCTCTTCTTCTCTTTTTTTCTCCTCCTCGACCTCTGATTTAGCAACTCGAAGTGTAAGTGCTCAGCTCAAATCTATCGTACGAAGGCTAATCAGACTACAGCATGGCAGATATGCAAGTAGTTCTCTACAACCCAGCGATCGCGCTTGCCGCTCAGGCAAACCGCAACCCAGTGCTACTCATAGCACAGCAGCAACTGGCTCCGTGGTACCATAGCCCGCAGAGTAGAGCACTTCTGGCTGTCGGCGGGGGTGTTGATGTTGAGTTCGTACGGGGCTCCATCACGCCTCAGCAGATTGAATCTCATAGGCAGTCATATGTCAATAGGATCCTCATCCAGTCTCGTGGAGGTGATATTGATCCTTGTACGGCTTGTCGTACGAGAGGTTTTCGTCCCTTCCTTAGTTGTCGCCGCGCTGGGGTGCACTTTGGTGGAGCATGCGCCAACTGTAAATGGTGTGACCATGCAGCGCGCCGTTCCGTACGAGCTGGTGGGCTATATAAGCCTTCTTATGGAGACAGGCTGCTTGGATCTGATCCAAGGGATGACAGGGCTGACGGTAGCGCCCCTGGGAATGCTATCACGCTGGGAGATGATGACGAAGGGGCTACTCCCCAAAATGTTATAATCATTGTCTGAGCAAAGCTTCGTACGAAGTTTTCTTTGGCGTTCTGATGTTCTGGCGTTCTGGAGTTCTGGTGTTCTGCTTTGCATAGCTATACAGGGCTGTTGGTAGCACTCAGACGTGATCTATACCTTTACGTGGTGTCTAAGATCAGTAGCCATTAGGCGAAACTAAATAGATCGTACGAACCTTTTAGTAAATATCTTGTCTTACCCAATGTTTAAGACATTCAGTATGTTCTAGCTCTCTTGAACTTAAGCGTGATCTTTCCCATGATACCGTACTGTCAAGGCTCAACCTCAGATGGAAGCTGAAAGGTATATTGCTACATATACATGAAGCTTAAACTTAAGGAAAGAAAGTAAAAGAGAGTATCAGAACAGCGTGAGCTATTCTATTAAAGTACAACGTGACTAAGCTACTGGATCATGCATGGAGCTTAAACTTAAGGAAAGAATGTAAGAGAAAGTGCCAGAATAGCGTAAGTTGTTCTATTAAAGTATAGCATAGCTAAGCCGCTGGATCATCCAAGGCACTTATACCTATCGGGTCTAACCCGTGACACGTACGACGAGCTGCTGAAAATACTCGTTCTGGTTCATCACTCATAGCTGGAATTGAGAGGATCTCAACTGCAAGTATAGATAGCCGTGGAAACCGAGCTCTTTGAGTATCAGTTAACCACCATTTAATAGGTGAAACGTCCTCAATATCGTACGGTTCTTGGTTAATATAGTCTTCAAACTCATCACCACTTAAGGGAGTCTTATTAAACCACTCAATTTGATTAAGAACACGTTCAAAATCAGTCATATTCTCAGATAGAGTCCTCTTTTCTTCGTACGACGCTGGTAATAATACTAAACAGGTTTTATTCCAATTTTCCCAGTATAATTTAGCAAGCTTAATCATCTGCTCAGCTTTCCCTCTTTCTTTCTTCCAACCCTCCTTAATAATCTTCGTACGTGTAACAGGCTAGAGCCTAGTGGTATGAGCGCGCCCTGCATCCGAAGATCAGCCAGTAATATTTTCCTCAAACCTGCCTTCAGACTCTTCTCTTCTTCTTTATCTTGATCGTAGATAGCATCTGGACTAGATAGTTGGAACACAATTACTAGAGGCCGCTCACAGTACGATAGTAAGGAGTAAAGATTGTCGCAAGAATATAGCAAGGTGAGGAAAGAAGTATAGAATAGTACTTCTCAAAAAGCTGCAAAGCTTTATAAAGTTGAGGTCTAAAATCTTTCTTATAGGTACGTTCATACTTTCTCAAAAGAATATCAAAGCCAAGCATCGTACGAAGTATCATATCAAATAATAGAGAATGGCCTTGATTAAGAAGCGTTGTCTCATAAAAGGGGCGAAGAATTAAATGGATCGTACGAAGCTTTTCCCAATCTCTATATGAAAGACAATCTTCTTTAAGATCACTATACCATCTCTTAACATATGAATCGATTTCTTCTTCTTTACTTCATGCAACAACTATCATAATATACCAGCTATTCCATCTCGTACGATTATCAAGTGGAATCATTCTCTCTGCTCTTGTAGTCAAGTCTTTTAAGTGACGTGTAGAGCTTCGAATATGAACCACAATATTATGAAGCTTTCCAAGTGACCCTACCGTACGAAAGGTTGACTGTCTCTGTTTTCTTAAGTCGGCTTGTCTTATCTCATAGTCCTCTGGTGATAGTTCATGTGTAAGACTACTTAGCCCTTGAGATTCGGTTTGTTCTTCAGCGTCGTACAACTCAATCAAGTCTAAATCTATCGTCCCAGCAAAGAGAAAGATTTGTACAATCAAGTTGATAATATGGCCTATACATCGGATTCTTTGAGATGAATAGTTCCATACTAGATCTTGACTCTCTTGAAGATATTGACTAAGCAGCTGGCAAAGCTTATCATTCGTGGAAGCATTATCACCAATAATAGTACCAAGCCTTCGTACGATACTATAGTCTTGAAGAACTGGAAGAAGTACTTCAAGTTATTCACTAGATGAATGGTTTCCTACTTCTTTAAGACCAAGTAATACTCTTTGAGGTACCTCTTCCGTACGATCAATATAATGCGCGACAATACCAAGGAGAAGTATCCGATTTGGGGAAGTCCAGATATCAAGTGAGATATGGATATTTATAGGCGTAGATTGAAGTTGCTTTCGTACGAGATCTTTTTGGGGAGAGAAAGAAGCTGTTCTTCTTTTTGAATTTGTTGAGTGTGAAGTTGGAATAAAGCTCGTTGACTGCGGGTTAAGAGCTAGGCAAAATGCACGAAACTCAGGCCATTCAAATATACGGAAGGGGAGTCTTCGTATGGTAATTAGTTGAGATATCGCTTTATCAATAATATCTTGATTAAGAATCTTTTGTAACACGAGCTGATCTAGCTCATTCAATTTAGTATGCTCGCTTAACCGGTAAAGATCTTATAGTCTTTGGAAACTGTCTTCCCTATTTTCGTACGAGGCTCGTCTAGAGATATACTATGTATGTTAAGAAAATTCTTCTTGAAGTTTGTACTAATTATTGTACTATACGAACACTCGTTTATTATTGAATCTCAGAAGACATTATTTAGGAGTAGAGACCACTTTATCGTATATACGAAGAGTAAAATTTTGAATTGTGGGTTTAATAATATTAAGCGAAGTATTATTAGGGTATTATGAAGGTATTTATCGATACAATACTAATCGGTATTCGACACTATTCAATACCGGAATATTATTGGCCACACTGGAATTTTGGTGCAGTACCAAGCCTTGACCCAGTCCACGCCTTATTGCGTCACCACATCGGGTTGATTTCACACCCAAGACATGGGAGAATTGTATGACTTCAACATCGCAGCGCAGGGCAGTGTTTTTATAAACACGCATTATGTTCTCACATATTCCATGGTCATCCAGTGAGGATGAAAATCTCGATGAAGAATCGCAAAGTCTCACCTCAATCCTAGAGACGCCTCAACAAAGAAGTGATCTCACCCTACTAATCGCAAATTGTACAGCGTCCATGCGGAAGAAGATCTTAGACAGTTTTGATCCAAAACAGACAGGTGAAAAAGACGACATAATTGTCGAGCTCACCGGAGATGATACGTTGGAAAATCCAAAAGTCTATCCCAGCAGGACAGATGACGAAGAAATCGGCGAGCAAGAGCAAAAGCTAAAGGAGAGAGAAGAAGAGCTCTCGGGACCAAAGATGCAGGGCTTGAAGGATGCTGCCTTAGTGTATTTTGATGAGTGGAGAGACAAGCTGTTACAACGTGTAGGCGAGGTGGTTAATTCTAGAGAAATAGCAATCGCGCAAAAGAAGGAAGCGAAGCCCACCTCTACGAGTATGCGCTTCCGCATGGTGGCTACCACTCATGGGAAGGATGTGGATATTGCGAAAGTTTACCACGAGCTGTATCCACCAACCTCGACGTCTCTAGCACAGTTCAATGAGGCTCACCGCGCCCTGATCCTCCATTCGATGCTTTTGTTGTTACTCAGCCTAGAGAATTATTCAGCACATTCCAGAATACTTCTTCTCCACTTAACATCTAGTCTAAATCTCCCTCACAGCTTTCTCACAGAAGATGAAGACAAAGTCGCCCGAGGGTTGCTCAAAGCCGCTGAGCAGATGACAGCAGACGAAGAGACGAAAAAGAAAGCCGAGGAAAACAGTACGGCCCGGAAGTGGAAAGTCGGCATTGCAGGAGTCGCGGGTGCAGCTATCATTGGTGTTACCGGTGGTCTGGCAGCCCCTTTACTGGCTGCAGGGATCGGTTCGGTAATGGGTGGACTGGGACTAGGTGCGACCGCTGCAGCTGGATATCTAGGGACATTAGCCAGTAGTTCCGTCATTGTAGGTGGCATTTTTGGAGCATATGGTGCAAGAATGACCGGCCAGATGATGGACCAATACGCGAAGGAAGTTAGCGACTTCGGCTTCGAGCCCATCAACCGTCACAATAATGCTCATAAGATCGAGAAGGAATACCGGCGCTTGCGCATAGCCATCGGAATCAGTGGTTGGCTGACCGAGAAGGAGGAAGTTGTAATTCCCTGGCGTGTTATCGGTCAGAGTATCGAAGGTTTCGCGTTACGTTTTGAACTCGAATCGCTTATGAGTTTGGGAAATGCGATAACTCTTTGGGTCAAGAGTGCGGCATGGAGTTACGCAAAGGGCGAAATCATCAAACGCACCGTCTTTGGAGCCCTAACCGCGGGACTATGGCCGCTGGGTCTTCTGAAGGTATCTCGTGTCGTCGATAATCCATTCAGCGTAGCAAAACATCGTAGTGATAAAGCTGGACAAGTTCTGGCAGACGCACTCATCAATAAAGCACAAGGAGAACGCCCTGTAACTCTAGTTGGATATTCTCTAGGTGCGCGTGTCATCTACAGTTGTCTCTCTTCACTAGCGGAGCGTAAGGCGTTTGGCCTTGTGGAATCAGTTGTACTACTCGGTGCACCCGCGCCTTCTGCCGCTGGTGACTGGCGGAAGATGCGTAGTGTTGTTTCCGGTCGACTTGTAAACGTATTCTCAACCAACGACTACGTTCTCGCCTTCCTCTACCGCACTAGCAGTATCCAGTACGGTATCGCGGGGTTGCAGAAAGTTGAGGGAGTCCCAGGTGTCGAAAACATCGACGTTAGTGAGCTAGTCAGCGGACATCTAAGATATAGATATCTCACCGGAAGTATTCTCAAGAAGATCGGGTTCGAGGATATCGACATGAAGGAGGTGGAAAAGGAAGAGGCGGCATTGGCGGCAGCAGAGGAGCAGGAGATGGAGGTGAGAAAAGAGGAAAGGGTAGAGGAGAAAGACCCGGATAAGGAACGTGAGGAGCTAGAGGAAGAAGTTAAGAAGAAAAATGAGGAGAGTATGTTGTCATGGGCCACCGGGAAATTAACTACAAGGTGAGAAACCATGGAGTCTTTCGGAGATCCAGCAATAACTGGACTCTATGAGGCTTAGATGTAGAGTAGAACTTTTCGACGATATATTTCGAGTAGGTGACGATTTATCTATGAAGAGTCTAGGCCTGAGAGAATTCTTAGTTGTTTCAAAATAGGTATTTCCTAAGATGGTGTCCATATTTTATTTGTACAAGTATACCTCCATATCTACTGCATAGAATGGAGCCATGATTATGATCCGCTATCAAAATATGAACTGGTAAATGCATGAGGTTAATTGATCTCCTTATATAGACCAGTTTTCTTTCCCTCTAAACCTGTCCACACCATCACCTTGACTAGAGTGTTTCAAGTATGTGTACTCTGGAACAGGGTGATGGAGTCGGAGGTCATTCATAAATGACGTCTATTTGATTCATGCTGGTCTTCTGGATCTCGCGTTAGCTCTGCTCTTAAATTGTATGTCTCGCTACTTATAGCTATACTTCTCTCTATCGATCATGTTGGATTTTCGATTCCACTTGAAAGATTCAAGCAGAACTGGGCTTCGCAATATGTCCAAACCAACTGTGTATTGTAAGCTATAGGCTACATGAACCACATTTGGAGTACCATTGTGTCATCTATGATATGGCGAATGGAGAAACTGCATATAAATCTACATGGAGTCAATCCACCCATAATCTCTACTTACCCCTGCTGCATACGATTATTATGTATTTTTGGTAATGAAAAGAAAGACCTCTGGATATAACCGAATCAGAGGATTGATCAAATGTATCTCAGTGGATTAGAAGTATCTCTGATGACCTTGATAAAGTCACAACTCCACAAACAACTCCTCTGACTACCAATTTGGGATTGGTATAAGATAGAATCAAGATGAATGAAAATTCAGGTTACTCGGCTTTCCCAGCCATGACCTATTACATTTGGATCCTAGTTGGGCCTTTCCTAAGGTTCGAACGGTTCTACAAGGGGCCCTCCGAGCACACAGTTCGTCACGATCCAGAAATAGTCCAGCCCATACTAGTACCATGTATGCATCAAACCGCCGCTTCAAGCCTCACATCCGTATCTAGAACCATAAGTATACAATCTCCTTCATGCTTTTCCATCGAACCTCACCTTATCAGTTCTGTTTTCGCTCCGACCGCCACTCCACGAACCATTTCGAAACCTGGTTCTGCTTGGACTATGACTTGAAGAGCGACCTTGACCACCATCTCGACTGCGGCTGAAACTCCTGCTTCGGCTTCGGCTTTGGGATCTACTCACGCTTCTGCTTCTACTTCTGTTTCTGCCCCTCCCATGACTAAGACTGCTCAGGCTTCGATTTAAACTCCTACTGAAGCTGCTGCCACTTGATCTACTGCTGCTTGCGCTTCTGAGACTTCTCGTATATCGCCGGTTTTTATGTTTGCGGTGATGTCGGAGCCACTTGACTGCGCCGCCAACGGTGAGGAGGATGTAAATGAGTTGACGTATGTGACCCATTTTAGTCCAGCTCTTGCAGTGAGTGAGGAGAACGGCTAAATGTTTTTATGAATAAGTCCAGTGCTGGGGATTGCGGTTATGGGTTGCCGTGTGTGTGGATAAATAGTATGAGACAGTGTGAAGCGCGAGCTGTAGTCGTGAGGGGGGAAGAGACAATGGGTTTTGTCGTCAATTCCTGTGGTGTTGTTGTTCTGTAATGCCAGGATTTGACTCGACGGTATTGATAATATGTTTGTTCGTTCAGTTGTATGAGTCCGATATCTTATGTAACTGAGGAGAATTTGCGACTAGAAGAATATGAGTGTCGGATAACCCAAATCAAATGAATGTTTTCGGGCATCGATTTATGAGAGATTTGGGGAAGTCAGGTCTAGGAATTGGAGGGCTAAGGATATAGGAGCTTGTGAAAGAAAGTAGGGGAAGTGCAATTCTTACGGCAGTTTTGGCTATGGGGAGTCTAGTGAACGAAGATCGAGAAGGAACGCTCTTACTCCTTCTCCCCATGACATGCTCCAATATTAGCTGTGACTGAACCGCAAGATCTGAGTCTTCCACATTGTGACTCCTTTTAGGCCTTGGAACCACGTGCGGAGAGACACTAAGAATCACATGCAGTAAGACTAAGAAATTGGGGACTGAGAAGCGCCACCTTTAGTAGAGAAGGTAAATCAGATCATTGATCACATTAATACTATTCAAGCGCCAGCAATGCCGCTAAGAATGAACTGGGACCACATACTAATCCTGAGGAACTAACGCCTATATGAAAATACTCCTTAAAGATGGCAGCACCTCCTTGTCAGGGCCATTTTTACCTTCCAAACCTTCCATGCGGCCTAATACACTATGAAAAGCCTCAATGGAAGAAATAACCCTCTCTTTTTCCTCTTCCAATTCGCCTAGGACTATTTCGACCTGTTTCCTCATTCCACCTCTAGTGACAAAGTACGTGTTACCGTCCAGTGTCCAATAACTTTGGATTGATTGATTCAACCCTTTACTCACGAATTCCCTTATTTCAGAAAAAGAAGGGACTAAAGACTGATCGTGCATATTCATCGGTGGAATGGCATCTACACCTAGAAGAGAACTTCCGACGAAAATACTGAGATCTTTGAAGAAGTGAACACAATCGGCGGCAATGGTACATCGGCCAATCCGGCGATAGATATAATCGACCACCGGCATCGCCGCTGTGACTATATCGAATACATGAGACAGAATGTGAAAAACATGTTTTTGCTCAGGAATGCGCCGGTGATCGACCCAGGAACCAACTGTTTGCTGAAATATTTGTAAAGTATCATCGAGGATTGACTCTACAATTTCCTCACTCTGAGAATCCGTACTACTGAATTGGCTGAGCATATCATCGAAACCAAGTCTAATAGTTTGAAAGACGGGTATAGCAATGATCCACCCGGTGGATGTAAGGAAAGCTGCTTGTATGTATGCTGGGAAAATATCCTGAAGGAAAACTTGCCGCAACAAGATACGCTTTCCATCCTCAAACTGTCCCAGGAACGCACTATGGAGTTGTCCAGCAAGGTAAGATTGTTGGTTGTCGGTCGCAGCCCGTTCAGATACCGCCTGGAAAAATGCAACAAGTTTTTTAGTAGTTTTAGCATCTGTTAATTTGGTGGAGTAGCCTTTCAGCTGGCCAACCACGTAGGTAGGGTCAGTAGCAGGCAAAGGAAAAGCGGACGAATCGGTAAAGAATCTGTCCACGGGGCAAATATCGGTCGTATATTGTTGTAAGTATTCAACAACACACTGTATAAAATTAACATAAGCATCCTTAACCATTAGCTCTTCGTGGAGCTCATTATAAAGGTAGTGTGATTTCATCGTTGCCATTAATTGCTTGAGAATTTCGGCATAATCCCGCTGCAATTCCGCTCCTTCTTCCATGTTTCTCCGGACGGTTTCCTCGTAAGACTCTTGCATGTTCGCAAGCACGCATGAGATGACACTTGTGCGCTTAATGCGGAATTCCTCCAAAGTGATCTGAAACACACCTTTTCGGGATGGCGAGAAAGGTAGTTTCGCGAGCAACTGATTACGGGAATCTATGTTCAACAACGCGGAGGTAAATCGATGTTGGAACTTGAGCATACAATCTCGTTCTACAAGCGATAGCAGCCAAGATGAGATGAAGCAGAAGCTATGCTTGTGGAAAATCTCGCCGTCAAACTCAATCAAAGAGGTCATAAAATATGGAGCGTATTTCGGTGTTTGTTCCCTATAACGCAATTGGTACCAAGATATAGGACTATAGTGGTCGAAGTAATCACTCCACTCGCGCTCTCTGCTTTTTAGATGATACTGAGCTGCCCTGGCCCACAAATTGACCAGGAGACTTAGGAAACCGTTGTTTGAGAATCCTTCAGCGCCGAAGGCACTGAACATCAGAATTGCAACCGCATCATGGACGAAGGCGATTGATTGAGACCTGGGGGATAGTTCACACGATAAACCCATAATATCGTCGAATTCTGGCCACTCTCCATAGTCTTGACTTTCCTCACTCTCTTGTTGAAAATTTGTTATTTGTTGCCAATGATTGCATACTAGATTGAAATACTCCTTAGCAACCTCCATGCACTGCATGACGATGGTATTGACGTGAGGACTTTTTGCATCAAAGAGTTTAAGGACTTCAAAATGATTGGATTCCTTCAGAAGCATGGAGGCATGCTCAAACTTGTTGGTAGCTTGTATAGCTGACTTCATACCAGTGACGGCTTCTGACAGAGTGGCCAAAACTTGTCTCTGATTGCTGTCGATAGTTGACTCAATTATTTCCGGGGCGGGGAGCTGAGTTCCCCGTACATGTGAAGACGGATAAAATGCTTCAGCCTCGGTTCTAGCAAGCCGGAACTGAGCGATGGTTCGCTCAATGATATCCTTATGCCATGCGGCAAATGGTCCTAGTCTGTCTAATGGTTCATCGGTCGATATCTGGTAGCGGACAAGGTTACTCCATGCTCGAACATTGAGATGACACGCTTCTCGATGAGACTGATCATGGCTAACAAGATCTCTGATGACGTCCAATCGAGGTCTCAAACTAGAAGGAGAGGACCAGTATATAGTCGTAAGGAGATCATGATGATTCCGCAACGCATCTAGGTCTTCTTGCGCCAGGTTCTCTTCTTTGTGATATATGCGCCCATTGAGGGGCATAAATCTCCAAGCTATTCTGTGAATCTTCTCGTCTGGATAAATATCCTGCATGTTAATAAGGCCAGTCGCAAGGAGTTTCAGAAAAATCTGGAAAGATTTATCTTCGGGTTGAATATCCAGGGACAACCGATATTCTAGCCGCTCAAGGAATGCTGCAGATCCGCGTACTTCTTCATTGCTCAGATTGTTGAGGCCTTTGCGGGCGTAAAAGTCAAATATCACATTGAGAATAGGCTCGCATCGCCGCCAACCCCAGTGTTGTATTAAATGATGGCATCGCCCCATCACCGCACGCACATAGGAATTAACTGTGGTATTAGAGCTTCTTAACGTCTCAGCATATGAAAAGAAAACGTGAGTTAGCATTGTCTTAATCACGATCCAGTTTTCGGAAGATATCTGGTATCTTTGACCGAGTTTGAGTAGCCCCTGAGAATCGAACTCTAATAGTGGTAAGAGGCTGAATATGTCAAACCAAACCCGATCCAGAATTTGGACATTAAATTCTGTCTTGACACATGGCAGTAGCTCCTCGGCAACCAAGTCCCAGAATGTGTATCCAGACGGTGTGGGGAGCTGAGGGAAGATGTGGAATAAAATCACTATACATTCTACTGCAGGGTTTTTATCCTGGATACCGGCTTCTCGGACCGAGAGGTTGTTGTTTTCTTCCAGGAAAGTTCTAATTGGGTCCATCCCTTTTCGTAGGAGATGTTTTACCAAGATCAAGGCCGCCTCTTTCTTTATCGCTCTAATCGCTTGTGCAGATTCTGGTGCTACACTTCCATGAGTTGATACTTTCTCCACTTGACTTATAACAACTAATTGCAATGCTAGAAGTCGGAGTAATCTCAATAGGCCGGTAACATCAAACGCAGTGGAAGTTTCTACTTGTGTCACTAATTCCATTTTTACATCCTGCATAATTTCTAACATCTTAGTGACGAAGGGGTCCCAGTCTACGGCCTCTGAAAAGCTGAGATTCTTGGAGATATACCGAATGATGGACCGCATAGCTGAGGAAGCCCGACTGATATTGTCCTCACCCCTGAGAACCGAATCATTCTCACGGAGCGCCGACTTCAAAGTAGATGCAAGTATACTTAATTGCGTTGCAATAGCGTTGTTCCAACAATCTAGTTGAGTTACATGACCGTCGATATTGATATGTTCATGTCTGCAGGTAACGTCAAAATCTCGCTCGGTAAATGTTAAGGAGAGGCGAAATTCGCCACTACCTATGAAGGTACCTTGATGAAAGTATGTTCCACGTTGTAGTGGCCGGACATTAAAGTCCATGGAATAGCGGCTGCCAAATGGAGCGAACCCGCACAAAATAGAGGTTGCAGACGGTTGAGCTGAGACGGAAACAGAACTATTAGTTACTGGTAGAGGTTCGTCCATTTGCAGAAAATCCCATGAGTCAGCAGGAATGTGTCGTGCTTGTGATTTACGAGCTTTTCGAACAATATTTCGAGATATATCTTGACCATGGATGTCCACTTCAGTGCGTTCCTTATCGGGTATGTGGGAGACTTCCAACGATGTATCTATCGTCTCCTCATGTGCTAAAAATCTAGCTAGTTGGTGATTGGATAAATTTGCACGGTCTCTAGGAAAGTCTACAAGGCTCTTCTCGGCGAGAGCTAAGGACTTTCGAAATGCGGTTTTGCGATTTCGTGCGTCGTATAGAGCCTCAGGTGCTTCTAATTGGGCTGTCCGAGAGGAGGAAAGCTCATTAGGTCTCAGAGATGTCCCGTGTTTCTTTGTGGATAATTGAGGACCGAAAGTAACCTCTTCGAGGTCTGGAACCGCTTTCCCATAAGGTTTGAGTTTTCCATGCTTTGGACGCGAAACAGATAAGAGTGTGAGTCCATCGTCTTTCCTCTGTTGCAAGCCATGAGAGCGCGATCTTGAGCTAGGTTGCTGATGTGGACGAGGTAACAACTGCTGGCACTGAATCGTGACATCAGCTAGAGGTTTTCGGCTAGGTTGAGCGTGTTCCCGTCTGGCCGGAGCAGTCCGTGGAGCGATCTTGCCCGCTCGCCAGCTATGTAGTGCAATATTAGCATCCTCTGTGTCTTCGTAGGTTAGAAGCCGTATGTGCTTCTGAGTTGGACTATGCCGTGCTTCATCTGGTCGCCTACGAGCAGACCGTACAGCTACTCTAATAAAATCCGGTATCGTTCCATTTACGCTCAAATCAGATGGTTTGACATCTAAAATACTCAACCGCGGAGGACGGACACGAACTTTACGTTTATTAGATACCGCATGCTCTCTGTCACGTTTTGAAGGGTTTTCAACGATGTGTGTAGAGATATGTGCCTTAGTTTGCGTTGTTGATACACCTTTCCCAGAAGCCCGGAAGCTACTAGTCAATTTTAATTGTCTTTTTCGCGGTTCCGAAGCAATTGTCCTGGTTCGACTGGTCGAAGGGAACATGGGCTCAACCCAATTATCTTCCTCAACCTCTAGACCGTCAGATCGATAGCTCTCATCATTGAAGACGTTTACGAGTTGTTTATTACCGACCGGACCAGTGACCATAGCCTTAGTGGTATGCTCTGGCTCGTTTGATGAACCCGAGTCTTCTAGTAATAGTCCTTTAGTGTCAACGATTTGAGCAGCTTCGAATTCGTTCCTAGACGATACAACCCTCGTGAGAACTCTTCGGGCAACACCTCTCTGGTCTGTAGATGTAACATGCGATGGTGATGTGTGACGCCGCGACGCCCGACTGATAGCTTCCCGAGACGTTTGAGCTTGTCGGTCAAGCGTCAACCATGAAGCTGGTAGGACACCCTTGATCTTCTTTTCAGCATAGCGAAGCGTTCCGCTTGACTGACTCCCCTCAGAATCAGAGGATGAAGATACATCGATAATATTCGTATGAGATATTTGTGGGTTAAGATTTGCTCTAGATGATACAGACTCCTCATTCTCTTCGCTGATTACAATGTGTCGTACTCTTTCAGTACGGGATGATTGCAAAGGAGTACGTAAATGGTCTGGTGAGATACCCTCGGGGATGTATAACCTTTTTGCAGGTCTTTGTGGACTTTGTGGAGCCGAGGTTTGAGAAGATATGGGAGGGAAGGATGGAACGTCAAAAACGTTGTGAGGACAGGCGTTATCAGTCAAAGATGAAGATGACCCAGGAAATACCAGGGTATTCGAAGCGTCCTGCCGGTCAGACAACGAGACATGAGCCGTTTTTCGTCTCTTGGGTCCATTTTGTACATGCCCAATTGCATTTCTCTCAATTAAGGTTGCAAGGTCTGGAAATTCATCATCCTCCCCGCTTCCCCTAACAGGCTCTAAATGGGCCGAAGAAGAGCGCAGACCATGGCAGTCATGTAGTTGAAGAATGGATGATGTATTTGATGATGTTATGGGTTGGGTGTCTGTATGGATATCATCTTCAGCCATTTCTTGATACTGAATATCATCTTGAACAGCTCCGGGTTGACTTTCCCCAGGAGGGAAGCCGAGATTGACTGGACGGATGCCTCTTGTTTTCAAAGTCCGTTTATAGAGTTCGTTCTCCAACATATATGGGTGCAACTGTATCGCTTTACGCTGACGAAAAGTTCGTCCAGCCGTACGTTGCGCGATGTTCGCCGGTACCCCATCTATGTCAACTGTTCGAGCAATGCATCGAGGAGATATATCAACCCGGACTAATGTATTTCCGGTTCTGTGCGTATGCGAAATCGGGTTTTCTTGACTCTGAGTAATTGTATTAGTTCTATCGGATACAGGCGATGACGAGAATTCGGTAAGAGGGGAGGAAGGGGCAGGGCTAATGTGATGAGATTGATTTTCAGCACTTGAGTCCGACAGTTCTAAGACGGTTGATATGGACAATCGCCTATCCGAAGCTTGGGCTGGAAGATCCTGCTGGCCATCATCGGTATTGGTATCATCTTCGATATCGATACCCGTGCGGTTAACTACGTTAACTTGGGAGCAAACCGCCGGAACGAGAGTTATTTCTTCCAGATCTTCATGATTTACTTGAGGCTCGATCGCTTGATCATTGATTCCAGAGAGGGAGATTCCAGAGAGGGAGATTCCAGAGATTTGTAGTGGGTACTGCTGATTGTTGTTGACGCGTTCGCGACTTTGGGAGTCGTCGCTGTTCAGTTCTTCGTCTTCATCGGAGTCCTGGACGAAACCGGTCTGCCTCCACGATTTCATTGAGACAGAGACTCATTCCATACATTAGACTTTAACAAGCATATAGAGACGATCGTAATAGTTGGAGATATGGATGCCGATATTCGCGACACGGAACGAGCTTATCGATAAAGGCTTAGATTCAAATACTAGCGCGTCGGGTAAGGGTCCACTTTCCCGTGCTGTCAAGCTTCATCAGGATATCCATTATAGAGGCAATTCACACTCTAACCATATTATTACTTCAAAATCATGGGCAAATTCAAAAATCCTTTGCCAATTCTCTTGGTAACGATCTTCGGCATAGGAAATGGTACTTTCCCAGCTCTTTAGATGCTTGATAAAGACAATTCACTAAGCACGTATAGGGATTTACACTTTCGGCCCTATTCTCCAACAACATGAAGGAGAAAGGGGCAAACCATTACAGTAAGGAACCTGCGCATAGAATATTAGCTTGAGAGGCTCATTCCGCTACAGACAAGATCTTGATGCCAGCAACACAGTGGTCTCCGAAAAATCCCAAATTGCAACACCCAGACCAGGTCCTACCGATGAGGAGCTTCTGCAAAAATCGCCTTGGATCTCGCTAAAGAATTGGTTGTCCGGCTCGAAGAACAATGACAAAGATCCTTAAATATCCACATATCAAAGACTTGCGACGCGAAAAATAAAGAAATGTGAATAACGTTTTTTACGTTGTCGAACTGGCCAGTTCGGCGGTAGTGGTGACCACTTATCAAGTATTTGTCACTTAAGGCACGAAGCAATAAGTGTTTCATCGACAACAAAACGGTCAATTACTGTGGTATTGCATACTGGAAAATTTCCCAACAACTGGATTGATGATGTTCCCGCCGCTCAAAGTACCCTCACGAGAGATGAAAGCAAAATAAGTTGATCCCGCAACTCTATGCATATACTTATCGAAGCTTAAACGGACAATAACTTTACTATGTTGTGGCCATTTTGCTCGGGGTTTACGAATGTAGGTTTTATTCACTTTCAAAAAAAAAAACCCCCACCGGATGGTAACCATTGAAAGGTATTCATTGGTGATCTCCTTCGATCTCAGATACAGAATGGCATTCGATGGGATGATGCCACTCTATCTCCTCTGCTATTGCCTAGAGAGGGGCGTAGAAGTGGTATTTTCATATCTACAATAAGGAGTAAGCTTGGGTTACCGTAAATAGAAATTTGACTAGTCGACTCGATCAATAGGGCTCGATGTTGAATGGGCGTTCCGGGTTGGATGATAAAACGGTGTGAGGCTAATTCATTTAATGATTCCCTTCCTACCTAGTCACAGCTACCGAACACTGGGCTAAGGTATCGGTCACTTTCCTTTGGTAGAAATTCATAAGGTAGTGTTTTATTGAAGCCAGATTTTTAGCCACTTCCTTCAGTCCAGTCCCAATGCCTGATATTGAAATGCACATTCATGAGGAAGTCATGATATCTACTCAATATCTAAAACCAGGCCTTTCACCGCCCCAAAACATATTTTATCTCTTGTTTGCTTTTCAACTTTTCTCAACAGTCAAACTACACGATTAACTCGCATCAGTCCCTTGCAACTATTCGTCATGAATGACAGTGAAACTAGAACCCTTGCGTATTACAGTAGCATTATCCCGCGTTCCTAACCTTAAACTAGAAGGTCGATCGGATTATTTTTTTCACTAGAGTCTACCCTACCTACCTTAAAGTTCCAATCTCTCGGTTATAAGAAATGACCGGAAGGCGGGAACGCCACCTTTGTAGTTCTACCAAGGAAACGAATGGATGAGTACCTCTCTAACATGTAAAAACCCTCACCATCCAGGAACCGTCAACCCGTCAAAATTTCTACTGTTCCTCCCGCAAACAATGCAGCTCTGTACACTGCTACATATCACAACTACGGCCAGTTTCGTAAGATAAGATGCCATATACCTGAGTGGAAGGTAACCAATTCATCTTGAGTTTGACAGAGCTTTCCATGATGCAAGACAACTCCCCAGACCAAGACTATGCACGTCTATATCCCATCGCGGCATCAACTCCGCAGGTATTCAGGTATTGGTCGCACAACATCTCCAGCGCTTCTTATCGAGTTTCGCGAGGATGGCATGAGTTTCCATATCCGAAGAGTACTCGGTTCAGGGATGATGCTATCGTTAGCATCGGAGAATAGGAATGCTACAGCTAGACTATGACTGATCTATCTCGCTCTTTAACCCTTTTCGAAGACGGCATTCCTAAGGTATAATGTGAACTATTTTCACTCGAACACCTCGGACGTGGGATGATATTGGCGACTAAGCTTCTGCTTTGTCTTCCATACCACAGTCTCGATACCATCAATTATTTCTTTTAGATCCTACCTAGGATAGCTGAACATTGTCTGTCGCTCTCTCTACCTTCCTAAGTAGTGGCTTTTTGCTAATTTTTAGGATATTCGCTGCGCAACATTGGTGACTGAACCTCCTTGAAGCTTGAGTGGCTACCAGAAGCATTTAATCCGAAGCTTAAGACTCCAACAGACCCTTTTGATTCCATGTTTATCCAAAACAATCAGCTGTAATACACTTCTTAGAGTGCCCAGTCTCTGAGCCAGCTTGAAAGTTTTTGACAATAGCAATGGAATATGACGATCCGGAACCAATGGGTAGTGACGATGCTGCAATTGATCAGGGGTATGATCCGGAGTATTCTGTACTGTATTTGCACCAAAATATGGAGCTCGCGACCATATGTGTTGTAAACTCACTCATACGTAAACTTCTTCGATGGCCGACATCATTTGAGGTTAATTAATGAATTTTAGTGTTCGTCATTATTAGTAGACTGTAGCTCAGATGCTCGAAAGGTAAGCACATCAAAGCAGATGATATATGGATCGTACTTTCTGGTGTAGGTGATGCAAACTATTAGCATCCAACTTATTAAAAACCTTTTTTAAAACACAGACAGACCATTTTGATATTTCCACATTGAGTCTGTCAGTTGGGTACAAGCCGATATGGGAGTGGGTTTCACGCTCGAAATATCCCAGACCAATGGGTGGTTCCCTGCCGGATAGTACGTACAATGAGTATTATTTAATATTCCTTGCCTATGCTAATTACGACTTTGCGTCAACAGTTTGTTTGGTGATGGTGTGGGTATTACATTATCTTTTCCATGATAAAGGTTTCTGTGTGTTGTTGTCTAATGAATATCCGTAAGTACAAGTAAGTTACTGCGCATGCAGCCTTAAAGCTATGGCGCAACTCTCTATATACATAAATCCCTTTTCAGGGCCTTTATATGCTTAGTGAAGTCTTCAGTAGTTTAACCCACTGGTAATTTATATGTAAAGGAAAGCCATTACGTTTAAACTCCATATAAAGGAAATTGTTGGAAAACCGTCTTTCTTCCTCTTCACCATCTCTTTTCTAATTTCCATTTCTATGCTATACATCTTGTTATCTTCTGTAGACTTTATGCTTCTACTCTATCTATATCTCCTGCGTGTATTAACCATCTGGCGGTAGAGATTTGAGTTTTTGCTAAAAACTTGAATAACACCTGTTTGCCTAACTTTGTGCAAAAAATCTTTGCCATTGTTAGCTTTGATCTTAGTTCCTTCCTCATTTCCTTGCATTCCTTAGAGTAGTGTGCACAATGTAAAATTAGGTGTGTTGGTGTTTGGAGTGATTGACAGTCTCTGAAGCACTTCCCTTCTTCATCTTTCCCAATCACCTTAGAGTAAGATTTGAAGAATCCAATACCAGTCTTAAGTTGAAAGTATGCTGCTTGGATCTTCTTCTGGACATTGGATCCGGGTATACCGAGTGAGAAACGCACAAGATCTCTGCAAATGCGTGTATAATGTTTGCCTTGTTTCTTGCTATTGGCTTCCCAGCTTTGTTTCCAATCAGATAAGATCTTTTCCTTGCCTTTCCGTTTAATATAACTGAGTGATGTGAATGAAGTGCCTATGGGCTTGCGGCCCAGTCCCTTTTTAGCCAGCTTGTCTGCTATGTCATTCCCAAAGATGTTCTTATGACCGGGAAACCAGCTGAAGGTAATTCTCATTTCCCATTCATTACAGTATTGTAGGTAATGCAATACAATGGAATTAAAAAAAAAAAACAGGAGTACAAGCCAAGATTTACTTATCGCGATAAGAGATACTATCCCACAAAAATTCACCTCATTCACTCAGTAATAACGTCACTTGCAGGCACTTTTTACAGAAACCAATATTAACCCTGGCGGCGATTCCGTTCAGATTCAAAGCTGGTGGTGCCAGTATGGCGCCAATAGTAGACCATCACCACAGGAGTACTACCAAGTCCTCGCACAAACCTTTCAAAGCCCGCCACGCAACTAAAAGTGCCTTGAAGGAAAAGTCAAAAGGTGTGAAAACTCTCGCTGGTTATATGCATGGAGATACACTGACATGGCGAAATTAGGCAAGGTCGAACATTTTGAAAAAGGCTCGCGCAAAACCCCACACCAGCAGGTTATGTCTAAGCTCGACCGGCGAAATCAAGCAAAACAGAAGCGCTTGCTGAATCACCATGACCATATCAAAGCCACAAGCCTCTTTTCAGGTAGGGATGGGGCACCCAGGATTGTAGCTGTTATCCCTGTTTGTCGAGATGTGTCAGGACCGGAAGTCGTACGAAGCCTGAATAAAAGCGTCGATCTAGATGAGCAGGCTCCAGAGCTAGGCTATATGAAAGCAAACATAGAGAGATTCAAGCAGAAAATCGAATACGTGATAGTCTCCAGGGATATTATGACTATTCTAAATGCTTGTAGAGCCGCGGAATTCGTTTTATTCGTACTAAGTGCTAATGAGGAGGTTGATGATGTGGGGGAATTAATTCTACGGACAGTTGAGAGTCAAGGCGTATCTAACGTCATCACTGTAGTGCAGGTAGATAGTTTACCTTCATATGAGTCTTTCGAATACTGACGGCTTCTTTAGAATCTCGAGAAAATCGAGCCGGCGAAACGGAGGCCGCAACTATTATCCTCTCTCAAATCATACATTACTCATTTCTATCCCACACAAGAGAAAGTTTACTCCCTTGACTCTCGGCAAGACTGCGCGAATGTTCTTCGATCCCTCTGCACGCTCACACCAAAAGGAATCAAATGGCGAGAAGATAGAAGCTGGATGTTAGTAGAAGATGTGCGGTGGTCGGGTGGCAAGAAAGCATTGATCGATGGAAATGAGACTGGGGAAGTCATTCTTTCGGGGATTGTAAGAGGGAAGGGGCTGAAGGCGGACCGTTTGGTACAAGTTGGGGACTGGGGAGATTTTCAAATTGAGAAAATTGTCGCCGCACCTTTAGGGGGAAAAAAGGCTAAAGGAGAAGATATGGCTCTTGACGAAGCGAGTACCCCTAAGATTCTAGATCACCCAACAGAAGATCAGGATGATATGAATGAGCTTGCGCCCGAGGAAGCGGTAATGGAAGACGTTGATGATACGGGTGATTCGGCCATCCCTACGGGGCGTAAAGGGGTATTGCTAGATGATCACCACTACTTCTCCGACGAAGAGGCATACGATAAAGTCCTTTCCAAGCGGTTACCACGAGGTACGTCTAAATACCAAGCTGCGTGGTATCTTGGGGACGTATCGGACTCGGGATCAGACCTTGAAGACGTGGACGAGAGCATGTTTGATGGACCAACGGATGGGTTAGCGGATCCGGCGGATGGAATGGAAGGCGTAGACTTCAATCAGATGGACCCTACGGAGGCTGGCCCATCTGAATATCCGCCGTCTGAGATGTTCCTAGATCCATCGCCCGATGAAGAAGCGGAACAGCTCACAGCATATCGCGCCCAACGGAAGGATGCTAAAGAAGATCTCGAATTTCCAGATGAGGTCGAATTACATCCTCATGTATCTGCTCGAGAGCGTTTGGCTCGTTATCGCGGTCTTAAGAGTCTTCGAACAAGCACCTGGGAAACAGAAGAGGATAGACCGTACGAGCCAGAAGAGTGGCGACGGCTACTCGAGATATCGAACTACAAGGTTGCTAAAAGTCGTGTACTACGTGAAGCTCTAGTTGGGGGCGTGAAACCTGGTACACACGTTTTGATCTACTTGCGCAATGTTCCCCTCTCTCTTCAGCATTCATATGACCCGTCCCAACCACTCGCACTCTTCTCACTACATCGACATGAGCACAAACGCACCGCCGTCAACTATAGTATCACTCTCAGCTCTGACTACGAAGCACCACTGAAATCGAAAGAGGAACTTATTCTTCAGTGTGGTCCTCGACGGTTTATCATAAACCCTCTTTTCTCCCAAGCGGGTAACACTTCCAACGATGTCCATAAATTTGACCGCTATCTTCATCCTGGGCGAAGTGCCATTGCGACATTTACTGCTCCGCTGACCTGGGGATCCGTTCCAGCTCTTTTCTTCAAACGGGTCTCTAAGGAAGTAGATATTTCCGAGGATGACAATGAGATGGACACTACGATCACCCAAATCACGCTAATCCCTTTACGCCTCGTCGCTACGGGAACTTCTCTCCCGCCTTCAACGAACCGTGTGATCGCGAAGCGCGCCATTCTCACCGGTCATCCTTACAAGATACATAAGAAGCTTGTTACTGTCCGATATATGTTCTTCAACGCAGAAGACGTGGCGTGGTTCAAAGCTTTGCAGCTCTGGACTAAAAGGGGTAGGAGTGGATATATCAAGGAGTCTTTGGGTACACATGGGTATTTTAAGGCTACGTTTGATGGTAAGATTAACCCGATGGATGCGGTGGGTATGAGTCTCTATAAAAGGGTTTGGCCTCGTCCGGCAAGAGTGTGGAAGGGGTTCGAAATGGAAGATGAAAAAGTGGAGCAGGACGTCATGAAAGTTTGACCGCAGAAGTTGACTTCAATAACGAAAATGTGAAGAAGAATACAGAAATTCAGTGGTTCACGAAACTCATAAGTTGATCTCTGTTCCTCCGTAATATAGACACACAGCTCAGCTAAATCGGATTATCCTTTGCCAATAATCTGCTGATTGGTACTATGCGCTATTAGATGGAATATAAGGTAAAGAATCAACTAGAGCCAAGAATGAGACCCTCTATGATCCAGGGAGATCGATGGTTTTGCTATCCTATTGGAATCATAAATACAAAGGTAAACATTCCGATACGGCCAGTTCCCTTCGGTCAATACGTCGTGCGGTGAGGACTCTCCCAAGCCCGAGATAATTTGGGAAGGTTGATTAATCTGTACTGTTATCCTTACTAGTTCTTCGATGATGGAATTCTTAATGCTTCTTTTCCTGATACCCGAAATGCGGGTTAGTTCTAGTACTAGAAGCCCTTCCTCTTCGTCCGAACTCGGTCCTGGTGTTGCAAATTTGGAATGTCATCTGGTAGTTGCACAAGTGAAAAGTGTATGAAAAGATGGTTACATGCACTCCTCTGCCTTTCTCATCGACTCTTGTGTATATTATTGCCTTTTCTTCCTCATAAAAGATGGGTTTGCGATCGATTCTTGTGTCTTTCGTACCTGCTGGTGACAGCTCCAAAAAACGCATAATCTCCATCGGTTGTCAAGATCGACGACCAGGATCCTCATCCAGCCATGACGTTCGCTCTCATTTTCTGACTAACACTAAAACGACCACACGACCTGCTTCTCAGTGTTCTATTTTGCAAAATCTATCGCCGGCATATAATGTTCATCCCTCGAGTATAGACTCACAAAGCTCCAAATCCGGTTCTAAGAAAAGCAGAAACTTCCTACTACAGATGGCTACAGATCAATCTGCATCCCGCGCTGCCCGCCGACAGCTTGCCGAACACCTCCGCGATAACTGGACGTGGCCTCCCACTTTCACCCCACTAGAAACGGATGAAGACCCGATCGTGAAGGCAACTCTGACTCGTGAACGGTATTATAGTTCATATTCCTCAGAAGATGAAGACGAAACCCCGATCTCCAATCCTAGCACTGCAGCTGCAACAGTGGGCCTTGAGAAGCGTGAACATGCGCGTACAATGAGCGACCCTTACCGGTTCGAAGGCCCTGATGCAGTCGGCCCAGAGTTGAAAAAGGAGACAGAAAGCAAGAGACGGCGACGTTGGAGGGAAGAGGCAGAAGAAATGACGTGGAACGAGGGCCTCCGATGCTGGATTGAGAGACGGGACTATTGGACCGGTGCTACCGGGGTAAGGAGACGTGCCGTCGGGGTCTCAACAATGCATGGAACCAACGGACACGCCATAGCTGCTCAAGTTTTGGAAAGCTATGTCTCTCAACCCAGCGACCCAGGATCGCATCCAGAGAGGAAAGGGAACCCGCACCGCGAGACCTCCACAACGGCCGAATCCCGTAATTCCACCGCCTCTACAAACTCCAACCTAAGCGTCCTCACCATCTCCACACCTCCCTCCTCTATCTCCCTCCCACATCCCTCCACTTCAACTGACCTTGCGCCCCTCATCCCCCTTGTCCCGCCTCTACTTCCCCCAACCAACTCTCTCCGAGCCCAGATAAACCCCGCCCTCTACCCCGAGATCTACACGAAGGTTGTGCTCTCATCGCGCACGCCCTCGGTCCCCATAAATCTTGCCGATATGACACGGGCTCTGGTGCAAGGCTGGAAAGATGACGGCGAGTGGCCGCCGAAACCAAGCATACCGGAGCCAGTGATTGCGGGCAAACGGGGAAAACTGGCGAGACGGGTCGTACCTGGGATGAGAGGGGAAGTAGGAGAGGGAGGTCAGGGTGCCGTAGCGTCTAGAGAAAAGCATCCACATGTGAAACGTGGGGTTGAGAGTGTAAAAAGAGCGTTTAGATTGAGTGGGAGTGGAAGCGGAGAGAGAAGTGAGGAGAAGTTGGGTGATTGAAGTGGTAAAGAGATACCCCACTTTGTCGCGTATACTGAATTTTCAAGAGTAGTGATGGAGCAAATTTGTAGGCGAAATACCCCTTGCATGACAATCAAGCGGCATCACGCACAGAAATACTGAAAAGTTTCAGAACTCAAGACATTGAGGCTTAAGGGATCAGTTACAGAAAAGGTAAAACTTTGCTACAGTAACTACATTTTGATATGCGCCGCGGGTATGGGTAATTATTGCAGATACCCGGAGCTAGGTATCTGTCGGGAAGACCCGAAATGCGGGTATCCCGATTCACATGGCCGAATACCTTATCCCTCGCCCATGGGTGGCGTAATTCTTGGTATAAGGAAACAGAAAACTAGACATCTAGACTAGTATACCCTTCACCCACGACGCCCATCATCCTGCATCGTATATCCTGGTATTACTCCATAGTGCATCGAGCCAGTTCGTGAGAATTTATGGCACGCTAAAAGCTGCAACCTGATTGAAAATCAACCACATGCCCTACCAATCCTACACAACCAACCTCCTCGCATCCTCGACTGCAATTCTACCGACCTTTTTCAAAAAAGTCTTCTGCTCACCCTCTCTATACCTCTCCCACGCATCCAAACCCTCCTTAGTGCCAATATCTAAGGTCTCATAGCCCTGCTTGATCACACCTGCGACCTCCTTTGGCGACAAATTCCTCCTTCCCTTCTCTTGTAACAGTTGCTTATAATGGCCCTCTACTGAAATCAGTATCTCAATAGCAGCCGCCGTGCTTGGCTGTTTTGAGAGTTCGAAAGCGTCACGCAATGCTGTGAGGGAGTCGCCAGTCTCGACGAGCTTATAGAATAGATCATCGTAAGAGGCGGGGTCGGGGAGGAAAGATTCTCCGGCGGAGAGGGAGAAAGCAAGCAGAGAGAGGAGGTGCGTCATTAGAGTCGGGGTCGAGGGGTGCGGAAGAATGTCGGATGTGTAGGTGATCAGGAATTTGATGAACGAGAGAAGAGAGCGCCAGAATTCGGACCAGTGGTATGCTGCCAGAAATTAGAGTTAGTGCTGGTGAGAAACTGGATATGCTTACCCAGGCGGACTCTGGATCTGCTGAGGAAGGATATGACACGGAGCATTAGACCGAGACATAGGCTTCACTTGTAAGTTGGTGAATTAAACCAGGGGTCTGTCATAAACTTACATGTATAGATCTAAGTCCAGGCGACGCCGGAGATTGTGGTTTATTCCGTCAATTAGGATGTCTAGTAGGACGGTAGCTAAGACACGATCACCTTTAACAATCGGTAGATATGGTTGCCTTTGCCGGCATAGTCTGACGGAAGTCTTGCTCTCATCACTGCAAATTCTTTTCGCCAGGACCTGATCTTCGATAAGGATTTGAATAATATGTAGATTGAGGGTCGTATAAAGTGCCGTCCGAGACGAGCGATAAGCATGTTGAATTAGGTAAGAAGTGAGTGAGAGAAAGCTACTAAACGGCGTTGAAGAGTTTCTTAACTCGGACGGTAGGGTGACAAGATTAAAACAGAACAGTTTGTTGGCAACAGAGAAGTCGTAGGTAGACAATAACAGGGCGCTTTCAGGTCCAGGTCTACCACCGTTAGTGCATATTATAGATAGGAAATAGAACGTACAATGCAGCAAATAATGCCTTAGTTTCTTCAGCTGTATGAATCGGGGTAGTTGGTTGAGATCCAGCAGCGAGAGCCCCTAAGCCTAAGTACGAGATAGTGTTACTCAGAGTCCAACCCTCAGGAATATCTTCTTGCACGGCTACATATTTATCCCTTGCTATACAACAAATGGTTCCAACACAATAAGTGATTTTCCGTATAGCTGCGTCATTCACAAAATCATCGAGCCGTAAGCGATACGGATTTTGAAACTCGAACTTGTTATAGTTCGCGAGTAAGCCAAGGAGAACGAAAGGGTCCAGTAATTGTACGTTATCATCATACTCTTGAACTAACTTGACAACATTAGATTGGTCTACAGTAGAGCAAATTCGCATACCTTCATTAATGCAGGGAATAAGTCTCGATGTGTAAAGTATGAAATCAATCCCGTCTGGTACGCGCCGGAAGTGATGGAAATAGCGGTTCGTACAGCTTTAAGCCGGATGTGAACTATTGAAAAGTCAATAGAACCCTTTGTATTCTCGGGAGTGTCCCTTACTATTCCTACCACTTCGAATCACAGTATCGAGAGCACCCACAAAATTAGAGAAAACAGCGTCCGCATCGTGGAGTCCCGCTAATACAGAAATGATATCAGAACTGGGATTTGTATATTTCTTGCTCAATACTGCTCCTAAGAAGACTGTCAAGGTCTGGTCTGTAAGTAGGTAGGGTAGTTGTTTTTAATGGAGGTATTCTTACATCGAGGGCTACTTCATCTTGGGGCGCAATCGCAGTTTTCACATGCTCAATGGCTCTGGAAAAAAGTTCTTGTGGGTGCTCCTAGTATACAGAATGAGCTAATAGAATCGTAACGAAGGAATCGACGTAGAATTACGTGGTGGTGAAGTAGCTCCTCAGGCTTCAGGTCGCTGAGAATGCGCCGTAAGCTAGGAGCGTCGGGTCGGTGAAGGAAGAACTCCCGCCAGAAGCCCTCTGATAATTCAGTATCTTCTTCTTGTCCCTATATAACTATCAGCATATGTTATATCTCCAGAGTGAATACGCACATTGAACAAGATCTCGTAAAGCTGTATAATCTTAGGTTGAAAGGACTCCGGTCTTGATTGTTGAGTCAGTGGAGAGGCTTCCATTCCTAGGTATTGCGGAGAGCAGAGATTATCGCGGATGAAAGAGATCTTTTGTCCACTGATAAAAGTAACGGACCAACAAGGTATGAACGGATTAAACCGTGCGATGCATGCCTGGCTTGCTGACAATAAAAGTCAACACACCTAGTTCTAGATTGAGCTATGTAACCCTTTAGTTCTAAAGTATGCCAAGGATCACTAGCTAGAACTACATCACTTTTGCTGTAAATTTTCAACGTTATTTCTTCAAACAGACTCCATTTCTTAAAGTTTCTTGCGAATAATCGTGTGATCTATAAGGTACGGTATTACCTTAGTTCTTCAAGGAGCCTGAGTTTTTGATGCAAAAGGTTACGGTTTAGTCTTACATAAGACGTTCCTAACGGTTAAAGCTCTGCTGAAAGTCAAGCAATTTTCAAGATCGACCTTAACGTCATAACCATTTTTATGAACTCATGGGTGAATCAGCCAATTCAGCAGCACTGCTACTCGGCCTCTCAGGTCCATCTTCCTCTGGAAAGACCACTCTGGCGCGTCTACTCCGCGACATTCTGCCTAACACTTCGATCCTGCACATTGACGACTTCTACAAGACTGATAAGGACATACCAGTGAATGAAGACGGTCTACAAGACTGGGATTGCCTAGATTCTCTCGACCTACCATTACTAACCTCCACACTAGAGTATATCAAGGAGCATGGGAGACCGCCGACAAACTTCATCTCAAAGGAGGATCAAAATGAAGTCGGGGAGTCAGGGGTGAGCGAAAAGACTGTGGTACAGTTCAGAGAAGAGATTCAGCATGTTTGTGGAGATCGTGCTTTCGACAGCCCTATCGTGATCATCGATGGCTTCCTGCTGTACTCAGACATTCCGCCACTATCTAAGGTCACAGAGCTACTGGATGTCAAACTTTTCCTCCACAACGTTACGTACCAGACAGTCAAAAGGCGTCGAGAGGCGAGAAAAGGATATGTTACATTGGAAGGGTTTTGGGAAGATCCTCCCGGTTATGTGGATAAGATTGTATGGCCTAACTATGTAAAAGACCACAAATTCTTGTTCTACGATGGCGATGTTGAGGGTAGGTTGAATGAAGAGGTGTGTAAGGAGCTAGGTATTCGAGGAATGCCGGAAAGGGGGGACAACCAGATTTCTATACAAGATATGTTAGAATGGGCATTAGCTGCAGTGAAGGAAGACTTTCGGCAGAAATAGTGAGATGCGAGAATCGGGATGACGCATGAATATGTCAAACCTAGGTGTACGATACAGCTCCAAGCCGGTACAGACCAGCAGTGGTATTGGTTCTAATGTGATAGCCTTTGAGTTACGATTTGGCTTCTTATAAACAAGGTGGGGTTGAGCAGGATTCAGGTAAAAAGTAATCCCTCTGACTGTCCTAGACGGCACCCCTTCATGACTGGAAATAGAATGATAATAGCGTAACGCCACAACTCCGCAATAATAAATCATCCCCGAGTACAGCCTAGCGAAACTTGCTCACAATAACTGCAATGATCAAAAGAACTAGCACCGTGATAATCGCAATGGTAATTATCCGATTCGTAGCCATCCTAATGATATTAGCGATGGTTTGTGTAGTTGTCAAAAGTAGGGAGTCAGTACCTACGCGCCATCCCTCTTAACGTTTTAATGCTTCGATCTGTATACTCCTCACTGTCTAGGATCGTCTCTCTAGTATGTCCCATCGTCTCCCTCTGTATAGCCAAATCATCCAGTATGTTCCTTCCAATGTCTTCCGTTTCGTCTGCTATCCTCTGGCTTTCTCTCAACCGGTAGCTGCTTTGCCCCTGACGATCAGTGTTATTCAGTAGGCGCTGACGCTGGATAGCCTCCTCTTCCATAAAGCCGAAATGATGAGCATGTTGATCGTCAGAAACGGGTTTTAGTTTCCGGCGTAGGTTCTCGACCTCTTCTTTATACTTCTTGTACCTTTTCTCCATAATATTCTTGACGTTTTTAGGAACATCTTGATTGTTCATTTCCAGATTCAAATTGGCGAGCTACTCCATGTTAGTCTAGTAAGAGGCGACATTGCAAACTCATCTATCCTGACCAGCTCCAGGTATTTTCGTTCGAATACCTTGGCCACAGAGTCCGTAAAAGATAGGATAAGACTCACTAAAGTATTTGCCTCCTCTAGATCTGGACCTGCGGAGCCTACAACTTGATGCCTGTCTTTCCCCTCAAGCTTCTTCTTCAGTCTCCGTAATATTTCTTGCAGCTCGTTTTCATAGCCACTGAAGGTCTCAAGACCAATCTCGGTATCTATAAGGTTCGACATCTCTACTGCAAGATCTCTTCACCAGCGTTGAACGTCCGTTCTTAGGTTCAGTACTTCTGAGGTCGGGGTCACGACATTCGATACGGCGGAGTGAGTGATGAGAGTGGAGAAGTCAGAAACAAGGAGGTTTCCTTGACTTGGTTACGTCAAAAATTCTGGGTAAGGTATCGTTGGTTCGCCTAGGTACTAGGACACTGTCGAAGATTTTTGATGATGGTAGTTGAAAAGGTCCCGTAATGGCCTTCCAGAGATGACGACCCAAGGGAGCCGGTCTGGAGTTGTCTTGGCGCTCGGCGGGTTTCTTTGACCATACCATAAAAACTCAGGTGTTGTCTCCCGGTAGCATAGCGCAAACTAACCAAAGGGGGTGCTAATCGTCCTAGATTATAAAATAGTAGCGCGCTAGAACGAATACCTACAGACTAATACCCTCTCTGGTTAGTTTACGCTATGCTACCGAGAGACAACACCTGAGTCTCTACGGTAACCTAAAGTTCTTTCCAACATTATATCAGTAGTAAAAGGCGAAAGGCCAACTGAGAAAAGTCACAGGATCAAGATTTTAGCATTTGATCTACTATTTCGCGACCTTCTAAATAATAAATCGTCACAGAATAAGTAATATGCTGATCTCGACGCCTCGAGTACGAGAGATCTAGCGACTCGTGTTAGAATACCAGGTACAGTAGCTTTTCAGTATGCGCAAACTGAGTCTTCCGCTCTTGTAAGTCAAGCATATATATCTATAAGACCTTACTAGGACAGGTTATATTCCCTTGCCTGATCCTCTCCGCGGTAAACCATCAGAGAACCTATGCCGTAACAAGGCTCGACAGTCAAGCTACTATAGTATTGAATAACGTAAACGCTCGTGTTTCCTGAATAAGGTTTGTAACCAGAGGT
The DNA here is from genome assembly GCA_010093705.1 of Patellaria atrata CBS 101060. Classification (NCBI taxonomy): domain Eukaryota; kingdom Fungi; phylum Ascomycota; class Dothideomycetes; order Patellariales; family Patellariaceae; genus Patellaria; species Patellaria atrata. Next base: position 85,344 of record MU006116.1, read on the forward strand.
CTTGATCCTTTCTCAGTCATAAGAAAGTACGCGTTCCCGACATCTTATTTCCCGCCATCTCTTTGTTGATTGTCTACCAGTCATCCTTTCTGGGTTGCTCGTCGCCCATAACTTGTAGAACCGCTCCTTTTTTTTTCTTGGGGAGGGGGGGGGAGGGGGTGAGAAAGGGGGACCGGTTTATCAACAAAGACTAGAAGATAATATCCCCAAAATGGGTTATATCACAAGTCTCCTTACAACGCTCTCATTCTTTACTTTCACGCTCGCCGCAAGTGTGAGGCACTACACTACCATCGGTTATGACACCTGCAACCTCGCAGAGCAGTCCATCCCACACGACAAAAGCCAACCATTCTGACATTCAAACTACGACGAATCAGTTCCACTTACTATCCTTTCTGATAATCCAAGCAAGTCTATACTTCATAATGGTGGTCGAATTCAAATTCTGGGCGCAAGTCCAAGAAGTCTTCGGTGGACATAATTTCTGGTTGGGAACATGTTATCTTAATTCTCAGGTGTTGTTCTTTCAAGATAGATCACTTGTACTCTCACTGAATTGCTGGCAGAGAGGGCGATCTCTCATGTGAGATGGTGAGGAATTTCCGTGCTGTTCAGTTATACCGTGAAATGCGTCTCATATTCAATATTCAGTCACATGTCTCGTAAATACACATCTACTGTCAAAAACCCTAGATCGCCTGGAAACAAGGGAAGACAAAAGAGAGACAGTTCTCGTTACGGCGTAGGACCAATTCTTGACGCACGTTCTAAAAACGTGTTCAAACAAACCCCCCCAAGCTGACCCCGGTAGAAGAAGGGATTTCCTTCCCCTCTCCTTTCATGCCCTCGGCGTCTACGTCTTTCCCACCGCATGCTCTATCAACACGCTCCTCCACGTCGCTGTAAAAGATATGCAGCTGTTATGTCTTTCCGTCGATGACCCAGAAAGCGTTCAGGTCTGCTATGCTCAGGTTGTGCGGTTGACCGGGTGCAGACTAAACTATCTCGCCGATAATACCACCGTAGTTACAGCGTCAGCTCTGATTACTGATGTGACGAAGTGGGCCTGATATCCGAGACGAATGTTATGAGTCTCATGGGATTCTACCAGACCGTTGCGCTGGTGTTAATCAAGGCGGGGGGATATGTGACCATGGTAGGAAGTGTGGCGGTCTATGTGTATGTGCCCCTATTCCTTCTTGTAACGTTCTTCTGTCTCTTTGGCTAAGATTAAGGTAAGCTAGTCCTCCTACATAGACCTTATGTGTTTTAATGTAGCTCTCCAGACCTAAAAACCCCTAAGGCCAACTTAATCCCTTCACCAGATCTCCCTGCTGGGAAACCCACTAACCACACAACAGCCATCTACAGTGCCTTCAAGCAGTCTTGATGACCTCCCAAACGCCCTTCGCGTCGAACCTGACCCCCCAAAGCATGGGTCGTAACAATCGAGAGGTAGTGTGCACTCCCATATAACTCTGACTATTTGCGTTAACTCCCTTCGTTGTTCCTTTAGTGGCCCGTTGATCACAAGTATCAGCCTCGGCTAAAGCACTTCGAGGAGGTTTCAATGCTGAATGAAGAATGTGCTGAGAGGATCGTGCGACAGGTACTCGGAATACGCCGGTGTGGCTGAGAGGTTGGGGCGTACGAAATAATTGGAGCCTACGGGTCTATGGATTGTTGGTCGTTGTATCCTAGTAGTAGAGCCTTCTTCAGCAATCTCTCTCTGACAGAATCTTCATCGCCGCCACTCTGCGTGCTCCCTTTCCCAGGTCGTTATATGCCTTCCTCCGTGCCGCTCTTTTCTTATTATTTCGCGTCCACCTCAGAAGAAAGACTACGTTGTATCGAGGTCGCCGTTCGGCTAGAGGATCAGCACCATGTTCAAGTAGTAGGTCGATTATAGCTTCGCGTTCGTCGGCTCCCGAGTAAGAATATGCTTCCGATATAGGCAAAAGGAACCCACGGATTTGTGCGTTAACGTCAGCGCCATAGTGTACTAATAGCTGAATAACCTTCAGCTTGCCTTTCCGTTCCACTTTAACATCCCAACTAGAATTACCTCCACAAGCGGCGATTAGCGCGGTACCGCACTTAGGGCATTGCGCATTCACGTCAGCACCCTTTTTAATCAGTAACTCAACAGTCTCATCAAACAGGCCCATTGCGGCTGCTTGTAGAGCGGTAGAAAAGCGACCAAATCGCGAGGGTGGAACTCGTGCATCAACGAAAGCCCCCTTATCGAGTAACAGATCGATAATCCTGCCGTAGGGTCGTTTATCACCGTATTTTAAGCGAGCAGCCGATGCTGCCAGTAGGGCAGTCCCGAAGCTCTTTCCCGACCCGTTGACATCGGCACCGTTCTCGAGTAGTAGCTCGACTGTGGTATCGAAGCCTTCCGATGCTGCAGCGATTAGAGCACTGCCGAAGCGCCCACCCTTCATATTGACCTCAGCCCCGTTGTCAAGTAACACCTTAACAATTTCATGGGAGCCTCCAAAAGATGCCGCCTGTAGCGGGTAGCCGAGGCGCCCGCCTCGTAGGTTAACGTCAGCCTTATATACGAGCAGTAGTTCCACGCGCTCTAATGCTCTTTTGATCTCCGATTCACAGTACTGCTTCTGCTCCTCCTCCTCCTCGAGGCGCCTATACCACGCGCTTTTCTCGGCTTCTGAGAGCGGTTCCCGAAGTAGTTCTGTCTCTTCCAGGTCACGCATCCTATTCTTAATAAGCATAAGCTCGTGGCTGTCCATATGAGGATATTCTGCCGCATTATGAAGTGATGTAGGGCCAGGTGGGAACCACAAGTTTTTCCATTGCGCGTTGACATCCACACCCTTCTCTAAGAGTAATTTGAACGCCGGTGTTCCAGTTTGGGCTGCGTGAACCAAACAGGTACCACCGTTCGCAGTTATGTCCGCGCCGTTGGCGAGTAGTAGCTCTGTAATCTCCTCATCCGCTGCTGCCCCCAAGGCGCCGTGGTATCTCCCACTGCCCGCGTTTACATCGGCACCTTCCCTGAGGAGGAGCTCGATAATTCCCTTGTGGCCTCGATGTGATGCCGCTTGTAACGCGTTGCCGTAAAAACCGCCTTTCGCGTGAATATTGGCGCCTTTCTTAACGAGTAGCTCGACTGCTTCAGCCTTGCCCGTAAATGATGCTGCTTGTAACGCGTTACCGTATTTACCACCTTCAGCGCTGATATTCGCACCTTTTTCGAGCAGTAGCTCGATCACCTTGACGTGACCTTCATATGATGCCGCCTGTAGCGCGTTACCGTATTCACCAACCTCAGCATTTACATCCGCACCCTTTTCGAGCAGTAGCTCGACTATGTCGACATGACCTGCATATGATGCCTCCTGTAGCGCGTTAGTGCCTCCATATTTCCTTCTGTTTGAGATTGCTTTGACGTCAACTCCCTTCTCTAGCAGTTTCTTGACGATTCCATATCGGCCCCTTTGCGCTGCCGCATGAAGCGCGTCAACATTGCCCGTATTGTCCTCTGCTACAGCGGCCGTCTCGATCAAAATATTAACTATCTCCTCGTCGCTCTCATCAACTGCCAAGCGGAACGCGCTTTTGTACTCCTCGTTCGAGGGTCTGTAGGGTGTAGGATCGTCTGGATGGGATGGAGGAATATTTGAATAAGATGAAAGTTCATCTGAATTGTTAGGCGGAGAGTGGTTTGACTTTCTGTGTACTGTTGAGCGGCGCTTCGTAACCTTACGGCTTTGTTTACTTCCTTCCGCATTCAGATCCGAGTCATTTGTCAAGGCTTTAACGAGGTGTATTCGACCTTCACCTGTCATAGAGTATAACAACCATTTATCGTTTTCTGAGCGATACTTCCTAAATCTGGGATATTCTCTACCTGTTTCCTTGGACTCTTCGTCGAGCTTTGAACGATAATCGACACACTTTTCCAGTTTTCCCTTATTTTCAACCCCAAATTCCCGGAGAAAATCATTCTGTGAGATTCCATCGCGTTGCGCGTCATCGGCATGGTGAAACATACGGTGAACCGCATAGGATAAGAGGGGAAACTCTTCATTAAGCTTACGTAGCTGACTTGGTTTCTTTCCATTGTAAGAGGAACGTCTGTTTTCCAATTTTAAAAAGTACCGGAAACAACCATTCTTAAGTTGATCGTGACTTAGACCAGATAAAGAGGAGCTAAGGTTAGGGTTCAGGATCACCAGCCCATCCTTTAGCAGAAAGTCTCTCGCAGTCTCATGGATGAATTGTACTGCATTAGACGACCAGGTTTTCGAAATTTCGATAAGACCTTTCGAGCATCTGAGAATATACCGTTCGATAACTTTCTCGTTAGGAATCGTGAAGTCAAATTCGTCTTGGGATTGTGATCCAGTCTTGATTGCTGAATAGAGTTGAGCTGGACTGAGCGGCTCTTTCGCAAATAATACCCATTGCAGTAATAAAATGGTTCTCTCTAAATCAACCGTATCCCTGAGTAGCAGCTCCTTGAAGACGTCATTCAGTTCCCCTGGAAGCTCACTTAGCCGTTGACTCATCGCATCCACTTCGCCTTGGTCGTGTAGTTCGTTTAAGATCTGAACGGCTAAAATAACCCAAAGAAAAACACCAGAGGCTCTGTGGCATATATCATGTCGTAAGTTTTCCATTTCCGGACGTTCACCTCCGTTAAGTCGATCATGTACGAAAGTGGCAATATCATCACTATGACCCTGATGATGATCCAATGTCAATGAAACTCCCTTTTTGATGGTAATGTTTGGGTAATGACGGCTCGAAAGACAGACATGAAATAATGAGTTGCTGCTAATAGCAACGTGTCCTAGCTCTTCAAGGAACCAAACCATCGGACGAACATCAGCCTCCTCACCCTCGTCTAGAGCGTCGATGAAGATAGAAAGGGGTTGGGCCCCCAGGGATCTTATTACGTCAGTAAGGAACACCTGAAGTTCGGGAATCGTCCATTCGTCGACCTCCCATTTGGCATTTGCAGGATCCCCCTTGCTAGAAGAGAGTAGTTTTGCCTTAGTGGAGAATTCTTCAACGAAAGAGTCTTGAAATTGTGGGAGCGCTCTAAGGAGTTGATGGACCAGTGAGCGATACATGCCATGGGTGGATCTTTCGAGTGGATTAGCTGCTCTCGCGTTGAAACAGTATGTGATGACTCCGGATCGGTGCTGCTGCCGTACACGATTATAGACTGTTTTCCACATAGTTGACTTGCCGGATCCTGGTTTACCCTTGATCCAGAGAAAGCCATGATGGTCTTTTATTTTGCTTGTATCCCGCCAGTCCTTGAACTCGGCTTGCTCAAAAACCCATTGGCATGTCTCCTTGTGAGGTGCACGAATCGTTCTAAGGCGAGCATCTTCACGTGGAAAAGAAAGTGATTTCAATAATACAGAATATATAGATCGTCCATCGCTCATGTTTGTTGGGGCTGCTTGATCGATTGTATCACCGGTAGAGGTTGGTAGTGGCATATACACTATCTTCAAGTCTGTTGATGGTCTGCGTCGGATGGTATTATCGCCTGGTTATGATGACGAGAAGTATCAGCATTTTCTGGCCAATCAATCTATATAATTTCTACATACATTGCATCTCCAACGACTGCATAAGCTGTCTCGCTATCGTACTAATGACTAGTTCACAATCTCGATCCTGATACGAACTGAATTTGCAAATTGTACTATGATCTGCCGCTATAGGTACCTGCGTCTCAATGTTTCCAGGCAGATTAAGCGTCGCGGAGCTTTTGTCGACAATCTAAAATCTATTAGCTTCTCGCCATTTACTGCAACGTATATTCGAGTATACTGCCTTACCCGCTTTACCTGCCTGCCGAACAGTTTGGTTGTATTTTCCTCATAGAAACTTATCATCAAGAGCTTGTTTCCAGCCATATGTCGAGACATCTCATGCAAGTTCGTGGCCCCTTGCGATTCACGTTTTAGTAACGTAATGAGGTCGTTCTTTGGACCGTTTGAAGCTGTCCGAAAGAGAGCAACTACAAATTCCCCTACGGTGGCATAATTTCCCCCTCGATGAGGTGTGGAGAAGAAGACTAGGAGACGGGTAGATTCGGCAATGTACTTATAATCAACGTTCAATTTTGCCTCAATTAAAGCCTAGAGAGTAATGGTGTGAGCAGAGAGATGATCTCCGGTAGACATGCTTTCTACGTACCTGCTTCACTACCAGGCCACCCATGCTGTGACATATAAATACGATCGGTCGTGTTGGCTTTTCCTGATGCAGAGCAAGTGTTAGAATAAGAGACACAGCCAGTATTATCCTCTTCCGCGACCCCTATCTCTTCTATGAACTGAAAACATACGGCTCGTTTTATTGTTAGCGAGATTAAAAGTTTCTCGGCATAGTCTTTCAGATTTACAGCCCCTGCCCCTACCGCAGGGCTGGCATTGTATCCGAACAACATGACGCGAGCAGGATTCGGTAGGCGAGAAGGTAATAGATCTTTAAGCCAGAGACATCCGTTTTCTTTAGATGTCCAGGTAGCGGAAGCGTGGTTTGGTTTGTCACCGATATTCAGTCCATGAACCGCTACGATACTAATGATAAGATTAGTCTCTACATCTATAGTGCAAGATTAGGTAGTTATACTCAATCTCTGGTGGGCCTGAAGGCTCGCTGGTCTGCTCGCTACTGTCGAAGATGATATCCAGTCCCATCTTGACGGTGCTTCTTGCGCTAACAGTAAACCTAGTAAGAAATCCAACTCAATAAAATAATATAAATACAATTCACTCTGAACTGCACCAAACAAGAAAGAGGGTGGAGCGGAAGTCGCCATGATATAGATATAAGGACGGTGAGGGCGAAATACTGAGCGCTTAACCGCCCTTCTTCTGGCTGAGCCACAGCCTTGTAACCTAGAATCTGCTACGATAGCTCGAAGGTCTTCGATCCGTATATTGTGGTACTCCATCAGGTAGACTTGAGAGAAGAGAGTGCCCCAGACTCTCCGAAGCCATGCGAATCGTGTAGTGTATATGAAAAGCTTGAATGTTGATATGCTTTGATAGTATCAGCAGCATAAAGAGAGTCGAGTTATATTTCGGAAAGGGTGATTCTCGATGTTCTCGTAAAGATCTGCATTAGGGCGCTATAACTCCCCACTGCATCGCGTATGAGAGGATTGACCCGAGGGAGCCATCCAGACCAGGAACGAATCGAAAAGAAATCGGCCATCTCCATCCAGAGAACGAGGAACGGCTCGATCACGGGGGATATTTTAACCATAACCGTGCCCGAGCGGCTGTGGTAGGCGTTAGAGTTATTGTGGGTGGCACATGTGGACGCCCCTATCAATCCTTGTAAATAAAAAGCACAAAACTATGGCCCAATAAGGTAATCGAACGGTAAAACCGTAATCTACTATACAGGTTTAAGTAAATACTAAGACAGACATAGGCGATGTTATTGACAGTGGGTCTCTTGCTCTTAAGCATATTTGGCAAGGTATGTAGGTATAATACAACAACAGAAACATCGATCTTAATTGATGAAATCGTATCGTAAAACCTAGCCCCTATACAAAGACGAACGAATATCTTCCTTAGGGTTTCATGGTATTACTTGTAACACGGGGCAATATCTAACAGACAAATGAGATCAAGAACAGAAAACCACAAGAATAGCGGGTGGCATCGCCCGCATATGAGCAACCAGAATGAAGCATTAGATATGAGCAAACAGTTCTACTCTTTTGGCCCCATGTTAATGCACTCATGGTGCGCAAAAGCTTGGATTCCGCGCCGCAGATCACAGATCATTGGTATTAATCGCGATAGAAAACATAGGTACGCGCTCAAGTGACAATTTTAGAACTACTGCAGTCAGCCAATGTACACTCCATACTTCAGACGCGCTCGCCTTCATAAGAGATTTTCACAGAGAAATGTCAAAGGTACGTCGAAATAAAGACATGTTAAGTTGTCAACGGGCGATGTTCTTTTCGACCGGGCCTTGCCCCAAACCGCCTAGCCAGATTCTAAGCGCTTCTCTACCATAAGGTAAGTTCTACTCACAGGTACGATAAGCGCATGTGTCCGCTGCAACCCTTTCGTCCCGATTCTTGTCTACCGGAAACGGGAGATGATGATGTAACCGATTCCTCGAGTTCTCCCGACTTACAGAAAATATGTCGTGGTCTAATCGATAAACTTTATGGGACCCTTCAGCAAGAGACGAGGCATCGGGGGAACTTTTGGAATAGTACCGCCGAGATGAGACCGAGTAACAAGGTCCAAGGGTCAGAATAGGGTATATGTTTACTAAATCACCATGTATTCAGGCGACCAACAGTTTCCCTTGAGACAAATTCTTCTTTTAGATATCAATAAGCTCCCTCGCAGCTCTTTGGACAACATATATCTCTCTCTCTCAAAAAAAAAAAAAAAGTTCAACCACAATGGTCCTCAGCAAGCAGAATATATTTGTCCTCGGAGCAACAGGTACTGGACATACCCCTTTCCTCATTTTATATCTCTACCCGATCCCGTGTTCCCCCGTTACTATTCTCTCCCTTCATCGATCTCCATTTCCATTTCCATTTCCATTTCCACTTCCATTTCCAACTCCAGCCCTACTGACCCCTCTTCAGGCGAATGCGGCCTTACCTTCCTCCACCACATCCTCTCTCTGCCCCCTACCACCGCGCCCCGTCTTACTCTCTACGCGCGCTCCCCCTCCAAGCTCCCCGCTCCTCTCCTCACCACTCCACCCCCCAACATCAAAATCATCCGGGGCTCTCTGACCGACATCCCGCACCTAACCACCTCCATGGCGTCATGCACGACCGTCGTCTCGTTCCTCGGCGCGCCACCCAACTTCCCCAACATCTTTATGCGGGACAAGCGGACGCCGATCGCAGACGCACTCGCGGGGGTGTTCGAGGCGATGCGCAAGAACGGCGTCAAACGCATCCTAGCGCTCTCGACGCCTGCTTTTGCTGTCCCTGGCGAGAGAGAGGCGATGGGTTGGGGGTGGTGGTTGTGGTCGTGCATCCCGCCGCTGATCGTGCCGCAGGGGAGCGCGGAGATGAAGGCGATCGGGGAAACGGTTAGCAAGCAGGCTGATTTGGAGTGGACTGTTTTTCGCGTGCCGCAGCTGCTGAATGGAGGGGAGGAGAAGGGAATCAAGGCGGGGTTTCTTGGGCCGAAGTATGAGGGGTGGATTTGGTTGGGTAGGGTCAGTTTGGTGAGATGGGTTTTAGGGGAGATTGAGAAGGGGAATGGGTCGGGAGGGCACCGGTGGTGTCGAATTGAGCGAGGAAAAAGGGCTGGTGGAAATAAGTTGGGCGAAGGGGGTGGAAACGTTAGTCGGGGAAAAGGGGTCCGCAAAGGGATTGAAAAAAGGGGCTGATGTGGGGTGCGGTGGGAAGTTACATGTGGTGGGTTGGTGGAAGTTTTGGCAAGGTGAAGTTTGTCATAGTTCTCGTTGGACCATTTGTGAGGTAATGGTCTGTAGTATGCAGTTAGCGTATCATCGACTCAATTGACTCAACCATTTCCGAGATGATTCCTCCCTACAGTCGCACGAAGCAGGCAAGTATACAAGAGCCATAAGCGAGCTGAGTCTTAAGGGAGGGAAGAGTCAAAGATAAGATTTAGAGTAATCATGGTCAAATTAAGGTTCTGATAAAAATGTGCAGTAGTACAAAAGTGAAAATTCAGAGCAGATCAGTTGAGACCGATAGAGCAATAGAGCCTATGTGGTCGGGTTATTGTTGGGTGATGTTACATTGTGTGCATGCAAGAAACAGAAAATCAAAGGTCAATTCAAAAGTGCATATCGAATCTCCGGAATCTACAATAATCATAATGAAGTCGTAGGCCGCATGCATGAATGGGTAAGTAGCAATCAATGATGGTAGTGGTAGTAATATGGCAGGTCGTAGGTGATACATACAGTGTGAAGTTGGATGTAGAGAAAATAATGGGTCAGAGGATGGAAGAGCCATGGAATTCAAAAGAGAAAGAACAGCAAAGTGGCGTCAGAAGGGTAAGCTAGAACGCAAGATTGAATGAGGGATTGGCTGATTTGCCCCTGATTATCGTAGCCTGAAGAGTCTAGACACCTAGACTTTGAGATCCCCTCAAACTCTTCGCTTGAGTGAAAAACGACATCTATACTATCGTACCCAAATGCCAAGCAATGCAATGCAGAATTCACTCCAGGTGTATTCAATTCCAAATCAAACGCTCTCGTAATGCAATTTGTGATCACCTTCGATGGTCTCTTAGGACGATGTAATAGTGAAGCTCTGTTATTATTCGCAAGGGCGTGTCCATGAGGATGGTTTTATGCAGTAGATGCCATTCTACATGTGGAATGTGGGCCGATGACGCCTAGGTGTACCTGAGATATGCTCGTTGTCTTCATCTATAGCCTCCAGCAAGTCTACATGCAACAACCGCGGGATCTGATCGTCCGGTATCTCATCAACGGGGAGATAAATATCTTCCATAGTAGGAACCTTTCGAACTTCATCCAACTCATAGGGCGGAAGTGTGTTGACCTGATGCCACGCTATGGTAGGGTTCCTAAATTCCCTTGGAATCGGTAGGTATCGTGAGAACTTGCTTGTAGCTCGATCGTCCCCCTCCCACTTCATCTCTTGATACCCTGGCCACGGTGCAATTGGTCTCCATTGAATGTTATGCTGGGGACACCATATGGTTGACTGTCCACCTAGCACAGCTCCTCTATTTCCTATGAAGTCTCGCCCCCCGAACGCTTTTTGTATAGGTGGAGGTAGTGAATGTCCGGATCCCCTGGCCAATTCCATCCGAGCCGCTTCTCCACTTCTCACTGAAAGCAACTTTTTAGTGCGTCTATGCTTCGCTCGTATAGTCTCTTGTCTCAGGGCAAGCCACTCTGAAAAATCCGATGGTATCAATGGACTGTGTGGAAAATGTCGTTCCATTTTAGCAACGCAAGCTTGATGGCGTTCTTGTTCTTTCGTTGGCGCCGAGACCCATGTTCTGCTATGCGTATGTGCCATTCCAGATGATATCGATGATATTGCGATGAATGGTGGTATGAGGATCCGAATTCCTCTATTCCAAAGTCGGGGTTTGTCTGATGGAGATACTCAAGAATAGAAAGCTGGAGGAAGAAAAGGTAGATATAGGTCTGTCGAAGAAGAGGATTAGGTTCCCGTAACGGGTTGTGAACTGTATTCGGGACAAGGTTAATGACTTGACTTTCTTATGTGACAGACTTTGTGAGAAAACAAGCCAATGAAAACGGACGACATATGAATTCCGACTGTGCAAGCTGCAAACCATTCCATCCCGTAAGTTCGTTTTCACCTGCGCCGGTGATAACGACCAACGAGCGAAGGTAGGCGGTACGCTCCAAGCTGCATGTGAGACCCGGCAAGTTCCCATACTTGACCCTTTGATATCTCTGTATAAACTTGACAAACCTTCGGGGAACGGCGAAAAAGGAACTAAACTTAAACCTTATCTTACAGCGTCGTTGATAAACTTACTATATTGATCAGGTATTGTAACCTTACAAAACCTGAATAGCCCTTTGATCTGGGAATCTACCTTGCTAGAGCCTGTGAAGGGAAGTGGAAACTGGAGGGTGGGGGGATGCTAATATATATTCGTTGCTAGAAAGTCTGACCATTGGAGTGACACGTCTCCTAAATATGATCAGGTCAACAGGCTGCATGAATAGCACAATGTCCGTAAATCGCTATTGTCCTTCTATGACAATAGAAGAGTCACGCGTCTGATTCATAGAGCAAGCGGTATCGGTTGGTGCCTACTCAGACTGAGCGGTGTGACGATTCTGAAAATGAAGTCTCAATGTTAGACCTTGCTTCCACCTAGAACCTCGAGTTCTGCTGATGTGAAGGCAATACGATAGACCGGCTTTGCAATAGCTCATCGGCGGCCTTGATCCATGAGGTCAGCAAGCGAAATCTAACAGCTCATATGCGGATATCTAAGACGAACGGTCAATGCCCAGAATGCCCGTTTATAGATAAACAACTCATACACTACAGCCGTGTGACTCTTCAGAGTAGAAAACCACAGGTGAACAAAGTATATTCAACAAAAGATACACAACGTGATGAGTCGACAGTGGTGTTGCGCTTATATGAAGGGCTTTTCAGCGAAGTTGTGGAGATGAAGGAAAGTTCCTGACATTCTGTTGCTGCTGAATATTTGCCAAGAATTCGATTGAAAGTACGGATTTTGGAGATCACGTATACTTCTGGGGGTATATACACTTTCCTTAATTCGTTTGCAATTGACCTAGGGTTGAAGCTAGATACAGTAGCAAGGGCTGCACGATACGCATGCATCTTAGAAGATTCGCGATTCGCAAAAGGACGAAGTAAAGACACTGAGAGATGCTTGGTATCCTTCCGTAAGGAATGGGCCCGGATGGACAATGGACTAGTTAAAGTGCCTACTGTTGAAAATATTGTTGTTTTCCATACAAGGATTCTGAGGTAAGATACTAATATCCACATCACTGATGCATATTCGCATGCTAACTATAGAGGTCGTACTTGTACAGTACCTCTACCCAGGATTGGAGACGGTACTTCTCAAGGCAAAAATTACTTAAGTTTCCCTATTATCTCTCTTATCACGACTGGCTGAGGGGTCGTTGACGTTGTCTATATATACAGTTACTGGATGCTTCCTTTTGTTCGAGTCGAAAGCTCTTGGTATTAAGCAGGTGCCCAAGGAGGAGTTGGAGACTAAAGAAGCAGCCATCCACTCAGGTCTCTCGAAAGTCACAGCAGCTTACGTCTCCTCTCGGCTTGACAAGACGTCAATACTTCGTCCGGAGAAAAGTCATGCGCGTAGCGTTCGTGGTGTTCTACAGAGCGCGTAGAAGTCGCTGGGTAACGCTACAAAGGCGCATAATGTCGAAATGAGTATTCGAATGTGAAGTAGGGTATGGGGCTAGAAATAGATACAATATTCGTGATCGAGACGCCGTGGAAGCAAAATTAATTTCGAGAACGTTTCGGTATGGGACGAGATGAGGTTCATGGTCTGAGGCTCCGTTAATGTTTTGATGTTTTAGCGTACGAGGTAACTGATTGGCTGAGCTTAACTCTAACCGCTGTGCCGCAGCCACCGGCATCATGTCGCGCGTCTTCCAGGCCGATCATTTGAATTCACCACTTAGAGCTCAATTCGAGAAATAAACTAAATGCAACGACGCACAAAGGAGATGTATACACTTTAACATGATAATCAATATGTGCACTTTTGAATGTAGGATATATAGTTCTAGAGTATAATGATACCGTGCGTACGATGATAGAATGAGGGGGGAGGGAATAATGGGAACTGGGAAGTTGCCAAAAAGATGACGGGCAGTCACGGGCTGGCATAAATGGCACCTTCCATCCCAAAACCTGGTTGAACCCCTGTCAAAACGCCACGCACCAGCCCCTCCTCGTGGCTACATATGGACCCTCTCATCTCATCGCGCCCGTCTTTCTTTTTTCTTTTTGACAGACTGTACTGGCGTCTCTCTCTGCTTTTATCGTCGCTTCAAGGCACGTAGGGCGTCCGTCCCCTTGCGACCGACTAATATATACGACAGGACGGTGAAGGACCTAACCTTGCGCTCTACTCCCGATAGTTGTACTGTACTATCGTGTGTTGTGTCGCCTGACCGCGCCTTCATCGTCCTGTCGTCGGTGGTCGTAAGCGGTAGGAAAAAGAGCTGGACAAAGCAGGTATCGAATCTAATAAAGGCATGTACGCGTTAACCAACGATGTATATTGATGCAAATTCGACCTGAGTCTGGCATTACTCATACCATCCCCAGCTTGAACATCTGGCAAGCAAATGACTGGTCGCTAAGAGTTCTCCAGCTTCTGAGGGCGGCTACTTAGGCCGCACGACCACAAGAGCCTCACATGTTCCAAAATAAGAAGAAATGCTTTGACTGGATGACGATAGAAACGCTACAGTGGGGCGACCTCTCGTTTCAGGCAATTCAGAGAGGTCGCATGATAGGTCCTGAGCGTTTTACTCCGTACGTGCATCTCTTTTCCCTCCTCACATATCTGGATATATTCCCTTTGCTGTACCCTTTGGAACACTTCATTAAGCTACGACACTACCTTTTTTTTTGTTTGCTGTTTT
>MU006116.1:99612-262701 GCA_010093705.1 Patellaria atrata CBS 101060
AAGTCACGAGTTTCCTTTGTTCATGCAGGAACTCTTTCCCATTGTTCTTATTCTAACAATTATAATGCTTCTTTGAGCGACTCCTTTGTTCCTCTCACCTTTCTCTTCTCTCGGCCTGGTTTGCCGTTCTAATACACCCTCAACCCCCCGCCATCTTTCTCCCATACTCTCTATTTTTCTTTTCACCATTCCTCCATATAAATCCTGCCTATATTTGCATAGCACTAAACGCTCCTTCTGCATTTCTACAAAGACTAAGGCTTGCTTTAGCTGCGAGCGTAGATACCATCATCCGTCAACATGGCTTCCTTAGGGAACCAACAGCAATCTTTTCCGACCGTACCTCCGTCTCTCTCCGCTGGCGATCATGAGATGCGAGACTACTACACCACGCAGGACGCACCACGACCGACAGTAAACCAAGCACCATACCTCACACCATACCTCGGCCTTCGAGCTAGACTCTCGCAGATCTGGATCAACCGATGGACTATTCTTCTCTTACTTGTACTCGTTAGAACTCTTATTGCCGTGGCCAGCATCGATGAAGGACTGGGATCGGCGAGAAAACAGGCACTACGCGCCTGCACCTCAGTTGAGTCAATGGGTAGTACGATGGCTTCCATGCCCCATTATATGTCCAGGGGAGTCAACGAAATGACTGCCTCTGGTGTCGAAAGGGCGGTTAACGGCCTTATGTCAATGCTGTCCTTGACCGTCACTGGGGTTGAAGAAATAGTCATTTTCGTCATCAACCTACTTACTTCGACATACCTCTGTCTCATCCATTTCGCCGTCACAGGTAGCTTGCAAGCAGCCCTGAAGGTGATTGAAAAGGTCTCAGACTTTATGAACAAGACGCTAGACGGCGTCGGCGATGGCATCGCTACTGTCGTTGACACATTTGACGACACCCTTGAGGACATCGTTGGTGCCATTACCAATCCATTTGGAAACGAGAAAAAGCCCACCATTGATCTAAGCAAACAAATCAACCAACTACGAAACCTTCAATTACCATCGAGCATTGACGAGGACATTAGGGAACTCAACGACTCAATCCCCTCCTTTGATGAAGTCAAGACAGCATTGAACGATATTATCCGCATTCCATTCAAGAAGGTCAAGGAACTTATCAATGAGACTCTGGATACCTACGAGTTCGACCGCTCAACCTTTCCAGTGCCGCAAAAAGAACAACTCACGTTTTGTTCGGACAACAACGGTATCAACGACTTCTTTGATGATCTCACTGACATTACTCACGTTGCTCGCAAAATATTCCTCGGCGTGTTACTTACCCTAGCAATCCTCGCCTGCGCACCAATGGCCTGGCGGGAAATTCAACGCTGGAAGAGGGAGAGAGAGCGATCTAAACTTGTCCAATCTAACGCAAGCGATCCAATGGACGTCGTCTACATGGTATCCAGGCCGTACACATCTACAATTGGTCTTAAAATTTCGTCGAAGTTCCGATCGATTCATAATCAAGTCCTTGTCCGCTGGTCTGTTGCCTATGCTACCTCACCACAAGCCTTGTTCGTTTTGTCTCTTGGTATTGCGGGGTTATTCGCTTGTATATGCCAATACATCCTTCTCAAATCCCTTGAGAAGGAAGTTCCAGGTCTTTCTGACCAAGTTGGCGCCTTCGCTGAAAAGGTCGTCTTCTCCGTTAATAATGCATCCGAGTTCTGGGCAAATGGAACCAACGCGGCCATTATTCAAACCAATCGAGATATCAACAATGATGTGTTCGGTTGGGTCAACGAAAGTACAACGGCTGTCAATAGAACACTGAACGAATTCGTCAATAAAATGGATGCCGCTCTGGATACCGCATTTGGCGACACAGTCCTCAGAGAGCCAATCCAAGACGTCTTGAACTGTCTGATCCTAATGAAAGTCCAAGGCATTCAGAAAGGCCTCACATGGGTCAAGAATCATGCTCACATTGATTTCCCGTTGATGAAGAACGACACCTTCACTCTCGGTGCTGCAGCTCAACTTACAGATAGCACCTCCGATGATGCGTTCTTTTCCAACCCATCAGACAATGCTCGAGACGAAGTTACTGACGCCATCACATCCCTCATTGGTCATATTGCCTCAGGCATCCGGACTGAAGCGATCATCTCGACTTGCATTCTCCTTATATGGCTCTTCATCGCTCTCATTGGTATCGTTCGGGCCAGTTGGGGACTCAACCGCGGCAAGCTACGTGCTGAAGGCGGCCAGGAATATCATGCTGATCCCCAAACTGAAATGAATCGCGGTCATGATTCATTCTTCGGAGCTCCCCCAACCTACGAGTACAACCCGCCAACGTCAACATCAAGGGAAGGGGCTTCCTTACCTCCTCTCGGCGCCTCGACTCAAGCAGAACCCGAATCCACAAACGAGAAGATCGGCCACACTGGTGCACGAGAAGTTGGCGTCGCGTACACAGAGCCACATCATGTCCGACAAAGCAGCCACGGCCGCATTGACCGTACATCTCCAACTGAAAAGAAAAATAATCCTTTTGTCACTCCTTTCGACGATAGCAATAGGTTTTAGATAACCAGGATTTTGCACTGACCTTCTCTCCCCTTTCCAGGAAGCGAGGTTTGAGTCTTTGCTTTCTATTTGCTGCAGTCGGCTCTGCTTGAGACGTCATAATTGCTCAGGTTACGTACTTTGGTCCCTGAGGTTCTTATCGTTTTGTTGAACGCATTCTCGTTCCGAAACAAAGTATCGACGAGACGGCTTCTCGGCTGTTCTCTGTTAACGATGAAATGGTGGTTTTGAAATTCTGAATTAGCGATTGCATTTCCTCGAAAATAAGCTTTATAATATAGACAATCCCTTGCTTTATTTTCCGCCATTGCTGCTTTCATTTCCTGTCGAAACTTTTACTTGGTTTCTGCTTCTGAGTCGTGCGTTCGAGTCCTGCACGGTGTTTACATACCACCCTTCCACCGCGAAAATACAAGGAGAAAATGAAAAAGAAACACACTCTCCACATCAGCGTGTTAGTTTTCTTATTTTCTACTTTGTTTTTGGGTCGTCGAACTTTCCTGGTGGTGGTATTCAGTTCGTCTCCCCGAGGCCTCTCAATCCCGCTCCTCTCCATCTTTCACACATCACTCTATCCTCGTACCCCCGTCAGGCCCCTCTATCTCATTCCCGCGGCTTGCCCGGTTGGTTGTAGTGGAACCCCTGATGCGCGTGCTGAGATGCTGGAGCAGATGTGAGTTGGGTGTGTACGAGCCGGACATAGAGGTATGATCGCTCTTCCCCCCTGCTCTTTTCACTTTGTTTCGTTCCTCATTCTCTCTTCCTGTTGATGTGGCCGGGTTGGAGAGCGAGTTTGACCGGCCAGTGGATTGTGGTGGGGCTTTGATAACAAGCGTTTTGCGCTTCCTCCTTTTCGAATATTTCCCTGCCTTATTTGAAGGACTATGGCGTGGTGATTTTCTTTGGAAAGTTTGAGTTGAAGCTTGAGAGAGGTGTGTTGCCTGTGCGTTGACACGGAAATTGTCCCTTTCATTGGTGATCGTGGGTTGGTTTTGCACTATCCGCCTCTGAGTTTGCTGCTTGCAGCTATTCTGGAAATTTGGGGCTTCTTTGAGGAGGTCGTCTTCTTTGGAGACTTGTTGAAGCGTTAACCGGGTGACGATGCATACTTCGGCTGGGTCGATGGTCAATTTGTGTGCATATTGACCATAGTCGCTCCTTTGTAGATAGAATATTTTCCTAACCTTGTGGGAGGAGGTAGGGGATTTAGAATGTTGTGCGTCGGTAGATTCGGAAATCGAATTTACTCTTCCACAAATTGTTGTGTGCTTCTTGAGAACGTGATATGATCGGTAATGACGAAGCTCCGAGGAATATTTACCCAACAAACTACCTGGATGTATTACTACCTAAATGCTATCAATGAGATTCAAAATAATACAACAAATACTCCAAGAAACTCCTTACAAAACTCAGGACCAGAAAAGACAAACAAGCGAAGAATAGACCCCTTCCTATCCATCCAAACAGTAACATCCAAGCCGCCAATCAAAACCATCCTCCCTCCTTTTCAGCCTTTCTTCCGCCACCATGGACCCTCATTATCCCTCACTCTCCCCAATGGCCTGAATAATCCCATCCACGCACACAGTCCCTTGCGCCACATCTCCCATATCGATCCATCCACCCCAATCACAAACCATAAACCCACTCCCGTCCCTCAAGCACTCAACATCACCATTCCCCTCTCCCGTCACCACCGCGTTCGTGCTCCCACAGTCCCCGACCGGCCTGCTGCGCACGTATCTATCGTCTCTGAACCCGCCGCTCGCGGTCCCGTTGTAGCTGATGTAGGGCAGACACATCATGCCGTCAGCGACGACAGTGGGAGGGAGCGAGTAGGTCCAGGCGTAGGTGCTGGGGATGGAGGTATTGGCTATGGGGGGTTGCAGGGGCGTGGGGATGCAGGTTAGGAAGGTTGTGAGGGAGAGGCAGAGGAAGGTGCCCGGGACGCAGGGGAGGTAGGCTTCTAAGGGCGGAGTGGCGTAGGGGATGTTTGTGACGGGAATTGAAGGGGATGGCGTGGGGATGGAGGAGGTGGACGTCCAAGAAGATGGATGTGATATTGAGGTTGGTGGCCAGAGGGTCATGGTGGTGACGCACTGGCTTGCGGAAGCCGGTGTGGTGGATGAAGTCCAGCTTGGGGTAAGCCAAGAGGAAGAGGTTTCGGATCTTGAGGTGGATTTCGATGAAGATGATCTTGTACTTGATGCTCCTAGGTCGACTGTTACAGTCGGGGCACATTGGCTCGTCGATCTGGTGAGAGTTACGGTTACGGTTACAACTGGTATACAGCCGCTTGCCGATGAAGTTGTTATTGGTACGGCAGCTATACGGAGCTGTTGTAAGCCCGTTGGTTCATAGTCTTCCTCAGTATAAGTAGTCGACGGTTCTATGGAGGGTGTCCGATGTTCCATGGCTCCGATAGTTTCTAGGGCCCCTTGAACGTACGCTGATAAACTTGCCACAGGAACAGGAACTTCGATTGCGGTGTAAGAAGGCTCAGGAATCACTGTGTATGTCTCCTGGTAGGTGATGGTAGTTTGTTCCGGTTCAATAGTACCTTCAGGTGCGAATGGATCACTTTGCTGGATGGTGCTGCCGGGAGCAGGCACTTCGCATTGGCCATCCGTGGCAGGAGACGCGCTACTCATTCCGTCTCCGTACACAACGTCATCGCCCGGGTGTGGGAAAACAGGGTTTAATCCTTCGAATGTGGAACAAGTGTTGATACCCCTTAAATTCGCAACCCAGATGTTGGGCAAGTCGTCCATACTTTGTGCACGCTTCGCTAGTCGTCGTCCAGCGGAATTCTGTCCGACAATTTGGACCGCCGCGCAGTCCATATAGAACTCCCTATTTCCGACCTTATTCATCCATGTCCAAGCGAAGAGTGCAATCCCGGCTGGCGCATAGGACGGTACGGTAAAGGGATAACTTCCGGCCAGAGGGCACCCACCGACAACGGACTTGATAACCTTGAATGTCTTGCCCCCGTCGTACGATAAAGACAGTTGACATGAACCACCATCATGCGTTGCTCCACCGAGGAATTGAGCGGTATATGTCGAGCCAGCTTGATATCTAGCCGTAGTACGTAGAGGAGAATCGAGATGATAACCTTTACAGGGAAAATTTGAACCATCGGCGCGTAGAGGCGACGTCATATCATAATCCTTCACGCCTCCCATATCTTGAGTATCGAGCGGACTGCGCAAAGGCATTGGATTGCTCATCTGGACATGGCCAGTAACGTGATCTGAGATTGACAATAGAACACATAGTGTACATAGGAAAGACTTCAATCTTCTTAAAGTCATGGTGGGAGGCGAAGGTTCAAGATGAGGAAAGGAAGAGAAAAATCATTTATATAAGGTAGGAAAAGTTGATACGCCTATAGAGGCTGACAAATCCCTTGCATAGGCATGGAACCAGTGAAGGTCATTCTGATTTGGGGTTCATGCAACGCGCAAATTTCTCTGGATGGCCAAAACCGGTCGCTAATTTGGTTGGATAGAGTTAAATAATACTATACTTCTGGTTAGTGGCTGAATGTGTCTTACGATGATAGAGCGAGCATTCCTCACGAGCCGCGTTGTGGAATGTGATCGCAAAAACAACTCAGGACAGACCTAACCCTTCGCCTCGACTATAATAATAATGAGAGGAGCGCCTCATTGTCACTAGTGCACAAATAAAGATTATGCATCAGCGTATTTGATATCTATGTATGAATTCACGTCCTTTAATTCATCAAGATATATAAGCTCAATTCTGTACTAAACTTGAATGTAGAGTCATAAGTCATATATCCGTGTCGATCCTGGGTGGTATATCTGGAAAACTTGCGGGGACGTGCTCTAGTTTCGAGGTGTAGCATACTCTCTATGTACGGTTGTAGAAATCGATAGTTAAGTTAGTCTGAAAGATACAATTGCTGCTATACAATAGGCGTATGAAATGCCCAAATCCTTTGTTCTAAAGTGATGAAAGTGATTTACAGAGTATCTTTGAGGAGCTTGTTCAGCTTCGCCATCTTCGCAGACACACTGAGATCGATCGTTCGATCACCGATCTCAACAATGAGACCTCCACGGATATCCGGGTTAACCTTGAACAATGTTAGCAATAGAGAGTTTCAATTTGTCGAAAAAGCGTTGAATAACAAATACCTTTGGCACGACTTTCAGCTTCTTCCCTTGCCCTACATATGAGGATTTAGAAATAGCGCTCTCCAGCCTACTGAGAACTCTGTTTTCGAGTGGCTAAGATGAAAATCAGTATCCAATGCTTGTTGTTTGGTCGCTCTCCACATTTCCTGGAAAACATACAGCGGCGCTGGTTACAACTAACTCCACCTCGCCCTTCGAAGCACCCATAAGCACTCCAAATTTCTCGCAGACTGGTTCCAAGACACCTAATCGGTTGTTTTCCGCCAATGTAGTCAAGAAGTTTTTGACAATGTCACCTTTGTCTGCCCCACCGGTATGTTTTGCAAGCTCGGCAATAATCTGTTTCTTGTCGTCCACGGTAAGGGTAGGCGCCTTTAGAACGCTTTGTAGCTTCGCATCTTTCTTGAACACAGAGGACAAGTTATCCAATGCTTTTGAGACCGAATCTAGGGCGGAAGACTTGGCGGCAGCAGTGTACTGTAAAAGCCTCAAATCAGCCTGTGTGCTCATCGCTGCATTCGTAAAGAAGCTCCGAATCGCGCTTTTATCCTAAATCAAATCGAGTTGCACATACTAGAGCGCTGGCGTAAGTCCCATCTACCCCATAAAGAGCTACCGGCGGTCGAGTGGATGCAGAGGAAGCTGGTTGAGCATAGGTCCTCATAGCGGTATGAGAAGCAATTGAGGGGCGAAGAGCGGTAGACCGCACGGCCCGGGTAACTACTCGACTTGATAGCATTTTACGAGGAAGGAGAAGATGGAGACACGATTAATTCAATGAAAGGAATGGGGGAAGCTCTCGGACTGTTGTTTCGACGTTCAGTTGGAGGAAGTTACTATATTAAAACAGGTAAGCGTCTTGGCGAATCTCAACTTCAACTACATCCCATGTGAGGAATTTATGATGTGATGAACGTAGTATGTATTTCCTATATTTGTTCTGACAGAACACTAGCTGAAATACGATTTCTGATGTGTAAACAACTTTTTCCTAAAATATGTCCATTTTCTTACGAACATAGTCCAACATTCTTCACTATTTCGAATGTTCAGATTCAGCTTGCAGCTCAACCTCTGAATAGCACGTCTTAATCCAACTGTAAAACAATCCTAAGGCGTCCGTGCCTTCAATCCCGCTATCATGTGCAAATAACACAGCATCCAAAATGATACGCTCCAATTTTTGCAAGACTTCCGCATCGTATCTATCTGTGATCATCCCTTTGAATGGAGCATCAGAAGCATCCTGAGATTGTCCTGCTCTTTGCACATCTTCACGCGGAATATCATCACTCTCGTTTCGGCACACAATTGGATCCTTGACTTTGTGATTATCCTGATATGCATCTCTGCTTGGTCCTGGTGAGGAAGTGTTGAAATCCGTGATCCTTGTAAGAATCTGCTCGATCTGACTGACATGCAGAGTTTCATTGATGTTCCGGTCGAAATCTAGGTGCATATACGTATTCGCATTCTGTACCGCGGAGGAAGGATCCAAACCTAGGGCAAATTCGGCGTCAAGGAAGTTTTGAGGTAGATACTCGTAAGTCCCAGTATTCTCCCTCGGCATGTTCTCGTTAGATTGATAAAACTGACCGGCAGTGTTAAAGGTTTGAGGACCAGGAGAACTTGATCCGCTTCTGCTAGCAGCTCGAATCGCCGTTTTCTCCCTTTTCCTTCTCTTCGGCGAAGTCTCTTGTTCCTCCTCAGTATCTGCTTTTCTCTTCCTTGGATTCTTGACGCGGACTTGGCCTACTCGCCATTCACTAGTGATAGTTAGCCATAATTCTTCAAGATTGGAATCTTGTTCAGTGAACTTACTAATTGGCCTTATAACCCTTTCTGGCCTTCCTAACCGTCAAATGAGCGTAGTCTAGCAGACCGCCCTCACAATGCCTCTCTCTAACATGTGCCCTCAAATGGCCGGCCTGCTTGTATTTGTGATTCCTTCGTTCTCCGGTGCAGAAATAGCAGTATCGTTCGCAACGATCAATATCGATCTCGGTAGGGCTGGTTTTCGGCGGCCATGTATGGTCATGAGTTGGATCTCTGTCGCAAGGCATGTTGAGGATCTCAAAGGACAAGGTAATGATACTAGATATAACAGAGGATTCGCTGCAGAATAAGTACTCGAATGAACTTCGGTGGTCGAAAAGGACGTAGAACGATGCTCAACAACTTAGAGTAATAAATTGATCGGAGGAAGATATTTGGCACCTGGCCGTCTATGATTCCAGGCGAAAATATGTTACAAAGGGGATATGGTAGAAAAGATAAGTTGACCAGCAACTGACAAAGACGATGGACTGATCGACTCTCAGAGCCAGGATATTGAATTGAAAAAGGCGTTCGCGCTGCAGCGAAGAAGATACTTCAACGATTGAATAGAAAAAAAAGACGAAGGAAGTATCGAAAAGATGTTAACGTGAGACTAGAGATAGAAGAAGTAAATGTAAGATATTTACAGAAGGATAAAACCCACGGACATTACAACGGCCATTGCTATTGTTGCAATTGGTATACAATAGGTGAGCTTGTGTGCTTTCCGTGCAACAATAAGACGCATCGTGGTTCTATTGTCGTCGAACGACAATAGCCCTGAACCGTGATTTTGATGCCTGTTCTCGTGCACGTGGCAGGTTCTAAGCTAATCCATTGTGAGCTCAGAATGAGGGAGTTGGATTGGAAGCCTTAGTCAGGTGACTTAGCATTTTGTCTGAGATAACAGAGATTATAGAAACTGAGGTAAATGTATCTTGACCTAGGTAGGTGGCTGGAGCTTTGACTGACGTCACAGGAGCTTGAAACCATTTTCTCTTGCTTTACGAACCCAACCGGAAACAACGACTATCTATCCACCGATTAAGCTTGATCACTAGTCTCTCGAATAGTCGAAGTCGGATACCTTGCCCAGAATAGCCTGTGATATCCAGAAAACGACCAAAAGAGCTTTGAAAGGCGAGCTAGTTCATTTCTTTTAGGGGCCCCATATGCGAGTACTATGGCGAGTATATCCTAATGATGTTCCGTAATCAATATGTCCAAAAACCAGCGTTGAGGAATGCCTATGTGATAGTGTTCATATGAACGATACCTTCCGCAGACCGAACAAGTAATCGTGGCACCTCGAAATCGCTGGAAACAGGACGCTAGACCGTCTTCGTAACCAATGTGTAGACGTCGATACGCCTAAAGGCCTACCAGTCAAATTCAAGAACTCGGCGGAAATAACGCATTATTCTCTTTAACATGAGGAAGGGATGCTCAATTCCAGCATGAAAAATATAATTAAACTATCTCTATCGATGAGCTCATCCAACAGGCGAAATACGCAAACTCCAGCGGAAAGAAGCATTGCTCTCTTCTACATGAGAAACCGATGCTACGCTCTGGCACCCGACATAAAATCCATAATTGAACTTTCTCCATCGACGAACCTTCCAAGAGGCGAAAGACGCAGGGCCCAGCGGAAACAAGTACTATATTCTTCTATATGAGGAATAGATACTACATTCCGGCATGAAAACCATAATTAAACCATATCTATCGACGAACGTTCTAGGAGGCGAAACTTGCAGAAATCATATAAATGTTTCCTATGAACTTGATAATCATGTTGTGATCTCACTCAATAAATCTCCTCTCTGTCTGAATTGGAAGGGCATGGTCAATCTGGCGAGAGCAATGGGTGTACCGCACAGGAAGATCCCGAGCTCCTTGCGGGGGATTTTCTCTGGACTTGGCCCGTGGACCTAGTAGATGTAGATTGAACTAGAAGGATTTCGAAGTTCTGCGATTATGGGTCTTCCTTATGACCGTTGCCCTGGTAGAAGAAATCAAGATTACTGAACGTATACTTTACCCGCGTGTGGTGTGAATGGTGAAGGCCTTCTGAAAATTAAGACAGAATAGTTGAAAGGGGTGCGGCATGGACGTGGCTAGATCAATCGCTGGCTGCTCGTTCAATAATATGTTAGGTTTTCACCTACCGCTTCGCGAAATCTCCTCTCTCCCTTTGGTCCTGTTTGTCCTTTCGCACCATGCCCATGTCCAACGAATGTCAATGTCTCTTCTAGGTCTTCCAGGTCTCGTGTGAGATATCTGTTGGAATATTTCTTTTCTTTACTTTTGCCACCCTGTATTCCGACGTGTCGAAATGCCTTGTTGCAACCCATCTCACCAGCACATCTGGCCCACTTCAGGCTATTTTCGAACATCTCGTTGCGAGCGAAGCTGTGGATATTGTTACGAAGAGTTCACTTCAATCTATCTCCTTCGCCAGCATGTAAGGTTGGTCCATGTAAAAACCGAGGGCATGGATATCCAAGTACAAGATGTAAACACGCATGCAAGCAAGAAAGACCCGTGAGTCCACCGACTTGCCCATTCGTGAATATAGTAGTTCTCCATTGACTGATACTAATCTTCAGCAGAGTTGGTCGTTCATTCGCAGGCTTCAATCTTGACAACGAATGGACACTGAGGAATAGCTTCGTGGCGCGGACCGAAGTACAGGAAACTAACTGGTTGATGCAGGAGAATTTCGATATATCAGGAGCATTCACTGGTAATCCGTCGAGCTTCTTTCCAACAACGGAGTATAGCCCATCATTGGTGTGCAATCCAACGCAAGAGTGTGTCAACCCCTCCGCTTTCTCCTTCGACAATTATCTTATCCCACTTTTGCAAATTCAAAATTTTCCAATGACTTGTGAAGGAACTACAATACCACTACAGTACAATATGTCACAAGCGCAGAACTTTCTTCCTTACGACAATTCCCATGGCATGTGTTTGTCAACAATGAGCATGACGCCAAGTGCGTACACTCAGCAGTCATCCCAAGAATCTTCTCAGAATCTCAATTTCCCTGCTCCTGGCAATGACTATGGATTAGTTAAAGAAGCGCCGATGACGACATACTTTTCACGAGTACCAGTCACTTCCATGTACCAATTTGGTCACGCGGTTCAGGGGGATTCACAATATCAGACAACGCACCCTTTGGAACCTTACGGGCAAAGTCACCTGGTCAATTCGAATTTCACTCCAGGCAACAATACTCAGTATCAACTACTCATGTTTCCACAAACAAGGGTACCCATAGACAGTTTGTCACGACCTAGGACGTCTCTATTGCGTAGGGACAATGCCATCCAACCGCAAAATTCGATTGACCACTTTAGACGCCTTCAACAAGGCAATGTATCTTCTTTAAAGCAGCAAACGTTTGGGTATCCCGGGGACCAGGCACTGCTGGGGAACACTATGTTTCAGCAAAAGCCAGACAAGAACGCATATGGCCTCATCGGACCACAGACAGGGAACATTTTGGGTCAGGCCGGAGATCCTATGACAAATTTCGACTTGAATTCTATGGAATGCAGCTTTGAAGGAATCGAAAACAAGTTTAACAGTACGGAACGCTGTCAAGAGTTTGGAGGTTACTTTCATGCTCAACCTCAAGAACAAACTGATTTCAGCTTTCAAGGACAAGATCAGACCTTCGACACAACACAATGGCAGGATCTTACAATTAACCCACAAAAACTTCTCCAAGAACATAATAATGAGCTTAGTGCTTGGAACTTTTGTAGTCCGCAAGGAGTACACCCTAGCGGATTAGGCTTCTCACCTCAATCACCCTTCGTGGGACAAGTTGTGTCCCCAATCACAGCTTATTTGAACAATATTCCATATACACCCCCGAAAATTCCATCAGTCGGACAACTCCTTGCCAAGTCGCATTGCACGCACTCAGTTAGTTCACCAAACACCCAGAGGTCCTTCAACCTCGCTGGATCACAAACGCGCTCTCAGTCTATAATTGATTACACGAGCCTCAACGCCGCTCAGAGGGCGATAATTCGAGATATGACACCGTCCAAACCGACTGCTGACCCATATACCCACATCGAACCCGCAGCTGCATACACAGGGTATCTTCACCCAGACAATTCAACAGCGTTCACGACACGCTTGACAACAGTCTCCAACATTCCAGGAGGCGAACAATCGTTTTCCCATTCCCGTAGGAACTTCTCCCGAACTGTGTGGTTTCTCATCCGCGACGCTAGAGAGTCTGGTTTGCATGTCGCTGATATCAAACGTTTACTATACCTTGGGGTTCAAATCGTAAGCGAGGTTGCTATACCTCAATATTTCACCAAGCTCGTGGATGATCCCTATTTCTTGTATGGACGACCTGCCGGTGCGACGGATGCCTCCTCTTCTGCGAAACAAGATGTGAAAATGTGGGATGCGGCATGGGATATGAGGATGGGGCTTAGGGCTGCAGTTGACAGAGGACGGGCTAGGGGAATGGAGGATAAGGATATGAAAGATTGCTTAGGTGCAATTATCATAGTCGGAAAGAATCGGAAGAAGTAGACATACATGGTTGGAGTCATCCAGTTAGCAAGATCTATAACTTACATGGACGGTTCAAAAGTATGAGATAAGTGTGGACGATGTTGGTTGTTGGTTGTTGGTTGTTGGACTCAAATTGGACGGCGACAAAAATGTTCGTTGTTGTTATTGGGTTGATGTGCTAGTGTTATGAACTGGACACTACGATTTTTCGGATCTTAGACATCGGGTGAGCGACGTACCAAAAGAAGAATACGTAGGATTATGTTCTTCCATTAAGAGGGAGTCTTAAGTATCGTAACACACGATCGTATCAAGCAATGTAGTGTTGTGATGCCTTTCTCACACGCTTGCTTAGATTCATTTCAAAATCTGCATAGTACGTGGCACAATAAAATTGAGCAGGTTATACGTAAGAAATATGACAATAGCTGTAAGTAGTCGTAATATTGAAGTGGCTTCTCTGCTAACAGTAGAAATTCTGATCAACTGCTTCTGTCTCTTCGCAAATCCTTCCACCACCACAATCATGGCAGCATTTCACAATATTCTGCTGGCTATGATCTATCCATAACATTTCCATTGAACAGCGACATACTATTTGTATAGTATTACCCGCGTCAACCCTGGGGTTCCAAGAGCTCTTCTCTTTGGTTGATTAAATTATAGCCTCTCCCATATGTTCGCCTTCGAAGCCATACGCCCTTAACTTCTTAGACCGGGCCTTTTCTTTCCTCTTTCGGTCTTCTGCCTCTTTCTTCTGAAGCGTAAAGACCCTGTCTACAGACGCTTCCTGAAATGCCTCCGGAATGTAGTCGTCCTTATCAAGGTCCTGCAAATTCACAATGAGCCAACAATAGATATCCCTGACACGATGAGACATACAATCTCTCCCAAGAGGAGAACATTTTCCCCTCGAACGATGTATATGCCTCGTGGAATGTCCGCGTACAGATTCTGAACAAATATTCTTTCGATAGTATCTTGGAGGACAAGGTTTGCTGTAAACGGTTGGAAATTAGGTATATGAGATTCCATCGCGTAAATATGTCAGTCGTACCAAACTGATCCCAGCTGCGGAGAACTCCAATTATTTTCTTCCCATCGCGCAATGACACCATTAGCTTTTCTGAGGGTTGAAAGCGGTCCAAGGTCAGCCTTGACTCTTATCAACTCATGCTATAAGGAGTAGACCGTTGCGAACTCACTGTCAGTTAAATCCAGCAGCTGGGCCGCTGTTGTGAACATCTGGGGTGGAAGTTGAGGAACCATTGGTGGGACTGGTTGATGTTTCACTGGTTGCTCGCCCGCCGGCGGCGGATCATGTATTGAAAGACTTTCCATCAAATAAAAGCGGGAAACTACAAGATCAAGAAGAAGAGCCGGGAATCCAGTCCATGTTAATGAATAGGAAAAGCAGGCAATTGTTTGAACTTGAGGGACAATGAGTGGTGGAACTTTGCGATAATCAGATAAATTACGGTGACCGAGATCGACCTGATTAGCTATACTGGCAACGTCAACTCTTAATGTAAACTTTCCACCAACATATCGAGGCTAAGAATAAAGGGCAATTCCGATCTTTTATCATAACAGTTCATCTCTAATCATTCTGACTCCGTTCATCTATCCATTCTTTAGGTATTAAAAAGCGCTATATCCCAAAATTCTCGCTATCATGGAACGAGTAAAGCAGTAGAATAGCTCCCAGGATGGACTGAGCGACCTTTGGCAGACAGAGGAATCAATGCCATCACCAGGACCAGACGAAGTTCTGGTTGCGCTGAAGGCCGCCTCGTTGAACTGTCTTGACACAGAAGGTCGTTGATCGTTGGCATCTGATATGAGCATCCTAAGATTGACCATGTAACCAGTCGTAATGGGATTGTATACTCATCACAAAACTATGAACCAGGAGTCGGTTGCCCATTTTACCATACTCAGATATGTGTGGCATTATCATAGCTCAAGGAGAAGGCTCAACTTTGAAGATTGGTACTCACGTGTTAACAACCTTTCTTCAACATCATATCTCTGGCCAAGTAACTGCTGAAATGATGACTACGAGCCCCTTACCAGGGCTATTGACCACACACCGCGTTCTAAAGTCTCAGGGTCTTGTTGTAGCACCAGATTACTTAACCGACGATGAAGCATGCGCATTACCTATTGCTGCAGTAACAGCATGGATGTCAATATATGCCATGGATCCAATTCGCCAAATTGAAAATCTACCTTGGGAGCACCGTGAGGGTATTTTACTTATGTAGGGGACAGGGGGTGTGTCTATCGCTGCATTACAAATTGCAAAAGCAAGCTCACTCCAAGGTATATATTAAAGATCAATATCTAATCTCGTGCGAGCTCATGCAGGCATAGTCGTCATAACCTCCTCCTCGGACGAGAAGTTGCAGAAAGCTCGCACAATCAACTAGCGGAAAACCTCTGACTGGGAAAATGAAGTTATGAGGATTACCGAACGCAAAGGCGTGAACATTATCGTCGAAGTAGGATGTGCAAGGACCCTTAAAAAAAGTTTTGAATGCCTAGCATTCGGTGGTTAGATCAACTGTATGGGGTATCTTTCTGGTATAGAGGATGAACCAGGAGATCGCATGAACGCAGGTGTCCGCGCTCTAAGACGTAATGCAACTCTGAAAGGGATTATCAAAGGCCCACAAGAGCGCTTTGGGGATATTCGTGATTTCTATGAGCAGGGAAAGATTCATCCAGTCATCGACAGAGTCTCTAAGTTTACGGAAGCTAAAGAGACGTTTCAATACTTGTACAGTGGCTCTCATTTTGGGAAGGTGGTTATTAAATACACACACGATATCAGTCTTTCTTCCTTCTATTTGAGTCTTTGCTTTCTAAACGTTCATACAATTTGTGGTCAAGTTTTTACCTTCGTCTACACTTCGATACCAACCCCTCAACGCCGACAAAATATCCACTTATCGATAAAATCTAACGCATAATCCCTCACCGTCCAGTTCTTCTTCCTACTAAAATCCCTCTCATCCTTATGCATTCCACCTGGGTCTCCAATCTGGTTTCTATTCAGAAACTGGTGGAACTCCGCATTCGACTTTCGAAACCCGCCTCTGCGAACCGCCGCTGTGGCCGATCCCGGGCTCGGCCTGATATTGGTTCCGCTCGCGAGCCCGACTGAGGCCGAGATATCAACGAATCCGCTGATGACCGGTACTCGGGGTGGCTGCAGCACGATCCGTGAAACCGGGCGTGGAGCACCGTCGACGCTGATAGGGCTGAAAACCGCTGTGCGTTGTTGGTCTCGCCTATGTACCCGCTCATTCATGATGGCGTTGGTTACGGGTATAGGTGTGACTTTTGGCGGGGAGGGTTGGACATGTTGTGCCGGCCCCGGGGCTACCTCTACCGGGCTTGGTGCTAGGTATCCTATTCCCATGGTTGCATTCGATATTAAAGTCCCTCGCTGGAGAAGTTGCGCGGAATCCGGATGCTGGACCTCAGAGGTGGATGTGGTTGCCGAGCGGACGGTGGTGAAAGATTCCATGCTCATTTGGCGTTTTGCATACTCAGAGGATGTGTTAGCCTGTCTACTCGCATCGTACGAGACCACACGAGGTAGTGGTGAGATGAAGTTGTCGGATGATTGTGGAGGAGGAATGGGAACCCTGGTGTCATGTCTCTTGATTGACGGCTCGGAATAAGAGGGATGGAGTACTGATGGCACAGAGGGTCCGCAGACTGACATATCGCTGAACCGACGACTCAGGCGAAGTTTCTCCGCTTGATCGAGCTCCTCTTTGGTACAAGGATAGGGAGGGATAATAGGGAATGACCCTGTACGAGTGACCTCTCTACCATATAAATTACCTCCAATAGCAATATCACTGTTCGAGTGGTATAGTTGAGGAGTGGCAGGAGCCTGATCTGGTCCATAACTCGCCCCATGTTCTAATGTCGCCCTTTTTAGGAGCTGTGTATGGGATGTATGAGCCTGTGAACCGAAACTAGTTCGATACGGCTGGTAGACTGGCCGCATTCCTCGCTGTGCGGTCTCCGGTAATGGCCTACGTGGAATAGTATACATTTTCTTCTAGTCTCTCCCGATTTGTTCAGATATGGGTTGAAACCTATATCAAGTAAATGCTTTTTATAGATTTAGGTTCTTGAGGTTGCGCCGGTCTGTACAGATTTAGTTGATCTCAAGTTGCTACTGTAGGCTAGTCTTATAGTAATCGGTGTGTAGGGAATGCTCACAATGTCTCGTCCGAGTACATTGTTTCTTTGTTTCGGTGCACGACTTCCCAGACACTCTTCGATGACTTTGTGTAGTTTATATCAGAACAATACGCGAGATGTGCTTTATATGGAATCTGGAAAAGGTGAATTGGAATGAGTAATAGTACTTCAAGTGGGGAGTATCAGATAATGTTGATTCAACACCGAATTGAGAAAGATTGGAACTATGCAATTTAATTGCAGTGTTTTCCATAAAGTACATCCGGAAACTGTAGGCAAGTATTCGCCAGTGTCAGCTAAGCTCTTAATGGGTAGTGCAAAAGTGATTTCGATTCAACTTTTATCATCGGTGTAAGATTCTTAGATTTAGGGGGGGAAAACAAAAAATAAGGTGCTTGTACGATGGACAAAATACCATTCGACTACAACCCCACAACTGAAAGCTTGGAAGGTTAAAATCGAATACACAGTGTGGGTCTTACGCAGGACTTACCGTTCAGTCCCATTTTACCTCTCGTATACATATCTTCCATCTCAATAGGTAATTTGAGAAATATATCACAACGTCAACCTATCCTCTCGTGTCATGACATAAATGAATTTCTCCTTTGTCCATAATTATGGAGCATCTATAAACCTACTTTCTTCACCGAAAGATCCCTCTCCACTGCTATCCCCTATTCTCCTTCGAGCTCCCAAGAAAAGAAGAAGCAAGGATTTTGTCGAACGCTATGTCACGTCTGGGAACCTCCTCGCCCGAAGATACCGAACACAGTGAAGTACTTAGGTGAAATCTCTTAGGTTTGTTAAGGACTGCTTCTTCTTGATGCGAAATGGCTTAGCCTTAGAATCCATAGCATAGATAGGAGTCCTTTTAACGAGTACTAATGATCACTTTAGGCACCTTGATCGACTATTTCGACTTTTGACGAGTGAGTTTCCTCTTTAATGAAGTGAATGAAAGGAGAGAGGTTCTGCTCGAGTGGCTTGACTTCTTCGAAGGTGGCCTCTTCGTTGACTTGGGTGTTTCTTGTGTTTCGTGTTGCTTCTTCAACTTGCTATGCTGGATGACTCCGTTGTTAAACGTCGCAATAGTAGTCCCCGTGGGAAGATGAGGAAAGACAGCAAAGGTTGAAGGAATACTGAAACCGTGTTTCCTCTCCAGTGCACGGTATTCATTTACTGGATTATTGCCGCAAACATCTTTAGAGTCAGAAGATGCAAGATGAGCACTATCAGACGAGGGCTGTGTACTTACCGATCTATAATACGGTTTCCTCTCGTTCAAGGCCGGTTTCGGAGAGGAAGACGGTTGATGTCGCAGTTCTTTCGGAGTCTCGACCTCTGGAAAGATCTCGAGAACCGCCTTCATTTCGTAAACGTCAGACCGCTTTTAAGGTTGTGATGGTACGGTGCTCGCAGATGCGGAAATTTGTCCTCGATGAGGTCCTTCAACGGACACCAACTTAGGTTTCTCAAACCTCAGAATCTCCAATTGGTGAATCTCGGACTGTTTGTTCGATTGATTTGGCCCAGGTCCCATTACAACAGGCCCATCGGAGCGGTTACCTTTTACTAACCCGGGATAAGTGGACATAGCTGGCGTATTGTCCTCGTTCGCAGTATTTTCCCCTAGGTACTGTAACTCTCCCGTACCATTGCCTTCATCGGTAATCTTTTCCGTTGAATGCCGTATCTTCCTCACGGCGTACTTCCTTTCCAAGCTTTGTGTCATTGTGGACCCCGTGAGAATAGTATTGATAACGATAGTAGATAGATAGAAGACCAACAAGAACACTCGGGTTATTCCTGGGATGATAACAAATGAGAGTCGTTGTTATCACCGGAATGTTAGAGAAGCTTGGTGAAGAGTAAGATGGCACAGTCCATGACCAGATTTATATAGGAAGTTTCCCACGTATTGTAAATATACATGCCTAATTGATGATTGAACGAGGATAATATTTATACAACCACTGGAAATAATATTGACGATGTTTTATAACAACAGTAATACGGACGATTGACGCGTTTAGGTGTATGCTTGTGTAAATGGTCTTAAACTTATATCCTTATGTACTAACTATATCATACTAAATATTGGGCTTTATACTCAACTAGTTATAACTCCGGCTGACCAAGACGTAGGGTCGAAGGGAGGTCCTCTTGATCCTTGGTGAATTCCCTGTGAGCAGTGTTACGACTTTGTGAGAGCTCAATATCCTCCTTCACGATCTCCTTGATAGGGTGGCTGCTGTGAACAACTGAACGTAACCGTGAAGAATTATGGACTCTTTCATAATCGTCTAACGGAACAGCAAGCGTCAAGGATATTCCTCCTTGAAAATCGTAACCTTGAGATCTAGGGTGGTCGTCCAACTCCTTTGAGGCCATCCCGTTCGCTTCGAATACCCATTTGAGGAACTCAAGATCTGGAGGAGCAAGATATGGTATCGGAATACCAATCCTGATATTGTCTTCACGACGAAGATATATCGTATTGCTTTTCAGATACATAAACTGGGCCCTGATCTGCCCCATTCCAGGGTATTCCTTTTCACAATCCCAGTCTCTTATGTGGTGATGCTCAACTTTAGCCTTCTTTTTCGGTCGCGGGACTTCATAGTTCGGCCACTCGTTCAATTCCATTTCCCATTGGTGAAGTCGAATGCGGATGGGATTACTTTCCACAGGTCGTACGGGTTCCACGTTCATTATCGAGATTTCAGGATAAGTGAAAAACTTAGGTCTGTCATGAGCTGTGGGGAGATCATGCGACATTTTCGTACGCATTGAGGGTTTTTGTCGCGCTTGAGCTTCGTCCGGTTGGAACATTGAGGGTGTCGATGCTCTTAGATCTTGCATATCTAGAGAATTTGTGTATGTAGTAGACGGATCATCCCCGCTTGAGTTAGTTGCCATTCTAGACTAGGAAGTGGTATGATCGAGGGAACCTGAGCTTGGAGAATAAAAAGATTTACTCCCTGTGCGAGCATTGATGGGGGAGAATACTTATAGGTTAACACACCTTTGGTTCTTGGTCAACACATAAATATAAATGGACAGAGTAGTGACGGCCGAATCATGTTCATTCTGACGCTAAATGTAGAAATCAACCGCAACTCTAAACTGTCAATCACTTACTGTGTTGTAACAATGTACTGCTACATATTCACAGACATGAAAACACCTGATTAGCTCTTGAAGGAGATCCAAACTGTATGCCCCTACACGTCACATTACCCACATACAATTAAACTCGTTAGAGACTCATAGGAGAATCCTTTGGGCGTGATTACGCTCCTCCTCCTGAGAACCCAGCCCCAACCATTGCACCAAGCGTCCATCCGTTTCCTCTTGCCTCCATCGGAGTAAGTGCCTTTACTTCCCCTTTTCTAATCTTCTCTCTCCATATCTCCTTTCCAACCTCTTCATCCGGTTCGGAACCAATATAATTGCCCTCTCCATCCGTAGCCCAGTATTGCAGATATTCTTTCTTTGTCATCCTGATTATGCGTAGGTCATCCTTCGACGACGTCGATGAAGATGATCTAAGGGGTTTCGCTAGTTTGGAAATGATTCCACTCAGTGATTTCTTCTCGTTGACTATGGGGCTGGATAGGTCTTGGGCTGGTGCGGGTGCTTCTAAGTGCGAGAGGGGTATTGCCACTGACATGATGCTATCATCGTTCAACTGGGAGATAGGAGTTGCTGGAGGAAGAATGTTTGAGATTGGATCATGCCGACTATTTGCGTCTACAAGAGTAGTAGCCTCTGAAGGTGCTACTGAGGCGGTTTCCGGGTCCGATGCCATGATTGTATTGTGTATTGGAGAACTGATAGTGAGCTAGTCAAAGGGTTAGTAGCAGACCAGCATGGCCGATACCTTTATTTATTCCAATCTATGAACGGGGCTGTGTTGAACTAGTGCGATACATGCAGGCTTGAGAGGCGTAAGAGGTTTACGGATCTCGCTGTACTGAGACTTGAAGGCTGACTGCGCTTCCCGATTAAGGCAAAGCGTGGTTTTCGACTTTCATCTTCTTTATCTCAACCTCAACTTCCTAGACTACAACTACCTATTGTATCTTGTGCTCACTTGTACGCTGATAATCGAAAACATGACTGGTATAGTGATAAGATTGAATTTTCTGCATAGTAGATCACTATGAAATACTCTTCTTAATTTTGATTATACCTTTGTAAATTTGAAATTTATGTGAAGCATGAGGTACTCCATAACTTGTTGGTACGAATACAGAGCAACGATGCCAAATTTCTACCTGACCTGACCAGACACCGAGGGGAGTAGTTCTGGCGATTCCTTCACGCTGTTAGCGAATTCAGATGTACCGTATTTATCTCACCAAACAAGACATCACCAGAACCAATTTAACTATAAATTCCCCTTCTTCTAAATTCCTCTCCGAATTTAGAACTATCCACTGTACTAACAGGTTAGAAATAAATCCACCCCAAACTTACTTTACCATCCCCACCACTTCTTAGAATATCACCCATTTCCTTATCTACATCACAACGAGCTTCTAGCTTCATTGCGTTCTCACTACGCTATTGTGCCCGCAAAATGCCTTCAGCGTTCCCTCCCCAATTTCAAATTCTCTCAGATCTACACCTCGAGACTCCCATCTTAAACCCATTCGTACAATACCTTTAAATTCAACGTTAATGCAAACTATATGTGTCTCCTCGGTGACATCGGTCTAGCAAAAGACGAAGGCCTATTCATCTTTCTAGAAAAGCTCCTCGCGGGGACGCCCAACCTCAAGATCTTCTATGTCATGGGCAACCATGAGCCCTACCAAATCTCCATCCAGGACACTCAAAGCGGGTTCTCTGCATTCGAGAAAAGTATGACGCATCAGTATGATCACCGCTTCATTCTACTCGACCGGAAACGGTTCGATAGCAACGAGACAATTACTGTGCTCGGGTGCACCTTGTGGACATCAATAATGCCATCCGAAATCTTAACGGTCAGCAGTCGCCTCACCGATTGGAATGAAATTAGAGGGATTAAGGGATGGTCCGTAGATGACCATCTCAATGCGCACAAAGAAGACCTAACCTGGTTGAACCAAGAAGTACAGAAAACAAATCAGACAGAACCTGACAGACAAATCGCGATACTTACCTACCATAGTCTAGCGACTGATCCAACAGCCAACAACTCAGCCCATACAGGTAACGATGTGAAATTGGGTTTTGTCACCGACCTTTCCTCCCAATCGTGTTGGACCAACCCCCAAGTCAAACTATGGGCATTTGGCCATAACCATTACTCCTGCTCGTATAGGGATGAGGCTAATGGAAAGTTGGTAGTTTCGAACTAGAGAGGGTACAGCGATTTGGAAGAGAAGAAATCCTCGGGTTTGTACCAGCAGGATATGGTTGTTGAATCTGGAGAGGGTCATTGGCACATTCTTGATGTACAGTTGCAGAAAGTTCGGGGAGGTGCAGATAGTCCTGTTAGTAGCATAGTGCCGCAGCCTCAAAAGTATGGTACAGTACGAAAGGCAAAGGAGAAGATAAAACACCTATTTGGAAAAAAAAAACAAATAGATACCATATTTCACAAAGGAATCGACCTTGTAGGATGCTTGTACGGTGATATCACGTGTGAGAGATTTTGGGATAGCAGAACGCGTACTGGTAAGGATGATTACTAGACTGAATGGACTACTTCTTCAACCTGTTGCGGTACGGCGACAACTGAATCTCGACCTCAAGGCTGTATGAGTGATCGACAGTGGTACAGAGGCGTGCTTGACTCAAAGGATATTAACATTAAAAGTTACATGGTATAATGTGCAATGAATGTACAACATTGAGATTGTAGCGTGTAAATGCTGATGAAAAAGAAAGCCGGTAATGATGTAAATGAGAGATCAAGGGTATCATTGATACTATGCCTTCCACACGATCGTACTAATCACAATATCCTAAACTCCCTTGCTAAATGCTATGCTCCCATCTGGTTGTTTATTCGTCTACGATCGTGTTCCCTCTTCTTTGGCCCTTTCCACTAACACATAATGGCTTCCTGTCCGTGATAGAACTGTTGGTGGGTCTGATTGATGCTCCTCACTCTCCTGAGAGCTCGATGGTCGGGATGTGGTAGGGTTTGCTATTGCATTATTCTGACTCACCGAGCCACGCTCGGACAAGGTGCCCTTGATGGCGGTCTGTCTTTGGCCGTTTTTGCGTGTTTCCGGGGAGTTGGGGATACTTGTGGCATTCTTCAAGCGCTCTTCAGCTTCCCTGAGACGGGCTTCAAGATCCTTGAGCTCGGACTTCTGGATGGAGACAGACTGTTTTCTTTTCGTAGGGTCAGTATCGGACTTGAGGTGGGGACAAGGGTCTTTACTTCTTGTGAACATTCTTAGATAAGCTGTCTAGGCCACCGTCGAGCTGGAATAGATCGTCAAGAGCAGCAGAGAAGTTGCGAGCTATGGTGCTGTATTGCGGATATCAGCGGCGTACTGTACCATCTGAACTGAGTGAGATTCCGTACGACTGAGGACGTCCGTTAGGTTTCCAGCCAAGATCAGCGTCTGCCATTATTGATATTTTATATATTCTGTAAGAATATTACGGTGAATATTATTGTGGACGATAAAGGTATCCAACGGGGCGTATGGAATTATATATTCCAATCTATCCGAGCCGACAGTGACGGACGGGGTGGTGGCACTGCGCAGATGATCAACAAACACCTGGGTTTCGAAGGCTCGGACACAGCTGGTCAATAACGATGGCAGGGTAAGACATTCACCGGTTAACTAGAAAATAGAAATACAACAAGGCAGACGGCTCATGGTAAGGCAACAGCAAACATTGATCGGTGATTTGTACTCGTAGCTGAAAGCCGGTGGGCTCTTTGTTCAGGTGGAGCAGGACATAGAGCATCGAAAAGGGAGCAATAGACTAAAAAAAAGGAGAATTAAAAGGAGGTCTGGTCAATTTCCCGAGTAAGAGCGATCGCTCCCACCTTGCCTTGTTCGTTTTCGATGCAAACCTAACTCAGATACCTTAATCATGTTTGACTAAAGGTGAAAGGTATTTGAGTCTGGGGAAGGAGAAAGCTGTTCATGTTGAAGGAACAAAACTTATCAAGGCTGTGAAAAGATGGGATAAAAAGAATCCACGGTAAGGTAATTTGATAGTAGATTTAATTATCGGATTATTGTAGTCCGGAGGTATCTCAGGAAATCAACATTTCAGCATCAGAATTTGTTGTTGCACGTGATACTGTACAAGTTGTTCCTCGTTTGCATTCCACCTCAAATTACCTTCCTAAGGCCAAGGGTAACTACCTTTAAGGACCTGAGCTGCAGCGGCTTCCGACCGCGAAAATATCCCCGCCACACTCCCCAAAAAGCCCCAAATCCCCCAAGCAACACCGAACAAGCCGCCGCAAGACGTTTCCGGTCGCGCAAAACCACCCAGAAAAAGCTTTACTGTATCGTAACCTCATCTCCAACAACGGTCACCTTTTATTACAGTAGGCTATCTCGAAACACAATTCGCCGATAACGAGAATGCTCTTTTTCTAAGTGCTCTTTTTTTTTTATCATGCCCTCAGTGTGTCGTTCTGGCTCCTCTACCGATCACCTTTCGTCGCGACCGTCCCCCAGGTTTTCGCCGACGACACCTTTGGGGGATGCCTACTAGCCTAACAGCCTACACTCCACTTGAATCCTTTCTTCTTTTTCGATCGTTGGAGTTTTATGGTGTAGAACCAACTGCCTTTAGCAAGATCTCTGATCTGTTGAAAAATAATGCCCAAATCCGGGAGGCCAAGGGCTTCGATGGCGGCCGTTTGAGTCCGGATGCCCTCAGAGAGCTCTATCTACGATTATTAAAGCAAGAGATCAGAAGCGAGATTCAGTCAACACGTCATGTTAATAGCGATGAAACGAATGGAGACTCCTCGCCGAATTCCAGGAAACGAAAGGTTCCTAGTCCCGGGTCTACATCAGCACAGGAAGCGTCCCAAAATGCCCATCTTATCCCCCAACTCGTAGCGAAGCTATACGCTAGATACCGTCAATATATGATTCTAGAGCTGAGAGAGGATGAGCGCCATTATATTCAATTGAAAAGAGAGCTCGCGGAAATTCAACGGGGTGAATGGGACGAGAAGTTACGTCGTCGCGAATTGGAAAATGGGAAGCCTTCTCGAAAAGAAAACGAGCGACACCTGGCTGTCTCACCACCAAATGCAACTGAGGATAGTCAAACGAACCTAGAAAAAGTTGTGCCTGCGTATAATGAACAATCTCCCAAAGAGCAGGATGCTGCATTACCAATTAAACGCCAACTTCAGTCCAATATTGAAGCAGTTATCAACAATCCACCTATCCCCTCGGCCAAAGGAAAGTCTCATGTTCCACCATCTCCATCGCAACAACCGAGTGCTCTCCAACCGGCGCCTCCTTCTAAGGCTCCATCTCAACCCCATGGACCTCCCCACGGTTACTTTCCCCCTCCCCAGTCTCCTGTTCCTGGATATCAGATAGCTTCTGCTGGTGGACACCAATCCTCGTATCTTCCTACGCATCCTCAGGCTCCGAGCGGTCTGTCCCCTAGTCCGAAAGCTCAAAAAGCAGCTCTTGCGAAGTTGTCACCTTCTTCCCCAGTTCTAGTTCCAAATGCACCCAGTGTGTCCTATCCTCCTCCAATTCCTCCTCCAATTCCTCCGTCCCCAAGCTCAAATGCTGCCGCTTCGCCCTATAAAGGACCTCACCCCGGAACACCACATCAGTATCCACCGAGTGCCCAACGATACCCTCCGCCGGTTGGTCCTGGAAGCCCATTGCCTGGCCATGGATATCCATCCCAGCAGGCACAGACTGGAATGAATTACTACCCACCATATGCAGGTCGGACCGGAATGTATCATCCGCCACATCAGCAGGGGCCGTCACCACCGCAGTATCCACCGCATCAAGGTGGTTATCAACTACCACCATTCCAAGTCAATATGCAAGATCCAATCAAAGTTCATCAACAGCAAAAAACACTCAATCAAGTGCAAACCCCTACCCAACCACGGACTCAGGCTCCTCCAGTTTCACAGAAAGGCGTCGTTCAAGGGTTAGCTCATGTGCAGTCTGCTCCTTCTACACCACACCCAACTCCCCCAACTCCCTCTCTCATTGCCACTACAAAACTTATATTACAAAGGACTGTTAATTCAGCGCCCCGGTCAAAAGCTCAACTCCCACCGCCACTTAACATACCTTCAAACTTCAATACCCGATGGAAAAGTACACCTACCAAGTCGGACAAGCATGAAGAAGCCCCACCTGTTAGTCCAATTAGTGAACCTGGTTCACCACAGTCCCCCAAGGGCAAGAACCTGAAGCAACTGTCCACTCAGAAAAGGGTAAAACATCCCCCCAAAAGTGCAGCTAGAAGCACCAGACAAGATGCTTCCACTCGTGCAATGATTACAAGAGGAGGTAGTACAGCCTCATCGGCTGTTGGTAGCTCTATGCGTGGGCGAACTAGAAGCCAGTCTGTCATTTCCTATGTCGATGAGTTATCCCTTGATGCCGAATCTATAGTCGGACGGAGAGTCAAGCACGAGCCAAGCACCCCTGCGGAGATACCTGAAGAAGTCGAAGATAATGTCTCTGCTACGGAGGCGACTCCTAGTGCTCATCCGGTTACTCGTGGTCGAAGAGGAACCCTTCAGTCAGTTCAGAGTCATAAACGTAAAAGAAGCGCATTCGAGGCACCTGATTCCTTTGAACTTCCACCAAACACCCCTGGAAGAGGGTACATAATTGCTTCTCG
Source organism: Patellaria atrata CBS 101060 (assembly GCA_010093705.1). Classification (NCBI taxonomy): domain Eukaryota; kingdom Fungi; phylum Ascomycota; class Dothideomycetes; order Patellariales; family Patellariaceae; genus Patellaria; species Patellaria atrata. The sequence goes on from MU006116.1 coordinate 126,765, forward strand.
TAATTTTCCAAGGATGAGCCAGACCATAATGAACGATATCAACTCTCATAAACACGCATCAATGTTCAGCCAACCGGTCAAAGAGAAGGATGCAGAGGGATACAGAGATATGGTTCGGAGACCTCAGGATCTTAAGTCCATTCGCACCGCCATCGTCGCAGGGTCAAAGGTCGTCTCAGCAGCGGCGTCCGGTGATACTCCGGTCGCTAATAGTCCAGGTGGCTCAGGTGGTAATGTCATCTTGCCCATTAGTCCCGAACTCGTGCCTCCGAAAGGAATTGTAAATGCTGCGCAACTTGAAAAGGAAGTGATGAGAATGTTAGCCAATGCGGTTATGTTTAATCCTGGGGAAGATGGGGTGGTGAAAGACGCCAGAGAAATGTTTGACACTGTAGAAGAGAGTATTAACATTTGGCGGAGCGCAGAACGAACGATTGAAGCGAAGGGAAGGAGGATGGATGATGATACGGATGAGTTGGCTCCAGAAGAAGAAGCCCCACCGAAGAGAAGAAAAGCATAACTGCATATGATGGGGTGTATTGTGCTGATATGCTAGATAAATTTCTCAATTGGATTGAATTTATGTGACTCACGCTGCCAAGATTATGTTCAATACTTTATCGTGATTTTTGTCTGGTTTTCGGTCCTGGCAGATACAAGATCTGAATTTCCTTTCACGCATTCTTATCTGAATCCCTTCAGCATTTCACTCAATTAGATATCTATATTCAATGCCTCTTCGGCTAGAAGTTCTACGCTAGCTTGACCCTCTATAGGTCTCAACCATCTCCTGATTTCCAATCCTCTATTCCTGCAAAACGTACAAACACTGGTAGTATACAAATACCTACTTCCGGCTACGAGTGGCGGATCATAGCACTCATCGCTCTATATCAAGCTCAGGAATTCAACTGTACTTTACCCAGCAGCTGGCCAGTGAATCTTTACCGTTCGTATCACCGACTCTTGGTTCTATGACATTCCTACCACAAATATACGAAGAAGGTGGGGAGCGGCTCTACCGTGACAGAGACTTCACCTCAAAAATCACTCTCCGGGGGAAAGAGATGCTGTGACTATACATCATGAGTTTGTGGATTTCGGCTTCACTGAATAGGTCCGGGATGTAATTTCTCTCATATGAAAAAGACACATATACAACTAAAGCGAATACGGGTTTCGAGCATTTTATTCTGCCCCTCGTGAACCTATTCCAATATCTCTTGTGGTTGCATTGTAGCACTAAGCTTCAAATGCTGAAATGAGATTTCGTACTGCAGGTTAGAGGGCATGAACCGTCTTCACACAGCTTGTCTGATTGCAAAACTGTGTCTATGCCATTATCCTATAATCTTAATGTATATACTTTTCTATACGCCACTGAATACCTGAAAGTTTTACTCGTACAGTTATCATACAATCATCCTACAATGTCTAAAGACCCAATATGGCACATCCACTCGCTCTATTGTCTTTCAGCGTGATCTGCACTCCGCACCCCCTTTTTACGCATTATGTTCTGTTCCGCTCGCAATACTTAGGTTTCGTCCATTTCTCTCGGTGTATTAGACCATATGTGCCGCTGTTACCATTTTGATTTGCTTGTCCAGCACGTACATGACCTTGGTAATGGATCGCACCTTATCATAAGTTACCATTTTGATACAAATTCACCACCAAGCGAAGGAGCACGCCTCCCTATTATCCACTGCCATAACTCAGTGCTCCGCCGGTGTTAGACACTGTACGTGTATATTCACTCACTCGCTTTCCGCGAGGATTCTCCTCTTGGGCATACGTGGTACACCTCTTGCTTTATCCTCCTATCTATTGTTCTTCAAATACTGCGGGACTCGACTCATATGACTCGGTGTACCAACAAGTCATAGCAAACTGTACGCAAACTCGGGGGTGTATCTTCAAGACATAAGCTCTAAAGGTTTAGGCGCATAAGTCGAGTACGATTTGGAGCTAATAACAGAAATTATAATAGTACTGGTGTACTGTGCAAATTTGAGGACAAAATATATATAAAAATACATACGGCGCACTCCTTAATCTTCACCCGTCTTTCACATGCTCTACTATTTCATCTCCACCTTATCTACATCACTCAGTCCCTGGCTTTCTGTGTGCCTTAGCAGACTTCATACTCATCCTCGGCCTCTTCTTCCTCTCATTCTTCGGCTTCGGTTTCTTGCACCCAAGCAAACTCGCATTCATCGGACGTCTTATTCCTATGAACTTGCCCTCGGGCGTGAAGACTTCAATTTGAGGCAAATTCTGTTCATCCCTAATCTCATCGATTGGTTTGAAAGATGTTGAATCTCGGTTCTCCCTTCTTCCTTGATCTGAAGACATATCTCGAAGCTCCTTCTCTGCAGCTTGCTCGGGCAAGAGAACCCGCCGCTTCGGCTTCCTCGCCTGCGCCATGACCTCCACCCACCCAACCCCTTCGACTAGCAAATCCGCCCCGTAAACCCTAAATGGTAGATTCTCGACCTTGATGCCAGCCGCCTCGGGCCTGGTCAACGGTCCAGCCTGGGCCCTGGTGACATCCCACCATAAATCAAACACGCCCGCACTCCTTACTACCTTCCTCGCTTCTTCCGCCATAACGCTCTTAACCCCACTCTCCCGCTCCCCGGTCTGGATTCCCACCGCTTTCTCGGTTGCTGTGATATGGGGCGCCAGCGGTACGAAACCGTGAACGATGAATACAAGATCTTGTGTCACGGGTGTAATCCTCACCAGACCACCGCCTAGCAGAAGGGATTGGCCAGGTTTGAGCGTCAGACGTTCGGGCACCACGCGGGATTTCATGACGAGGAAAGAACGAAACTCTGGATCAACGTAAGTGTCGAGAGTGCTACGAGCGAGGCCGGGGAGATCGATGAGTTCGCCGCGGCCGGAGCCGAAAGGGATGCGGATTGGTGAGGCCGTGGTGCCAGGAAGGGAGGAGATGGTGGGCATGTGCGGATAGGGAGTTTCGGGACGGGCTGGAGGTAGGAGAAGGGACGAGGTTTCTTCAGAATCGGACGCAGACGTGGCTTGGTTGGGGGTACCAAGATCGGCCATTACAGAGGGTAAGTTAAGGTCTATGTCTGTGCTTCCTCCAAATGAAAGGGCATGAGGGTCGTCTCCTGAAAGAGGCTTCAGCATAAGATTATTGCCGGTTTCGCTCCGGACTTTGTCGATGCTAATGTCATGCATTCTTCCTTTAGGGAAGACGACTTCAAAGAGGTTACTCTTCCCAACATTGACTTTTCCGACCATCCAGCCGCCGCCGCCTCGCTTCCAGACATCTTCCTTGACTTCTTTTGTCCACCAGCCTCTTTTTGAGCTTACACACCGAACGTTTCCTAGACGAACGTTACGGCCTGTCCTACCTAGCGCATCTCGTAATACTTCTAGGAGATATGGCATCAAAGAATCTACTTGCTCTTTCTTCGGCGCTAAGAGATCAGATCTTGTGATTATGAAGCTCACGTCCGCTACTCGTCCGTTGAAGAAGGTTCTATGCTTAGAGCGTCGGTTTTGGGTTCTGAGCGGGGCCAAATCCAGCTGCCGCGTCAGATTCGGTATAAGGGACATTGGGAGATCGGCTGCGTCAAGGACATGGTATATATGATTGTGCTTATAAGGGGATTCCGCGATAGTGTCTTCAATGGACTGAATAGTCGGATGGTGGATGGGTACGCCAGCATGATGATGAATAAGGTTGTGACATCGATCGCAGACCGGTGTGGGGGAATTTTCCTCGAGGATTTCTGTTTTTTTCCCATAAATTAGGGACTGTACTCATCGACGGCTGCTTGTTGAACATACCTTGTGGAGTTTCCACGAGACCTAGTTGTTTCCGCAGTCCTTCATGAAGGCTTTGAACAGACGCAGCGAATATCTTATCCTCAGATGTGTCAATCCTCTTTTTAGGCCTCAGGTACGATGCCACAGCCCCCCTCGACATGGAGTAGTGTCCTGCTTCATCCGGCTCTACGGTTTGCGAAAGAGCTCCACATCCTGGACAAGCAATGGGCAAAGAGCATATGGAAATATCGGAAGCCAGGGAGATAGTATCCACTTGATTTATAATTACGGTCTCTGTAAAACTCTTCTTTGATGTTGAGAATCTCTGTCTCGGAATACATTGGACATTGCGGCGAAACCGACGGGAGGTGAAAGACTCTCTGAGCAACGTTGGACAGAGGAAGGTTGGAATAGAATAATACAGGATGTCCAAATCGGCGCGAGAAACAAGAGAAGCACGATGTACTGCTCTTTTCATTGTTGCAGAGATGAAGATTCGATAGTCGTCGGGTGCATGTAGAATTGTAGACACTATTCTTTTTACGTGTACATGGAGATAGCGTGGGATGTCATCGGGGGTTCAAATGAAAAAATGCCGCCCCCTGTCCAATTTGACGCTTTGACCGCATCTCTCCAACATTTGTTTTCTGGGGAAAATCACGGTGTACGAACATCTTACTAACCTTCAAAAACCTACATTTTCATCCCTCTCTGAGCCTAATCGTCTGAAGTATTATCTGCATCTCAATCCTTCTTAATAATTGATCCTAATTGATCCCGAGTCATGCTTGCATCTTCGTCGAGAGCCATCCTGCGTCAAGCTGTTCCTAAGCAGCTGGGTGGAAGCTCTACTGTTAGAGCTATCTCCGCCTGGTCAAAGGTTCCTCAAGGACCTCCTGTAAGCCATCAAGCTTCAATTTAATGTGAAATAACTGCTAAAATATCCTCAGGACGTATGTTTCTCCCGCGCTCTGTGCGAATCCTAACTAATGAGTACATCTCCCTTTTGTAGGCCATTCTGGGTAAGCTCCGATCTCGCAGTATAGGTCCCAAGTGTTATTTTAACAATTAGTAGGTATCACTGAGGCATTCAAAGCGGACAGTAATCCTGAAAAGATCAATCTTGGTATTTAACACCTTTGACTCCACATTCCCCACGCATCGGCTGATGGGTATTTGATACATAGGTGTTGGCGCATACCGCGATGACAAGGGAAAACCATACGTGCTACCATCCGTAAGAACTGCTGAAAAGAAGGTTGTGAATGCGGAATTGGACAAAGAGTACGCTGGCATTACTGGTGTTCCGTCCTTCACCAAGGCTGCAGCATTGCTTGCCTATGGACCCGATTCAGCACCGATCAAGGAGGATAGGGTAGCAATCACGCAGTCTATCTCGGGAACTGGTGCTTTACGAATCGGTGGAGCTTTCTTAGAACGCTTCTATCCTGGGACAAAGACCATTTACATCCCCACCCCTAGCTGGGCTAACCATAATGCCGTCTTCAAAGATTCAGGCCTCAAAGTCGAGAAGTACAGGTACTACAACAAGGACACAATTGGCCTCGACTTTGATGGTATGGTTGAAGATATTAAGGCCATGCCAAAGGGAAGCATCATCCTTCTTCACGCCTGTGCTCACAACCCTACCGGTGTCGATCCTACTGAGGAGCAATGGCGGGCTATCAGTGACGCTGTTAAGGAAGGTGACCATTACCCGTTCTTTGATATGGCATATCAAGGATTTGCCAGCGGCGATACTGATAAAGATGCTTTCGCCCTAAGACACTTCATCAAGGAGGGCCACAAACCATGTTTAGCACAGAGCTTCGCAAAGAACATGGTGGGCTCCTTTTCCAGGCTCATGAGATAATATTCATTGCTCACAAATTTTAGGGTCTTTATGGAGAGCGTGTTGGTGCTTTCTCAATCGTTACGGAATCAGCAGAGGAGAAGAAGCGCATTGACTCTCAGATCAAAATTCTTGTTCGACCACTCTACTCTAACCCGCCGATTGGTGGAGCTCGTATCGCCTCCGAGATCTTGAATAACCCTGAGTTGAACAAGCAATGGCTTAGAGAAGTCAAGGATATGGCTGACCGTATCATTAAGATGCGTGCCCTTCTGAAGGAAAATCTTGAGAAGCTAGGTAGCAAGCATGATTGGAGCCACATCACGTCTCAAATCGGCATGTTTGCCTATACTGGTTTGAAAGCTGAACAGATGGATAAATTAGCGAAAGAGGTAAGTTTTGACCGTTCCCACAATCCAAATGAACGAAACTTGAACGGTAGACTAAACATCATAGCATTCTGTATATGCAACCAAGGATGGTAGAATCTCGGTTGCCGGTATCACGTCAGGAAATGTCAAGCGTCTCGCCGAATCCATCTACAAGATCACTGGTTAAAACAAACCCGAGCGAACTCGATGCTTTCTTCGTTTCGTGAGCATTTTTAGACTTGTACTGTATTCCGAGCGTTGCATGCTAGATAGCTCCATAGGGCTCTGTACAGTACAATCAGCCATTTCTCACATCTTTCTCTCACCTACCACATTCTCGTCTCATAGTGTTATCTTGGCCACCGATTTCGAACGGGGTCAGCTCCGATGATGCAGAAGCTTCCCGTTTAGAGCAAAGAGGACATGGCCCCACGCGACAATTGAGCTGAGAACGTGGTGAAGATCTTTACTCCACATGGGTAGGTCACTTGCAGACGAGTGCTTTAAGGTTTGATCACCTTCCGCTTATCCCGCTTACCGTGGTCTCCGATACTTTGTTTTCACTTCCTCTTATTATTCTTAGGTGCAGTTGATAATTCTCCTTGACCGAATTCAGCCCGACGGAGGCCAAGTAAAGAGGCAATTGGGCCCAATCTATCACAATTGAGCTCTTCCGAAGGGTTACCTTTCACTCGATTAGGTCCCTTGTTGGGTGTGGTGGACTCGTGTGGAGAACATATGTCCAGGTTGAGGCTCTTGATGGCCATGCTGATCTTTACGGTTATTATACTCGTACCGAAGCTGTATGGAATACGATCTTCAGTCTATCCGACGAAGCGACGACGATCGAATATTTTGGTGAAGATCGTCCGGCCAGGCTTTAACAGTGGTTAAGAGATGGAGGGCTTTCGGCCTGACAAAGAGAAAGTGCCAGTCCGAGATTTCAAACACTCTAACCGGGGCTGCCCGGTGTTATGCACACTTTAACAGGTGGCAGATTTAGCGCCATGCAGATATTCTTTGAACTCCAAACTCCCATGGATTGATGGATGCCATTTAGTGTTCCTTTTGTCGTGCAGCTGAACCTACCATAACCTTAGCGACATCCTTTGGGCGTTCTGGAGCGAGGATGGAGCCCTTGGAGTCAGTTCGAGGGGACTTTTGTAAAGATCCCGGCCTGAGTGTTACCGTGGGTTACCCTTAAGGTGCGGGAAGCGTCATCTATGTAGAATGACGGCGGTGACGTTTCTCGCTTCATCGGCCTACATTTTGTTTCGACGGCAGGTCATGCAACGTCAGCAGCAACGCAGGATTAAAGAGCATCTGGATCCCTTTGATTCTATATATCGAAGGGAATCAATTGGCGATGGGGCATATGAGAGAGAGAAGCAACTCACTGTGGGGCGTTTCGATTCATTAGTGCACATGTTGGTTGGGAGACAGACTGTTAGGAGTTTTGCACACAAATGGAAATCGGATATTTCCAAAAGCGACACACAGGCAACCAACTGTCCGGAGAGATACAGGCTAAGATACACACGCCCTTTTCATGCGAGTCCTACCTTGATAGATAGGAGCCTATCTGTTAAATCACTTGCTTGCGCAAGATTCCTGCCCTGCCCTGTTCTTTGCCCAGTCTTACCCTGGGGATAGTTCTACCTACCAAGCTATCAAGATTCCGAAAGCTACAGTATCACCACATCCCCACACTTTTTTTCTTTCTAAATTAATTCTTTTCAAACTTATCCCTTGCTTTTCCAGCTTCGTCTCCTCTTTAGTAAATATAATAACCTCTCTTGTCCTCAACACCTCCTTCCTTTCCCTTTTTCTGGTTCCGAGTGCATCTAACAAGCACACGACTTCCCACCTCAAGTCACCGCACCCCCACCTCACCTACCTCAACTTACCCCTCCATCACCGAAGGCGGAACTACAGTGCCTTTGGTTAGATCCCTTTCGCACGGAATTTTAGGACACCTTGCCTATTCAACTAGAGGTTCTGGGAGCTTCAGCTTTGAAAGGAAAACAATCTCACGTTTCACTGTTGTTCTTATTTCACGCCGGATCGACGAGCCAGAAGGGTCGAATACATCTACCTTTCGTCATAGCGCCCTGACCTTTCGACCGCCCCGCGTGGCACTCTTGCGACATCGATAAACGAATTTCTTCCTCCGTATCCCCCAACATAAATCGCTGTACATTTACTTTTGGCCTTAAACATTATCCATCAAATCCTATAGGTTTTCCTGAACAGCAAAGATGGCACGGACAACCGATCATCCAGAGGACAGGGTTAGTCATCAGACCTTAGTCGAGTCGCCATTTGACTGATCTCAAAGCGTAGAGCGAGGAGGGTTCTACCGGCCTTCCTGAAGCTGGTGATAGCATCGATACTTCCACTTTTGAGCAGATCCTCGAGATGGACGAAGACGAGGATGAAAGGGAATTCAGCAAGAGCATCGTTTACGATTTCTTCCAGCAAGCGGAGAGCACATTCAACAATATGGATACGAAGCTGTACGTACATCAATTACTGGTGACAAGGTTCGAGCTGCCGGCTGACATTCGGAATAGCGCAAGTAAGGACCTGGAGACGCTATCATCACTCGGCCACTTCCTCAAAGGTTCATCCGCCACACTCGGTCTCACGAAAGTCAAAGACTGCTGCGAGAAGATTCAAAACCTCGGCTTGAGAAAGGACGAAACGGGATCGAAGGATGAACATGACGACGAGAAGAGCTTGGGTAAGATCAAGGAGCAGATCAAGCTGGCAAAGCAAGAGTTTCAAGAAGTCGAGAAAGTTCTAAAGAAGTTCTATCATGATGACGCATGATCCGACCACCGTAAGACGGTTTTTAACTTACCTAGCGCTCAGGGATTGGTTTATTGTGGGGAAGACGAGCTTGCATAATGAGCGATGAATGGCTCGTATCATGAGATAGAGATGACGGACTTCCGTTGTATGCATTCAGAACGACTTTAGATTAGTCTTCATAGCTTTAGACTGAGCAATCACTTGAATGTGTGTCTGCAGTCCACGTTCCGTATTCTCCAATACTCACCTTTTGTGTTTCCCGCATATTGGCTTCCTACTTGATTAAGGCCAATTTATCACTTCAAGATATTACGTCTGTATACTATCCCCATTGTAGAATCTTCGACTACCGTGTGCTCGTCCTGACAGGACGGGAATACATGAGGTATCCTAAATGCATGAACAGCGTTAGTGCATAGACCTCCTCATGAATATACGCTCTTAGAGAGGTCTCTAACTTCCATATGCAGAATATCCGAAATGTAAAAGAAAAGTACGATCATAATACCCGACAGGGCTTGACCGGTACTGATAGCTGAGGCTGCGGCATCTGGTGAATGAACCATTAGAACTACCCTGTAATGGTACAGAAAACATAGGAGAGCAATTCACGATTGGAAAAAGGATATGTCTTGCATCTCACTTTGATTCCTACTTCAATGTTAAAGTAGTTCAAAATTCTCAAAATATCGTCAGTCAAACTTCAAACAAAACCTGACAACTACCCAAAATGCGGCTAAATCGCGGCTAGAAAGCTGTGACGTGGGAGCGTCACGATCCCAAGGAATCATTCTCGCTACTTGTTTGTTTAGAAATATTTCTAGAACAGAAACTTCTCCGCCAATATCAGAAGAATAAAATCATATATCATGGACACTCCTCCAGAGGTCCCCGGCGAAACCCCTAATCAGCGACAAGCTCGTCTCCGACGCGAACGTCGCAATGCCCAACTCCAAGCCGGCGGTTCAGAACGCCTTGCGAAAATCACGGGCGCGAGCGGTCGGCCTGCTCCTGCTCCTGAGTCCCGTATTCCCTCCCCTTCTTCTCCTCTACCTCTATTTATTTTATCTAATATTTAAATCTCCCCATGTAGCTCCAGTAGTATCAACCCCACCCGTCTCGCAAACCCCAGATCCAAAGGAAGTTGATATAAGCGAACACTACTACAAACCCTCTTCCCGCTCACGAACAGATCTCCAAACTTTCGATAGTAGTTCTGCACAGGATGGCTCCGGTCTTGGGAACATGAATAATCTCCCACAAAACCCCTTCGCAGCATTCCTCGGTCTAGGATCTCTACCAGGCTCTAATGCTCCCTCCTCCGACAGTCCAAACGACCCAATGCTCGCCATACTTTCTCAGCTCCTGCAAGGCCAGTCGCCCGATCCCAACGATCCTAATGCGGCCGGCGGCCTTCCTCCAGGCCTCGCAGAGATGTTTGGGGCAGGTGGACAAACACCTCCCCAACAGCGAAGTAGTACAAGCCGAATATGGGCAATCGTCCACTTCGTCTTCTCCCTCTCCCTCGTCGTTTACGTCGCCCTTTACTCTAACTTCACCGGCACCGTCGCGCGCACTACCTCTCCCTCTTCGCCGGTATTCGATACCCATTCTGCTGCGGATGGTCTGGCGGACGGGGTAGGCAAGCGTCTGTTTTGGCTGTTCGCAACGGCAGAGTTAGTATTGCAGAGCACGCGCTTCTTTTTGGAGAGGGGAGAGTTGAGGTCGGAAGGGTTGTTGGGGAGCTTGAGTCGAATGTTACCGGAGCCTTGGTCAGGGTGGATCAGGGTAGTCGGTCGGTATGGGGTTATTTGGAGGACGGTGGTGGGGGATGCGATGGTTGTTGTTTTTGTGTTGGGTATGTGGGCGTGGTGGAATGGTACAGCTGTCGCTTAGGGGATGAGAATGGTATCATATAGGAATAACGTGAAGTGAGACGTATGAGTGGAGATGAAGAAGCCTATCATGCCCAAAGGATTTGAAATATGCGAAAGATTTACAATGAACGCCAAGCCCATGCATCCTCTGTTATACAAAGTACGTACAGTACAGGATAAACACCTCGATACAACCTCACCTTCGCCTTTCCATTTTCTGATCTCCTTCCATTTTCCCCTCTGCACAACGGAAATATCCTTCCATCCGGTTCTACCTCTCTCGCTCTAAGCGATAGAACCTCTTGCAGCTTTCAACCTCGCTTCCTCCGCTTTCCTCGTTGCTACCACCTCCGCCACCTTCCTCCGATCCCTCTCACTCCTCAACGCCGTCTCCTTCAACATCCTACTTAGGGTAAGATCCTCTTCAGTCGGCTCGACCTCCTTGGCCCCCGACACCGCCGCAAATTCATCATAGATATCTTCTATCGTCCTATGTTTCAGGGGGATTGTGTGAGTGAATTCTTCCTCCTGAGCCTCCGATGGTTGGGCAGAGATTTGGGAAGAAGGTGATTTTGGCATCCGGGAGACGGGAATGGAGGTCGTGGTTGTAAAAGCCGGGGGGGAGGAGGCCAGGTTGGTGGGAATAGATGAGTAGTGAAGGGTTAGGGTGGAGGCGTCGGTCTGGGGGAGGGTTTGGTCCACGGTCATTGGGATGGTGGGGTTGCGGAATTTGAGACGGGGGAGGATTTTGCGCCAGAATTGTCTGTTTCGATACAACGATATCAGCTTCATTCTCTATTTGGGCGGAGGGGAGAAGGAGTGGAACTTGAGGAGAGAGACTTACCGAGCCCCCAAATGTCCATCTGACAACTTCGGCGCGAACGCAAGATGTATTCTTTTAACTTCGGGTGCGAGCGTTGCAGCGCCGAGGCCCATTCGTATTGTGAGAAGCTATGATATGATTAAATATAAGAATTTATATTTCGAGGAGAACAACCCGGAACGTGTATACCTTCTATAAGCAATTGAGGTTAGTTATTGAGCATTTGAAGAGAATTTCAGGGAGCTTACAGATTGAAGCTTTCGCATTCGCTTTGCTATGCCCACCATCTTGGTTGTGAGATTTGATGGGAGTTTGTATCTACACAGTCCTGAATTGAGATTGAAGATGCGCGATGGGAAATTCTGTCGGAGCGGAATCTCTTGGCCGAATCTGGTCGCACTTGGGCCTCTGAGCTTATTATGTGAGACATACGATGACAGCATAATTCAACCTCACATTGTACAGTCGAAGCTGGAGAGATTTAAACAATACTATTTTACAGTTGTTACATGTATGTATTCAAGCTGGGGCAAAACCCGTTTTGTACGGTGATACACTCCACCAGTTCTGTATTCAATCCACAAGCTAGTCGATGTACGGCCACTGTACAGCTTTCACGAGTCGAGAACAAGCCTACTACATCTTGGACAAGACCATTATCGAGTATGGCACGTAAAAGGGTCAAAAGTGGGAAGACATCGGGTCCTACAACCGCCAAAAAACCTCCTTTGACTCACTTTCTCTGCTTCCCTTTAGTAACCGAGGCTTCGCGGCCAATTCTGCAAGAATCCATGAATCGTTTCGCCAAAGCGATTATAAGGGCTGAGGACGGTTCTTACAAGGAAGATCCGATCTTTCCACCAGCTGCCATCCGCCCTGTTGGCACTCTTCATCTGACTTTGGGGGTTATGAGCTTACCGAAACCCGAGCAGCTAGAGGGAGCTCTTTCTCTTTTGAAGAGCTTGGATGTTGTATCTATGCTGAAAGATATTGACCTTAAGATTAAGGGGGTCAATGAAGGCAGTAGAGAGGTGGAAACGCAGAAACCGGGCCATATCGAATCCTCAAATGAAGGGGAAAATAAATCGGCGTCAGATCAGAGTACTGTTGACGTCTCCAATACGAGTGTCGACGTATCAAACATCTCGGCCAAAAATTCGGAAAAACAAGCTGTAATAGAGACCGTAACCCCGTTGGTAATAAACCTGAAATCCCTCTCAACTACTAAAGGACCTACGAAAGCCTCAAATCTATTTGCGCCTCCAGAGGATTTAACATCCCGCTTACAACCGTTTGCGGAGGCACTCAAGAACCTCTTCACAGATGCTGGGTTTATGTTCAAAGAAGAGCGAAGATTGACTCTTCATGCAACCGTTGTCAACACGATATATGCTCGTCCTGGCGGTCGTCGAGGGAGACCGGCACCCTTGACTAGGGAAAAAGATGTTCATACTGAAAAATTTCAAATGCAGAAGGAGAGCGAGACCCTAGGAGAGCACGAAGAAGATGACCACAACTTGAGTGGTGAAGACGATCCTATAGATACAGGAGGAACTGCGACTGAAATCTCAAAGTCTACACCGGCCGGATCTGTAAAGGCTCCGCCTAAGGCCAGAGGTCCGATCAAGTTCGATGCTACTCCACTGTTGGCTCGGTATAAGGACTATGTCTGGGCGAACAAGATTCGGATCGAGAAAGTTGCAATATGCAAGATGGGCGCGACGAAGATCTTAGATGAGTCCGGAAAACCTATAGACGCGGCTTATGAGGAGGTCGCATCTATCCCATTACCGTAAAAGCGAAACGTAAGACATTATAATTATCAATAGAGCTCTTCAGACTATTCCGGGGACAAGATTTGTAGCACCGCCAGCGTTTGCCTAGGAGAATAACATGAATGGATAGACATCCACGCGACAAAGTGTTGAAGTTATGAAATCATATTCTGCTTACTGATGAAGCTGGTCTCGGGGATATATAGGTTTTGATGGACCGAAGGATGGGTTTATGACCTGGATGGGGTAAATTTTGGCTGATACATATCAGTCATGCGGAAGGCCATTTCGAACGTTTCCTTAAACAAGGAGAGGAGATGGTTGTCTTTTTGCGAACTTCAAATAATGAATCAACTCACATCTTTCCGGCGAGACGGTTCTTGAATCTTGATCGCGCTCGCCAGTCGCCACTAGAATTGGCGCTACGGCTCCTGCCGGTTATCCTGCCATCGATATCTACCTACAGGTTATCCAGGATTAGGGAAGTACGTATAGCGGGTACTGCAGTATTTTTTCGAAGCCAACTTCGGACAATCAATAATAAATGGCGGTGGAGTGCGATACGCTGTATATCACAACCCAGAGACAAGTGAGATCACTGCGACTCAGACATGTCGCAGCACAATCTTTTATGATTTTATCAAGATTTCGAGTTGTCTCACGAGCATGATAGCAACATTTTGTGCGTGGTTTCAGGTCTCCATCTCAACTGCGATATGCCACTCGTGGCGCTCTCAGGAGCAGCTGAAGAAAATCGTCGTTTTTCTCCTTTGTCTTTACTCAAACTAACATGAATTGGGCTCAGTACGAAATCATGCTAAGCAAGCGTGATAATTATTACATTATCATTGGTCTGGATGAAGTGGGTTGAAGGAATTGAAGTTCGATGCGTCTCAAGGGTTAGCGAGGCTTAATCGAACAACCTGGAGCAGATCCAGATCCGATCATTTCCCACCATTCCGTCCAGAGTTTACGATGCCTAAAAGAGTGGAAAATCTCTGTCCAGCACCTTTTCGTGTTCAATAGGATACAGACCGTGTGTACCATTCAGGTACTGTACTGTACAGTACAGTACAAGGCTGAAGGTATGGTACGTACTATGGGAACCATACTGTAGGGTGTCGATATGAACACTAACTTCCAACTTTTCCTCATGCCGTGCCCAGCCGTCGATCGAAGAGCTCCATTCAAGTCCAAGATTCATTTTCGGCTCTTGCATAGCCCAAACGTCGATTCGTTTTTGCAACTTTTCGGTCTGTTTTTCCTTTGAATGTTAGTCGAACCTTTTCTCTCAACCATATCAAGTTCGTTCAGCGCTCGAATTCAACTAAAAGCGTTTCAGTGGGGATATTCAGTTGTTCAAAGACTTTCAAAATTCAAATACCTCATCAGTAGTCCATCCCTGCATTGGAAAGATCCGCTAGACACCAATCGCGTGGCGCTACGGGCTTTAAGTGTTTCGATCTTTCCAGTTCATTTTCAAAGACGATTGTTGGCATTTTGTGGGTTTAGCTCCTAAACTTGTCCCTGTTGAGTACACTTGCAGAAGTCTAAACGCGTTCCTGCGGTAGTGATAGCCCATCCAACTTTCTGGGCATCAACTTCGACCATTCGGGATGTTTTTACCCCTTTTCCTATCCAATCACTTTGAACTGCTTTTCTCACTACGGAAAGCCACGCTGTAGAATGATAGAGAGATAAGGGCAATAAAATCCAGCCCCTCAGCTCAATCAGCCACCAGGGCTCTTTGTCATGCTCCCCTGAACTGATCACCACAGTAAAATGGTAGTATACCCCTCGAACTTAGCACCAGGCACGCGATCATTCTCTCTTTTCATATCTCCCTCTTTCGACGCTCTTGTGTCATCCATTCATTCTAGTTTGTCGTTGTAGAGATGGCTGTCGATATGTCTCAACCACTACATTCATTTAGTTCATATCGTTCTTGCGCTTTGAGTACTGCGTACACTCGCCTCCTTCTCGTTTCAGGGATATTCTTATCATTATTTTTCCTCACAATCGCCAGTTTACATCCTAGAACTTCACAACATCTACCCACGTCAGTCACTTCAGCAGTTCATGGTGCTCTCGAAAAGATCCATCCTAGCCAGCATGAAAAATTAGCGTATACCACGTTCCTAGCAGGCACGGTAGCTTCATCTGAAAATATAACCGCCAATGACTTCGATCTTGATGTTTACTTCCAAGCTGCCCGTCTATTGGGATATCATGTAATGCACAAGCCTAGCACTCGAACTCGACGTGGTGTCGATTGGGTCGTACTTGTTACACCAACCGTACCTGAGCTCAAGAAGGAAAGACTAAGAGCTGACGGTGCTATTGTCGTGGAAGTCGACCCGGTGGAGACTGGCGACTGGTTCCATCCGGGATTGGAGAAATGGAGCGAGGTGATGTCGAAACTGAGACTTTGGCAGCTTACCGAGTACGACCGTATGCTGTTCCTCGACACTGATAGCGTGCTTATTAAGAATATCGACGGTATTTGGGAAGATCCTGGCGCGATGATGGTGAAGTCTGTTCGTGAACCTGTGAGTCCGGTCATGGACGATGAGACGCCGATTCCTGAAAAGTTCCTCTTCGCTAGTGTACCTGAGGTAAGATTCTACCATAAACCGAAATCAAATGATGCCATCGGAAAATCCTGTACTGACCTCCTCTCAGTCAAAGCCCGAGCACAACTTCCCGCCCAAAGATTCGGACTTTTGGCACGGCCACAATTACTTCAACGCAGGCTTCTTCATGCTCTCTCCATCCACCGAGCTCTTCGATCACTACCTCTCCATCGCCTCTCCGGCCAACGCTTCACAGCCTAAATTTAACTCCGCCTGCCCCGAGCAGAATCTCCTGAATTACGCCCATCGCCGCGAGGGTGCCATGCCCTGGCAAGACCTCGCAGTGACCTGGAATATCATCCGCGCTAGTAAAAAGGATATCGATAGAGGAGCGTTCAGTCTGCATACGAAGTGGTGGAATGCCAATCAAGATATTCAGGAGTTCCTTGGGAAGGAGTTGGAACGTATGAAGGGTTTCTATGAGGGCTGGGATGAGAGAAGAAGGGAGGTTGAAGGGGCAGTAGTACCAGGGACGGCCATGAAGTTGAAGAGATGGGTTAAAAAGCAGGTTTATGAGTGGACGGACGTACCGGTGTGATCTCGGTTCTTCTACATTTCTCTTAACTCACTTCTTCGGCGTTTATGGCTTCGATATGGTATGGGTATGAGATTTCTATAGAGGGCATCTGAAGAAAGTGAATGGCGTAATTTTCAAGTAACGGATAATCATGGTATCCATGTCTGGTTGATCTGAACTAAGCTTATCTCTAACTATCACCGTCTACAATCCCCTAGTTCCAGATTGAGAGATTCACTTTTCTCAGCCCCAGCCACGATCCAATAATCAACACTATTTCCTCTAATTGCTCGTGGTAGTGGCATTCTGGCACAACAGTCCTCCTTCCAGAGGTCGGTGAGAGTTAGCACTCACAACATGCTTTGGGCTTATATTTTAACATCGGAAGGGATCCCTGAGAACTTTACATTGTTTACAAGGCCTCGAATGTGGAACCGTTGTTTCGGCAGCATGCTTCCTTCTGAGCTGGGACTAGTCGCCCTTTCTTCCTCCTCGATGCCCATATAAGCTTGTGGCCTCGACTCCTTTACTTTCGGGGTGCGCTTAGATTGCTCCCTTTGTATTTTGTGTTGCGCATATGAGCGTTAGAGGTCGATGGGATGGCTTGCTCTCACTGTCTTTTGTTGCTCATATGAGCCTTGGAAACCGACGGGATGGTATCCTCTACGTCTTCCTCCATCTCTTTATACCCTTCAGTACGCAAAAGGGTTTTGAAGTCTTATACCGTTTGTGGCTTACGGTCAATCAAGCCCCTTGCCGGTTTGGATTTGTCCTCGGAGTCTAATAACTTCCTCTTCGCTTTCATCCTTTGTACTGGTAAAGTTGGTTGTGGTTGCTGACCCTTGATTAGGGCCCCTTCATATTGCTTCTCCATACTGGATCTCAATTCTTCCGGATCATCCCTTGTAGAAAGGTCGTTCAATGTTCGTTCAATGTTCTTTCCAGTTATTGGTACTTTCTTTTTTGAGACTTTCGACTCAACATCGGCTTGAAGAAGAGTGATCTGGGCCTACATTCCCCTAATCGTCTCCTCTAAAGAATTGACATTACCTTGTGGTAACTTCCTCTCTCAGAAGGTGGTTATATGGGCTTTGATGGTTGCTAACTCATTCTCCGTCTCAGTCAAGCTTTCCCCAATCCTATTCTCGCGATCCATATATGCCTTGTCATTTTCACTTAGTCTTTCTCCCATATGAGATCGTGTGTTGACTGCGATCTCCTTGATCCTGCCTATACCTTCGTATTCTCGGTCAGTCGATGAACAAATCCTCCCTGACTCCGTTGCAGTGCCAAAATTTCCTCCTTTACGGTTGATTGTAGGGTCGAAAGTCTTTTATCAGCTGACTCCATCTGTTTCGTCATAGCGTTGTCACTCTCGAAATGTCTTTCCTCACTCTCAGTGAAGCGATGACCTAGTTGTTCTTCACTTTCTTGTAAAGCTGCTTGTATGGATGTAAGGGTTTCATCTACGACGTCCATACGTTTCGTCGCAATGTCGTCACGCTCGCGCTATGTCTCAGTCGTAACTAACTGTTGAGAGACTAGATTCGAGAGCTTTGCTTCCATTTAAGTAATACGATCATTGATTACCGTATGTCGCTCGAGTTCCATCTTCTCCATCGTTCTCAAACATTGTGACAGTCTTTCTTGGGACTCCGCTATCATAGTGACTCTCTCGTTTTGCTCTTCGAACTTCACGCCTACTTGCATGATGAATTCCCTCAACTCTTGTCGTACGGCATTGATCTTCGAATCCATATTGGCTCTCGTGAAAGCGTTAGAATCGTCCTTGTTTTTGTTAGTTTCTATGTTCAGGTACTCAATAGTTCTATTGAATCCAGTTTCAAGCCGGTTCACCTTTTCGGTGACAAGAGATTCTAACTGGTCTCCAAGTTATGAGAGGTTGGAGTTTGAGAGAGATGTTCTTCTCTAAGGAATCTTGATCGTTGCGTATTGTTTCAGACAAATTGCCTGCCGGCTCCCACTCCTCCACGATTGCATTGATCTCTGCGAGAATATGTTGAGTCAACATACTGCATGAAGAAAGATCGCAGTCCTTGTCGAAATAATCGACATAGTAGATGGATGATGACAGTATGAAGAGTGCCCAGATGGAAATAAGGTAACGAGAGGAAAAGCGGGCAAGCGGAAAGCAGACAGACGAAAGGTGACCAAACGAAAAATCCAGACGGCAATGACCCAAAATGGAAGGAATATGGCGGGTGATATAGATAATCGTAATAGGAAGTCGCGGATTACCATCCCCCATACCGAGATTATCGTCCCACGCGACTACGCAAGACCTTTACACATCAGGGCACTCATCATCAAACCTATCCATCTTAATCGGTAATTTTCTCTTCATCTCCCTATTTAATCGATCTGATTATCCCATATAAGTACTCAAAATGGATCCGAGGAGTTCCCAATTCAAACATACACCTGATCCGAAACAGATGACTTCTCGGTTCCTCAAGCGGATTGGATATCCTGACCCTTCAAAGGCCCAAAAATGCACCATCCACACTGAGAACTCGTCTCGAGAAGGACGGCAAATCTTACGCTCAATTCAATGCGCATATGAAAGCACTAGAGAAGGGTCTAATATTAGACCTTAAAGAGAAATTAGAGCTCCAAAGAGTAAATCTTAGTGATTTGGATGACGTTGCTGAACGATGGGCGGAAAACGTGAGAAAAACTGACCATAAAGCCATTGCAGCCATTCTCGCAGAAGCCACCAAGTAGCCATTACCGACCTTTAAAGAACTGTTTGACTGCCTTACTTTACCACGCGCAGATATCCGTGCTAGGGAATATGATGCAGGAATCCGTGCCGCATATGAACAAAACATCGTCCGTATTCTCGAAGCATTCAAAATCCCATATGAGAGGTTCAGGGAGCAACAAAGTTTCAAAGAGGCGGAACGGGTATTAGAGATCAATTCCGGCTTAAGGGTAGAAATTTCAAGCCTGAAGCAGAACATTGAAGCCCTAATGAAAGAGAAGGAAGAGAAGGAAGAGAAGGAGGCGCTCGTCGAAAAGCTGAGTGAAGAGAGAGATGGGCTAAAAGAGAAGCTAGAAAAACACCGCGAAATACTCGTAAAAAGTCACACTTTAGCAATGAAGATACAAGCGGAGTACGACGCAACCGAGGAAGCGTATTTAAAGCAGCAAGCTCGGCTCCGTGGAGAGTAAAGTAGTCAAGATGCCTAAGATCTTATTAGTGGATCGACGAGTCGGTTAGAAAAGTTGAATTGAGGAATTCAGATGGGATCGGTTCCTTCACCTTTACACCCAATGTGAAGTTTTCTTCTATAGTACAATAGAATTACTAGGACAGTTTTCTTCATGGTCATAAATATTAGAACCACGTTTCCCGAGTTAATCATAAGACGCAATCTCATATGAGAGTACTCATCTTTAAAACTATCGCTTTTGATTTCGTCCTTATATGTGATTCCTATATCCCATCCCCCCAATATTAGTATGGAATATGAATAAGAAAAGTGTACTTACTACATATACCTGGAAGCCTTTTTGTAAGATATTTCGAATGTCTTGTCAATGTTTAGTTAGACTTTACAGTATGACAATACATTACGTAAAAAGTACATGGAGAAGAACAGTACCTACGATTATTGCTTTCGGAGGAAACCGTAAACCTCACGCTCATATCCAGTAACTCACCATCTTTTGGGTCATTCTTATCAATCAACTATTTTACCCATCGATGCTTTCACCTTTGCAATGTCTGCAAAGGTTCAAACTGTCCGGACAGAACAGTGAGATCGTGGCACTCGAGTCGTCCGTCACAAATCGGTATTCTTCACTTTTTGTCCGCTCGCTGTACTGAGCTAAAGTATTGACCAATGAACCCGAGCACAGCGTTTGGACGGTTCGTACACATAGGTCACAATCCCAACTTGGTCCAGTCACGAAGGTTCGTCAGCATATACTAGTAAGTGAGTGGCTTCTAATTTGAGGACATGGCGGACCTAGGAAGCGTTACTGAGAGGTCGGACAGACACGGTATTAGTAAATAAGACTTTTCTACAATTCGGAAATAAGGAGATTGTATGCTTATAACTTGGAGGATCATATATACTCATATATACACCGAACGCTTTGGACTGTTGCATTTAGAGACCTCACATTTTTGCCTTGTTATCAGTAGACCATAGCAAGATACTCCAATCTGCCAGCTGCACTGAAAAATCATGAATTCCTCGCTTTGATAATATCCGCGGCCTATTCTCAATGTCAGATATATGTTACTTGTAGAGGTACGGAAGTGGCGATTACTCACCTTCTCAGCAACAGCATACACAGTCATTGAAGTCGTAGCACCAACAAGGAGAGGATGAATCGACGAGTCGATAATACTCAGCTTCTTTGTTCCGTAGACCAAAAGATCCTCATCAACAACACCGCCATGCTCCCGGGGAACCTTTGCACAAGTACCGATAGGATGGTACACAGAGGGGATGATGACTTGGCGTGCCCATTCCGCAAGGTCTTCATCAGTGGTGACATTAGCACCCGGCATGGTCTCTTTCGCCTCATACTGTGCGAGATCGCCTGTGGTCATGAATCTACGCATGAATCTAATATTCTCAACCATGACGTCAATATCCGTCGGATTAGCGCCGGCATTGTAGTCTACGATCATCTCCGAAGTTGGGTTTTTCGGGTCTGGAAGGATGGTGCCGCGGGACATTGGGTGCAGATTTTGAACTGACCCACCCGGACCACGTACCATGATCTCGAGGAAGGTGACATGCTTTGAACGCAGGAACTTGGTATTGACAGCGTGCTGGGCCTTAAAGCCTTCCTTGAGAGTCTCATCATAACTGCTTGGAAGATATTGTGTTGGGTCCTGGTCTGCATATCTTTGGGCTATCGCTTCAAAGTTATCGGGGGAAATGACAGGCATTCCAATCATCGTTGCGAGGTTGGGTGCTGCACCTGATCCTGAGCCAGGGTTGGAAACATTTGCTGTTGGAACGATACCCCCTATAAATGTTCAGTAAATTACTTTGACACAAAAAGAAGTTGTCACTAACATTGAAATCCGACGGAAGGGATGTAGCTATGATCTTGGAAATTATGTCCAACGCCAGGGAGGTCAATTTTGATTGGAATGTCTGCTTCTTTCAAGAATGCTGATGGTCCGATTCCGCTCAAAATCAATATCTGGGGTGTGTGAACTGCGCCAGCAGCAAGAATGACCTCTTTTCTAGCTCGCACGGAATGGATGGTGCTGTTTGTTTCGTTCCTTGAAAGGAAAGTGACCCCGGTAGCATTATCACCATCAAATAAAAGGCCGTTGACCTTGGCTCCGACGAGTAGCTCGTAGTTTGTACGATTGAGCCCATCCCAATGGCCTGATCTTGCATATGAGCGTGCGTATGTGTTAGGATCCTGAGATAGGGGATACCAGTAGAGACCTGTTTCGCCAGCACCACTGTCAATGGGGACAGTCATGCCGGGCATTTTTTTCATCGCGCTGTAGAGAACCTCTATCAAGTTCATCAGTTCGCTAAATTTCCCTCTGACCAAACTGGTGGGATTGACTCACTCATTACACCGCCCATAGCGCCCTTTCCAAAACTTCCGAAGATCTTGGATGTAGTACCCCAATAATCCATACTATAGGTGATGTTGAATTCTTTTGCCTGAGCCGGGTCTGGAGGTGCTAGCGTAATACCCTATTCCGGTCAGTGGCGACGGAAGCATCGGCTATCAATTAGCGTACCTTCTTGAAGTATGGAAGAATTCCCTCCCAAGTCCATGTAGAGTTTGGCCCACCAAGCTCAGCCCAAGCGTCGTACTCTTCTCTTGTTCCACGAAGAAACACCATGCCATTCACAGCAGAGCTCCCTCCTACGATATTTCCAATACCGACATTGAATCGACGGTCATTGAGGTGAGGTTGAGGTACGGATGTGATATTATACATTCGTGTCGGATCCAAGGTTATGGGACCTCCTGGTAAATTGTAAGTTAAAGACAGAAACTTTCTGAACATGGGATATATTCATACCGTAAAATCCGTGCTCAAGTACAAGCACAGTGCCTGAAAAATTTTAGAACTTCTGGATGCGGCAAATAGCTAGAAGAGTTACCGACTTTTGCCATCTTCCGTTAGTCTATCACCGACAGTCAGACCTGATGTTCCACCTCCGACGATGATGTAGTCATATTCATCAGCAATCTGTTCCGAGCGTGTCTTAATATTGACATAGCTCTTCGGCCCAGGCCACGCAGAGACCAAATTCGAGAATGTAGTTAGGCACAATAGGGCAATGGAAGCTTTTACCGAGGACATGACGACCCTATTGAGAAAATACTAAAGGAGAGATTGCAAAATGGTCAAGCGGAGGAGCTCGGACAGGAATTGAATGAGAAACAGACAACGAAGGAAAGGAAGTGTCCACGATTACCCTCATCACAAAACTGATGGATGGATGGTGAATATATGTCAAACCATGTGCTGACGATCGTACGGTTTGACTAGGAGATGCATTAGCATTTCTTGCTTTTCCCCTGAGGAGACAACTAGAAGTCTTCAAGGACGGTCTTCATAACCCTTTCGGGATGGTTATAGGTTGGAGAAGCGACCGTTACGAGAGCTTTCAAATCCTCCATCTTGGTAATAATAAGCTTAAATAGAGTAGTGCGGGGAAGCGAAACGGTAAAACATGGCTTTAATTAAGGGAAACCATTTGAGGGAAAGTCGACCAGCAAAATAAGAACATCAGAGCCACCGGCCCATCTTGAGCTTGACAACACGTGGGATAAAAATCACCTCATGTTTACCAATAAGGCCGGATGGAGGCCAAGCAAGACCCAGTTAAAAAAGATGTTTCGAGCGGTATGGCCGGTTAATTAAATAGACGATGCGGAAGCGGCGAGAAGTACAGTAAGACTACAAAGGAAGTAGAGTGTGAGCAATAGAATTTCATCGTACCTAATAAATTTCAAAGAAGAGAGAAGAGACAAGGGACGATAGTTGAGATCATTGCCGGAGCTTCCAGAAGGTCATATTATACGAAGATTTGGACTCAATGCGCCTGTCAGCTGGGGTAAAAAGTGACTGGTTAAAGGAAATGGAATATTACCATGAAAGAAACATCCCCAAGCAGCAAGCTAGCCAAAGTTGCTCCCATTCTTCATTTCGCAGAGAGAAAGGTTCTGACTCAAGGAGAATTCTCCCATCCGAAGAGATACTTCCCAGAACTTCTGCAGAACCAATGCCCACCCTACAGTTTAGTTCTAGTTCTACTTAAAAGGAGAGCTGCAAAGCGTCCTTTTTTAAACTATAATATCGGAAACTGAGGTTTGTGAACAGCGTTTAGTAATGGTGGAGCTGGTTATTTCGTACTTTCCAAAAAGCGCGGATGAAGAGGTTGGGTTCAGATTGGTGGTGGGGGATGAAATACTTTCCGTCGCCCTAGTTTTGCCGTATACACACATCTGTCCCTCACTGCCTAGAACTACAAGTAGTTCGAGTTCTACTACTGTAGTTCTAGTTCTATTACTGTAGTTCTATCGGGTGAACTTCCCACTTCCGCGACGCCTTCTAACCCTAAAATTACATGTATACCCGGGCTCCGATGATAGTTCTAACCTTTTGAGGATTTGACAGTTCCTTTAACTCTACAGCTGACAGCTTCGTAACTTGTCACGCCTGTTCTAGTGCAATTATTCCTTAAACATGAGGCTATATTCTTCTTGTTGCTTTTGTAATTATCTCGAGCACATTTCTAAACCATCTAATATCTACATCTGAGATCGAGATCTCACCTCTTCCATGGGAAACGTCTAGTACTCTAACAATTTAGAAGATAATTGATTATGGTCACCAGTTGGCGTGATGTGATCTGATGAATGCGATAGCTACCCACTAGGACTAAATCAAGGGTCTGTTTTGGGCATTTAGAAGAAAAGCATTCTCTGGTTCAAATCGGATCCCCAAGGGTGCTCAACTGGCCAAGAGCCGAAGGTATAACATCGTTACATCAACTTGGTAGACCCAGATGGGACATTTTCGTTATGAATCAATTCTTTGATCGACCGTGGTCCCTTCTTCGAAGGTTGATTTATACCTTGAGTAAGCTCTTTGACGTATGAGAAATGCTAACCTTCGAGGATTGGAGCAGGGTATAATATTATTGGGTACTTCTGTCCTAATCCTGCTCTTCCTATTCAGAATTTCACGAAACCACGACGACGAAAGGAGAGCACCAGGTGTCAACGCAGTCTCGAAGTTATAAGCTAACAAAATCTACCCTTCTCAAAGTAAGTAAACCTGCATGAAAGACAGTCAGCATATCATCTCGCCATTGAGCCTGAGTAGTCCTAAGCTGCGACTAACGCACCTCCAGCTGCACCGGCCCCATTATTCGACCCTTGCTCCTCTCATCTCTTTCCACCACACCAACCCCAACGACACCAAACTAACAACAAAGAAGGATTTCCGCAACGATTTAGCGCTCCGTTAGAGCATGGTTCTAGCGGCGTAGTATATGATCATGCTACTGCGACAGAGCAGAATAGGTAATTTCCTGAAATCGTCGAACGTCGGCCGAATGCGAACTAACGTTCGCATGGTTAGCGTCTTCACAATATCACTCTACCTGATGCAGGCTAGTATGCCGTGGAGGGATTGAAGGTAGAGTTGGATAAGACATGATATATATATAGGTCCGATTAGAACGTTAAGTAGTGAGACGCAAGCCGGCGAATATGTCGATGTGGTCTCTCTTTGTCCTATTCAAAGCCGTGTCCGGTACGAGTACGAAGTTTGCGCGAGAGTAGAGAACATAGGCATACAGCGCGCGTGTATGGGATATGAAGCGGCAGGGAGCCAGAGAGAAGATATAAGTTTACACTGATAACGACATCGATGAATTCTGATTATGTTCGTTGATCATCATATATTGAAGATTGTCATGAATATCCAGTTTTGTGTGGTTGAAAAGCCTACCGTAGAACTGCAGAAAGGGCCGTCCCGCCTCCCGCTTCCCCTGCCGAAAAACACTCTCATAACCAACACTTAATATCTTATGCCTCTCTACCTAGTTCTAAGAACTGTAGTATCATGACCAACATTGTTCACGTCAATTTTGTAGCTTATGACATAAACATATCGAACATTTTCTATTTTTAAGAACACTCAGTGACCTCCCCCTTTGAAGGGATGGACGTTGGAGCGTTACTCACTTCGACATTTCCACAGCAGACGTGTATGATTGATTGTACAGCAACTTAGCTCTAAAGCCTAAGGAGATGTACTGCTTAATTCGAGAAGATGGATTGGAGGCCGAGGACTGGTGAAGTGGGATGAGTTCCCGGTGCATTTTCCGGATTCTTATTCAATTTCTCATTATCGTCTGACTGCCTGCCCTATCGATGTCCCAATAAAGGCAAGAATACTCTTGATCAGTTGTCCCACAGACCCGAGTCCAAACATGCTGACCAGAACACTCAACGCCAACTGCTTTTCCCCATACCTCAACATCTTTCTATCCCACTCCGCCTGACTCATGTCTCCCATCATAACCTTCTCAAATTCCGCGCAATGCATCGCCGCCTGATTAGTTGCCATGGCAGTATTTGGGCGTAGTCCAACAAGCGCATCTCCGACTAGTACGACTTTACCGCTGAAGAAACTCGCTTGGGGAGATATGACTTCGTTGACTCTGGTCACAAACGGACGGGTGATCTTCGATATAACCTCTACGAAAGGGGCGGGCATGAGTTTCGCGGCTAGTTGGACTCGAGTATTCCATACTTCGGGATTCACCAAACCTTTGGGGACGGTGTTCTGGTGTTTCTTCCCGTTGATGTCTGTTAGAGCGGCCTCGAGTTCCGGAGAGGTTGTCGAAAAGTTTTGATACCAAACAAGGTTAATATGACGGGACTTGTCATTGTCTCCTTCATCCGATGGAATGTTGTAGCTGCCAATGATCATTATTCCCAGTCGACCTAAGAGATTCTTCCCATTTTACTCACACAATCAGATAACTACGTTTTAAGAGAAGAATGCTCGTCTTGCGTGCGAAGAACTCATTTGTCTCCTCGTCGAGTACGTCAACCGGAACTGTTCCTCTCCAAGCTACATAGCCAGAATACTTCCTCATACTTTGCGGGAGAAGTAGTTGTCGAATGGTCGAATTTGCTCCGTCAGCTGCGAGAACGAGATCTCCAGAGATTGATTTTGGCGATCCTCCCTCCACATTTGAATACCCAACTATGACTTTCTCTCCGTCCTCCCTTATGCTTGAAACTCTTGCCCCACGCATATACTGCCCTTTCTTTTGACCTTCCCCACCAGTTCCGTCAAACGCGTCCCGGAGAACTTTACACAACAATCCCCAGCTGATATTTTTATGGGCCCTGTTGCCTGAAAAAATATGCTTCCCGTTCTGGCGGTAAAGGCTCGTGGACGTTCCTTCTTGAACCGACGGCGGAACAAAAGCATACTTTTGCAAGATATCAATCGTCTCCGAGTAGAGACGTATACCAGCAGCTTGACTCTGCCGCTCAGCTTGCTCTTCGAGTATTGTCACTTTGTGTCCTAGTCGGCTTAGCATAATGCCATGCATCAATCCCGCAGCGGATCCACCGACCTGTCGTTATTGATCAGTTTGACTGAGCCATCAAGACAATGCCCGCTCTTGACCTACAATAATCACGTCTTTCGACATAATGATAACGCCAATATAGCGACAATCTAGTCTCCAAGGATATATATAGCCACAAACACACTTGTATGTTTAGCCTTTAATGCTGGGTTGCGATATGTAAGCACTGTGTGATGATAATATCGTTCCTACTGGATGTAGTTGCAAGATGATACGTAATTAAGTAAGAAGGGCGTTTGTTTCTGTCTTGGAGTTATAACTCCTTCAGTGGACCGATGTCGCGTTGCAATCTGGTGCACAAGCTCGTAGAACCGGATTTTCAGGTGACTTTACTCCGACATCGTGGATCTAAGTAGTTGTACGAATTCATGTCTCGAGAGAAAATGTATACTTGGGGTAACTGAGAGTGATGTACTAGACTTTAAGAGAAATCATCATTCTATTTTCGAGATTCAGCTGCTTTTTGATTGGCTGGGGGCCTAAGAATCCTTCTTTCATCCTATCTTACGCCGCTTTGGGAAAATGCTTGTAATCATTGGTCACAAATAAAGCCCATTCCGGAGCTTCCGGTGCACATTATATGATATTCACGAAGATTGACTATAGGAGAGTCAAACAAACCGTCTTTCCTATAGTTGTTGTATTGGGAAATGCTAGAAACTATGGGAATATACTGAGATAAGCAGCTGATCATAAGATAGATCTTACGTAGGTATAGAAAACAGCGTAAGGTACAATCTCAGTAGTTCAGATAGAATACATAACACATACCGAAAAGTTAGTGATCGCAGACTGCATACGACCAGAGTACCGCGCGTCTATTATCCTTCTTTTTGACGAGAAATTTTCCATGTTGGAATGCGTGACGAGAAATGAACGTATTGCCGAGATTACTACGTGATGATATCCAGGTGTTAAATTCCGATTCCATCTTCTAGGCCGCGAGTGGTTGATGCAGTACCATATTTCTCGGACTAGGGTTCCCAAAGCTTTCATACGCTCTCTTGAATCCTATGTTACTTAAATATTTCTTTATAGCCGCACCTTCTAGTTGCGCTCTTCGTTTGATCCACCAAAGATCATTTACCTCAATCTTTGCATACCACTCAGCCAATAGATTCAGCGCCTTTACATCTTTGAGTTCCAAGAGTTTTTTGAACGCAGGATCCATATGGGTAATGAACGCCAGATTCAAAGACAAACCCGCGTGCGTGCAATTCGTTTCCCACAAATGACAGATAATCGATGCAGCAGTATGGTACGGATTGATATCTGGTGTAGAAGACGCTGTGAGGTCGTACATAATTTTGAAATCGTAAACTACTGAATTGGAATTTCCAGGTTCGCAGGATGTCGGATTCCCTCTCATCGCTTTAAGAGCGGGGATAACAGTTATATTCCAGTCTCCTGATATTTCATGGAAGCAACTGTCTAGACGATGTATGTCGGCTACAGCCCAAACTGTCTTTTTACCGTCAGATAGATTTAACCATTCAACACGATCACCTACTTCCCCCGTAAGGGGCCATGCATCATCTACGGTATCATAATCGACAGCAGCGAATGCGATAGCTCCAAGAAGTATTGCAGCGGCCCATAGAGCGTCCCGAGTAGATGATCTCAATTTCTGCGGTAATGGACATATGGAATGTGGTACGACATAACGTGAAAGAGTATCATTAAAAAGAGCGGTGCCATGATACCAGTGGTATGCTAATTCTGTAGAGTACTCGAAAGAAGAGGATGCAGATAAATTTGGAGATGTGTATTGGCGATGAAGAATAGCATGGGTCAAGCCGATGTGCTTCAGAAATGGATGCTAGTGTTGATATCAGTCATCATTTTGTCGGTACTGGGATATCGCCGGTATAGCGTGTAACCGATTTCAGAGTTTGATAATAATGGAGATAGAAAATCACAACTGACCAGACTTGCAAGACGGGGTATTTCACGCTGGTATATATGTTTCGTACTTGATGCTCCCATGGTCAAAATTGACCTTGTGCTAAAATGATGAAAGAGCTCTGCTTCGTAGAAGGGTAGCTCTAGACCTTGTTCGCCACCCTCTAGGTTCATGAAGGAAGAGGGTATATTCAGGGACCCGCACGGCTCGTTAACAATAGTCTGTATAGCATCTTGTCTCAATTGAGTCTGGGTCAAGAACTTGAGGTCTATGCTAGAGCTACCTTGTACGCATAGATCAAGCTCAGAGAACGGAGCATCATAATTACAAGACACACCGTATGCGATACATTTTTTGCAACCGGGTTTCGTCTCATCGCACTATATATGAGGTTAGGGCGAATTGAAAAGTAGGGACACTGGGGGTAGAGGAACGAAGAGAAAGGAGTTGCGACCAAGAAAGAAGGAACAGTGGAACTAAACGTAGGTGTATGCATGAAAGGGAAGCTATACCGTACTCACTTTTATTCGACGGAGTTTACAATTATTACAACCTTTCCTTGACTTCCTGTGCGCCTTGCGCCTGCGAGGTTGCTCGTCCATAGTGGCCAACACGCTCGTACGCGTAGGTCGGTGACGTAACCAGAGTTTAGAAACAGATTAGATTAGTCTACGTTCTTCATTAAGACCGCTATTGAATCCCTGGAGGTAAATGATACCTGGCCTGGCAATGCCGTCTGAAGAGTTTATCTAGGGGGACGTTGAGTACAGGACAGGTGCTAAGTCGGGTAGAGAAAATGCCATTCTACGTCAGCTGTGCCATCAAGGATCCATCAGTGCACTAATCGGAGATCCATGAAGCTTTCGTTGCGGGTCCTCTAGTACCTAACAAGGAGCGTAGAAAAATCCGATGAGATATGATCATCCATACTGACTACTGAGGTCGTGATAGGACCGATATCAACAGTACCGTACCGCAGGGGAAAACACGCTAACCTTGAATCGTATTCAGGAAGCGCTAACCTCGGATCGTATTCTGGCAACGCTAACCGGATGTCGTATTCAAGGCGCTAACCAGCTTTCGTATCTCTCCTATCCACGACTTCATACATCTACGCTTTCCAACAATAACCACATGTTCCAGGTAATCGTTAAAGCCGAGCCCAAGGTCACTTCTGGATGAACATAGTATATCGTCGGAGAATGGAGTTAGCATTGAAAATGCCCTTTATGTGCTGTAGTATCTCCGATAGAAAACCCATTGAAGAACCAGTTGGTGAAGTATAAAGTCTTTCATATTCTCGTTCTAATCTCAATGTCATTGCTTGATCGGTCAGTCTACAATAATTCCCTTATTTCACAGACGAACAAAAGTGTGTCTTGTATTCAATCCTTCAGAATGTCATCCCCCAACAACTTACCTCCAACAATGCGTGCCCTAGTGTTAGATACTGTAGGCGAGCCTCTTCAACTCCGCAATGTCCCAACCCCTCAACCCACCCCAGGGACTGTGGTCATCAAAGTCCTTGCAACTGGAGCTGACGCCAGCCTCCGTACTATCCTCTCTGGAAAACACATGTTCACCTTCCCAACGCCAATGATCCCTGGCTCTCGAAGCGTTGGACGGGTCGCTGCAAGTGGGCCGGACACCACGAGTCTCAAGGTCGGCCAGCTCGTCATGACCGAACCTTTCGTTCGTGGTCGCGATAATACGGATGTTGAGATCCTATGGGGCGTGTGGGAAGGGCCCTCACCAGAGACCAAGAAATTCTACAAGGACAATTGGTCTCAAGGTACCTATGCGGAGTATTGTCGTGCGCCCCTGGAGAACACCTGGGCATTGAATGAAGAGGTGTTGTGTAAGGATCTGGGTGTTACTATCCCTGAGATGACATATTTTGCATCCCAACTGGTTCCATACGCAGGACTTCGAACCATCGGTCTCACGGCTGGAGAAACGCTTATTGTTGCTCCCGCGACTGGTAACTTTAGTGGTGGAGCTATCGGCCCAGCTCTTGCGATGGGTGCCAATGTCATCGCAACCGGACGAGATATCAACAAGCTATTGAAGATGAAAAAGGTGTTCCCTCGTATCAATGTAATCGAATTAACTGGTGACGTGCAGAAAGATACTGCTGCCATCATTTCAGTCTACGGAAAACCAGCGGATGCATATATCGACGTTTCCCCACCAGCGTCCAACGGCTCAACCCATGTACGCGCCTGTTTCAAGGCAGTCAAGCAATACGGACGCGTCAGTTTGATGGGTGTCATCTCGGACGATATCGCGATCCCGTACGCTGATGCTGTACTCCGAAATCTGACCATTAGGGGACAGTACATGTATACGCAAGCAGATGTCAAGGCCTACATTAAACTGGTAGAGTCGGGGGCTTTGAAGGTGGGAAAAGAAGCTGGAGTTGAAGTTGTAGGAACTTTTGGCTTGGAAGAAATCAATAGAGCGTTCGAAATTTCTGATGAAAACAGAGACCATGGAAAAATGACTGCGCTCTTGCCGTCGGGACCGTTGTAGTGGATTATGAGCTGAACGTAATGTACCTCTAAGATTAGTCGTTCGTTTTAATGTAGAAATCTTCTTCATCTCATGTAATACAGTGCACCTTGGACTGTAACTGTGGATTGAACGTTTCTACAGTGGTAAATGGACTCACCATCTTCATGCTCATTTCACCAATTAGTGTTTAATAGCTGCGTTTCAAAGGCTATCCAAATTCAGTTGATAGCCACATATGGGTTTGCTTCCTGACAGAGGGTATCTCAATCTTTGTATGTCGAAGTCTGATGTACCAAATATATATATACGAAAGAATGCATTTGAAATGAAAATTAAATCAATCACATAAGATGGTGATACCTTACAATAAAGCGGCCCCGTCGAGGGAGGGACTTTACTTGAATAGCTCAATTGCGTCTAGAACCTTAACGTTTAAATTAGCATCAATCGGCAAGAACAGGAACAAAAGTCAACTTACAAAGTTCGGACTCAAAAATCTATCACCTGAACTTCCTGACAATGCATTAATAGTAATCGTATTTTGTCCATTTACCAGGGTCCCTGATGGAATTGAAAAGTCATATGTCTCCCCAAAGCCTCGATACGCTCCTCTGGTGACACCGCGCGAATCGATCTTTGTAGGCGCGCCTGGATTAGAGGGATTATAAGAGTTGATCGTTACCGACGGTCGCGCTCCAGCAAAGGAAAGAGTCGTCCCGACGCGCAGAGTAGCCGCACCAGTTTGGGACGCCGTCAATGAAAATTTGATCGTAAAGGGACTGTTGACATTCTTGAAAAGTGCCATAGGAACATCGTTAAGAGAGCCGGAGCCAACCGTGTATGTTAGGGGACCCCAACTTGACATGTGGCTGTCACTAGGATGCATACGGAGCTGTTTATCTGCATTACGAAAACTTTTTGGCTGACCGTCCCATTCACCAATCTGCAAAATGGTATTTCGAGATTCGTTCGAAGCTGAAATGTCTGAAGTAACCGTTGTGCCTGCGGAAACCGAAACAGATTTTGAAGCTATCTTGTATTCTCCTTGGTACAATACTTGTGTGTATTGGCCTGGCTTCATGAATGGAGATGTAAAAGAGTTACCCGAAGTGTATGCCCAATATTGGGCATTGGAGTTGTACCAGTGTACAACCCCTTGAAGGCCGCTTCCAACACCGGATGCTGTCCCCTTCACGGTACCGCGGGCGGAGTTCGCGACATATCCGGAGATTCCCAAGCTGCTAAAGAATGAAGTATCTAGAGTTTTCCCATTCGGCCTTCCAGAGCGCGAGAATGACATGGCGTACGGACCATGCAGACCCATACGGTACGACTCCGTCTGTACGTGACCGGAATTCATATAGAAATACAGTGCCGTCATATCACCACCGTTGTTGGTGTTGATATCTCGGAAGAAGGGACCTCCAGAAGAACTCTCGTAGGATTGTGGGGGGATCAGCATGCAGACATTGATAGCATCGTTATCCCGGTAAACACAGTGGGTATTGTCGTCAATGAAACGTTCACTAGAATAGAACTTGCTGCGTGTTTGTCCATTGACGACAAATACATCAGACCCTTCCACGGTGGATGAAGAGTCTCTGGTGGTAGAGACCGCTCCGAAGGGATACTCTAATGGAAGTTTGGAAGATTGAAGGCGGGCGATATACCGAAGCTCTCCAACGCTTGGTTCGGTGGTGATGTATGTTGCCATATAAACCGTTGCTTCTCCCGACCTGACGACATAGTAATGTGTCAAAGTCGACGTTGTGCACGTAATTTTGGCTATGTTCACTGTGGATGGTTTTATTATTATCAAACCTCAAAGATCATTATTAAAAGGACGTACAGCTGACGATACTAGAGGAGACACTGGCAGAGCCAAGTCCGGATCCAATGTGAGATCCTTGGTTGGAATATTGGAATTCCTCGCCCCTGTACTTGATAGAAGTGATATCACAGTTTGATTTACTTACTGTTATCACGAGGGGATTCTCGGACCCGGCATCGACCACAAATGAGGAGGATGTTGAAGTGACACCGAATGCAGCTAGGACAGTTGAAGAGAATGCGAATGCACATAGTAAAGAGCTTTTGAGCAACATCTTGGGCAATCACCATTGACTCTCAGCGATATACGATTGAAGAGAAGAAGAGGAAGCCACTCCTTATAACGAACACATTTTCGCTATGGATGTTTAAAAACAACTAGTCTTCAGCAATACCTTTCCTTTCCTGAACTTAGGCAAGCTCCAGGCACGACGGAGCCAGTGTAACACGTTTCACGTAGCAAAATCATTCCAAAGTAGCTGCACATGGATAAGAGCCAGCTTATGACAATCAGGATCGATTTCAACAAGGATTTTTATTATCATTGCGAAGGAAAGCCAGGAATTCAACGGTGGAAGTTATGTCTTCTATCATTATTACAAGGGAAACATAGATATTCATCGGTGGTGGTTGAGATTTTGGGAGGCGTATTCGCCATAGTGGAGGAATAATAGTCGGGGATAGCGGATATGAAACAGCTAGATTGCATTGCTCACTTGGTGTGGGGAACCTTGGCTGTCCTTTGACTTTCCCATGTCCTTAAGGTAATCTGAACAATTCTAATCCGGTCTAATCTGTTGAAATACTTAGTATTGTTGTACTTCGTTATTGACGACGGTTAACTCGGGACAAGAATGACATGAGACGATTGGATTGGATTGAGTTACGGAGTATTCTCAAGCCCAACTTGCTCGCACAGCGGTTTTCTCCATCTGTCCAAACTCTAAAGGCAGCTTGTAGTGTATGTGTTCATCGCTCGAGTTGCACTTTCAGTTGTGGTTCATGGTATGAACCAGTACGAGTCTAGCCTTATAATAAGGATCTGAAAAGTTGATTTCATTGCGCCATGCCGGAAGCGGTAATAGTAATCCCATGTCAGAAGCATGTCGTTCAAGATTGTGTGCTAAGCGTAGTTGCACCGTTTTCAACCTAGAAGTTCTTCCGAATTGGATCGATAGAGTCAGTAGAACTATGACAACACTTGAGGAGGGCTTGAGATGCGCCGTGCGGATACCTTACGCAGAGTCAGAGCGCTTTACCGAGGGCGTCCAATCATCGAGTTTACAAAGACATTAAAAGCGATATCTAATC
Source organism: Patellaria atrata CBS 101060 (assembly GCA_010093705.1). Classification (NCBI taxonomy): domain Eukaryota; kingdom Fungi; phylum Ascomycota; class Dothideomycetes; order Patellariales; family Patellariaceae; genus Patellaria; species Patellaria atrata. The sequence goes on from MU006116.1 coordinate 161,441, forward strand.
TCTTCGGAAGCGTTTGTCTTCAAAATAATACTGTCTTGGTGCGTTTGCATGTATACCTCGGATGCTGGAGATGACTCGTTGGTGGACGGGTCGTCAACAAAATCCAACCAGGCTGCGACGGTATCACGGCTGGTGGACAAATCATGTTTAGATCCTCGAGATCAGTTGTTTCTCTCTCCATATACGAAGTGTCGAAAGTCATCTTAAACGCTAGTGTAGTACTTTGTACAATACGTGTATTTCTCTGTGCGAGGATAAAGAACACCAACGTCTGCGCGCGATATGGCTGAGATCCACCAAAACTCGACATCCAATTTTGAATGATAGATAGCCGTTGACATATCTTCCCTAAAGTATGTCACACACCACATTGTAATTCTTGAGTTCGTCCCACTCCTGGGTGGTACTATATTTGTCCTGATGCTCTTACCCTCCCTCTTTATTTTCTGCATTTCAATTGTAATATTGACCGGTACGTTGGTGATCCGCAGAGGAGGTGGATGTATTCTCGATACCGTAGGGCGTGGACTTTTGAAATCGATCAAGGTTGATAGAGAAAGACTTTATTGTAACTCAGAAAAAAAAAGAAGACAGGTTGAAGGCAAGCGTAGCCGAGAGTTTTCCCGCCAAATCGCCGATCATTGCCCTCGTTTCCTTGGCCTTTTTGCAGCCAAAAGTCCAAAACTGGTTCTGCCCTGTATCTCATGGCGTTGCTTTTATCCTATTTGGGGCAATTTTATACAATTTCTGCCCTCGGTTCTGCAAGCGTGACGGAATTTTGGGGAAGGGTATAAGAATTCTCACGGAGGAGTAGTTACTTGGAACAAAAAAGGAATTTCCCATATTCTAACGACTTTTTCACAGTTCTGCCTAACCCGAAGTCCCAAACTCAACCCCCCCCCCCAAACCCCCTCCCCCTTACCTTAGTTCCAGCAGCAAGGGCACCAAACTTTCCCTCACCGGGTGCCCACCGTCCAGTGCTCTCCCGTCCCCGCCGCTCCCCGTCTGCGACTCTCGTACGACTTCTTGTTCCCAAGTTCCCAACCCTTCGGTCTGACCTGTAAACAGTGTCATACCGTATTTCTTGTCAATCTTTTCTCCATCCTCGTAAGCTGTCGGCACCAATGACAAAAGAAGCCGATGTGGATGTGGCAGTGGCAGTCGACTGGGGTCTACTCTTGAGCCACACACCCGTACCTACCCTAGTGCTCGACGAGTCTTTTTGCATACTAAGCGCCTCTAAAAGCTATATCGCCCTGTCCAAGGCGACAAGCAATATCTTGATAGGTACTAACATCCACGACTCCTCGTTAGACACGCAACAAGACCAAGGACCAAACAATCTTCTATTACCGACCGTCGACGCGGTCCGAACAGCTGTCAAAGAGGCCATCAGGGCTAAAACAGTCTATGTCCACCCCGATATCGAATCTCAGGACGAGCACGTCTACAGTATCCGCGCGATACCAATCTACAATGACGACGATAGACTTTGCTACGTCAAAGTCGAGGTGGAGAACACGACTAAAGAATTCCAGAGAAAACAAGAACTAAATCAGCGTTTGTCTACGAGCGAGACTTTCCGCATCTTGGTCGAAACGGTCAAGGACTATGCCATCTTCATGCTCGACACCAAAGGGAATGTTTCAACATGGAATACTGGTGCCGAATTGCTGAAGGGTTTTGCTCCAAGTGACATCATCGGTCGTCACTTCTCGAACTTTTACGGTGATGAGGATCGCAAGGCTAGAAAACCATGGATAGAACTGGAGGTCGCTCTGCAAGATGGTCGCGTCGAGGATGAGGGATGGCGCTATAGAAAGGACGGGACCCGTTTTTGGGCCAACGTTATCTTGACTCCAGTGTATAGAAATGGCACACTTATTGGCTTTAGTAAAGTCACCCGCGACCTGACAGAAAGAAAGGCGGCAGAAGCCCGTCTCGCTGCGGCCTACGAAGAGTCATCGAAATTAAAGTCTGAATTCCTTGCTAACATGAGCCATGAGATTCGTACACCTATGCATGGTGCGCTGTCTGCCTTAACACTACTCATGGAGACGGACTTGAACCCAGAGCAGCGAGATCTTGCGAACATCATCGATGAATCCGGGACTGTCCTACTTCATGTCATCAATGACATACTGGACTACTCAAAACTGGCATCCGGCACCTTTTCCATCAGTGCGGACGTGCTCAGCATCAGCGATATCATCAACTCTGTTGTTCGTAATTTCCAGACCGCTCTTGGACCCAAAACCAATCTGGAAATATTTCTGGACCCTGCACTACCCGCGACTGCTCAAGGTGATCCACTCCGCTACCGTCAAATCGTGCAGAATTTGCTCGCCAATGCGGCCAAATTCACAGAGGAAGGTTATGTCAAGGTTCGGGCCAAAGTAACAGACGAGGACGAGTCACATTGTACCATTCTCACTGAAATAATAGACACGGGTATTGGAATACCTGCATTCTCCATCAACACTCTCTTCACACCTTTCACACAGTTCGACACTTCGGCGACCAAGCGATACAAGGGAACCGGGCTTGGCCTATCCATCTGCAAGAGTCTCGCCGAGCTTATGGGCGGTAATATTGGGTTTCGCCCTAATCCCGAAGGTAAGGGCAGCATATTCTGGTTTACATGCGAAGTGCGCAAATTCAAGGACATCAGTCCATCGGAAGATGATAAGGAAAGGATCATCCCTATCATTACTGAGAAGGATCTGGGAGCCGAGATCAGGAAGATATCCAAGGGAAAACGGATACTTCTGGCCGAAGACAACGTCATTAACCGCAAGGTCATGGTCAAGATGTTAAATGGGTTAGACATTACGGAAATTGATACGGTGGGCGATGGAATGCAAGCTGTCTCGCTGGCTTGCGACACATCGCGGAAGTACTCACTTATACTCATGGATATCAACATGCCTCTACTCGATGGTGTTGGCGCAACAATAGAGATCAGGAATGCCGGCAAAAGAACCCCAATAATCGCAATGACTGCGAACGCACTGAAGGGACATGCGGAACTGTACATGGCAAAGGGGCTCTCGGACTACGTACCTAAACCGGTCGATCGCAAACTCCTGTTCAAGGTACTCTTGAGGTGGCTGAAAGATGTACCACCTTCATCAGTACAGTCCATGATATGAGCGAAGGACGAGGAGGGATTATTGGCGGTGGTGTTTGCATGGTACAGAGTTAGGAGTTGGGAACTTCCAGGTGGGAATGGCTATTGTCGCTTTTTAAGTAGGAATTTTTTGGTGGGACATCCGTGTTAGAACCTATTTCGTTCATATTGTTGGTTCCATGAGTTGTGATTAACCTATATTAGTTCAGATAGGAGAGTGTATTGTACAGTTCAGTACCAGATGTACGAATTGGCTTGGGGAATGAAATGGTAAATTTTACTTTAAGCTTATCTTTGAGAGCAGATGTGCGCCTAGATTATAGCTTAGTATCCGAATTATCAAATCATCTCTGGTGTACTGTACTGTGCGGCGGACGGTGAAAAGTATTTCGACTTCGCGATACATGCTAACCGAAAAACATATAACGGGGGAAATCCATGTATATAGTACTAGATGGATAGTGTAGGGAACTTATAAATTCCGAAGAGTAATAGCTAAGAATATCCTCTCCAGGAAGCGTATAGTGACCGACAAATGTAAAGATGGGGACGAAATCACACCTCATCCCATCCACTTTCTCCTCTCATCGCTCCCTCCTCGCCATTTACTGAACCTCCAACCTCAGAGCATCGTACTGTACATATACGCTCTCGGGTAATACCGCACTCTCGTGGTTCGTCGCGTTCGCCGGTAAACTTAATACAAGTTCGTTATGCCCCACCTTCAACATGCTGACCTCAAACTCGAACTTGTGAGCGAGGTTATAGCAGATGACCGCGGACCGTACAGCGCAGGAACTACTCTGATAATATCTGAATAGTCAAAAACATGTAAGCATGAATGCTCCATCCTAAGAAGATGAAAAGTAACTTACGGTATAATCCACGGCTCTAAATCCCTCCCATTTACATTTACAGTATACGGTAGATTCGCATACGGTTCACTGGAATTGAAGATATCCGTATTGCCTGCTGCGGTTTTCGCACCCGCGAGCTGGACCGTCAGGGTTGCGATCCCCTCCGCAAGTCGGTCTAAACTACTTTGCTCCACATCGAACAAGATGGTCCAATTATTGACGTTTTGCCAGTACGGTTGAGAGCGGTTATGGTTTCCTTTACCCCCGTATACGCTCCAGTGTACATAGTTCAGCGCTTTACCGGGATCGTCTTCACCAACTTTAAATCGCACACCCTCGGGATAGTCTGTGGGGAAGTCGTACGCGCCCCAATACACTCTGTATTGTTCAGGATGCAGTGATCGCGAAGGCTCCCTCTCGTACCCGTGCCGATATTCACCGGAACTCTTGTCCGGAATCCCGATGCGCCAGAGTTCCGTACCTGCTGACTCCTCTTCCCATTCCAACTGGGCCAGTGTGTTCTTTTCCGCGCCAATAGGAACATCCTCGACGATGAAGTTTCCAAAGATGCCAGTCGCGTAGACCGTGAGACGGTACAACCCAGTTTTAGCACGCGGGATGGAGACGAACCCGGTCTGCGGATCAATGGGAGCCCAGTATTGGTATGCTGTTGTATCCTCCACATTGTCCTGGAAATCAACATGATTTTGGGCGAGTACGGCGATTGGGTCCTTTGCGCCCGCTGGAAGGAGAATAGTAGCTGAGAAGTTTCCTCGTTCGGATGTTGGTATATAATTAGGGACGTGCTTTGCGATAGAGTCGTAGAAGGGGACGTTCCAGGCCGGGTCGGCATATTGAGCCGCGTCAGCACGGAGCTCGGCGAGACTAGTCTCAGGTGCCCCTTTATTGAAGTGGAAGTATTGCGGGCCGAAGGTACGATCGAAGCCGTCCGTGATATTAGGAGTACCATCACCGTGGTGATTCGAGACCATATAGTTGTATACAATGCCGTCGACGACAAGATCTGAGTGTAAGGGTCCGCCGAAGTAGGTCTCAATCGTGTTCATAACCAACCAAGCGCCGTACGTCGAACCGTCTGAGCTGGTGGAGCCATCACTATACATGCCGTGAACTTTGTGATCCTGCCAGGTGGTTTGAAAGGTGTATTTGGTGAAGTAGTCTGCAATCTGTGTCACATAAGGTTGGTTCCTGTTCTGGAGGTACCATGTCGCATCCTGAACCATTGGGGAGCCACTTGTACTTGGTAAGGGTCCGTAGAAGTCATCTTCTGTGGATAGATGCGTCCATAGGGGAGAGTTGGGCCTGAACATCGTACGGAATTCCTGCAGATTCCGAAGGAATGGTTTTGCTTCGTTATGATATGCGAGACGACTGAAGGTATGGAGACCAGTCTCTTTTTCTCGGAGAAACCAGTATTGTTCCAGTCGCTGTCCGGTTGGAGGATAGACCTCGCCCATCATGATACCGCCATATTTAGTGTTAGTCGAGTCTACACCCTGGAACAGTTTGAACTCTGGTGCGATTAATCCAGGGGTGTAGAACCCGGAGGGGATGCAGTAGCAGTCGAGATAAGGTCCAATTCCTGAACTTCCGCCCTGTTTCCCAAGAAGATTCTGGCCGTCTAAGATTAAAGAGGTGATGGCCCCATTGGATTTGTTAACGGCTGCGAAGAGCCTCTCATTCTGGAGAGTGAGCTGGGTTGAAGACTCTGTAGCGTTTAGGATGCCTAACGCTCCGTGGCACAATGCCAGCGTTACAAGAACAAATAGCTGGAAGATGGCCATAGGGAAACAGATGAAATATCCATGGCGAGAATGTTTCCCAACTCAACAAGTATATATTATAGGCCTTCATAGTTCATGATTAGGGACCGTCATAACCGGGTAATCAATTTTTTAGTCGAGAAATTGCTATGCGCTGTACTGTAGTTCTGAATAGACTAAGTAAAGATTTCATTTCGCGTGATGTTGTTCCTGACCCACGAACAGAATCCTGGGATGTGAGGACGTGAAGGCCAGCCGGTAAAGGCCACATCTGCGAAAAGGGAGTAGAAGGACTTCTCGAAGGTCGCTGCATAAATGCACCGAAGAACCCCGCGATGGAATTAGCCATAGTATCCAGTCGTTATATATGCACCATAAATGCGGAGATAATCCAGAGCTTCCCTAGTACTTCCGTCTTCGACTTCTTTCTTTTCTCTTTTGTAGCATGGTGATGTCTGTAAAATCTCTCGCTGTCACGGTAGTCCAGTGTACACCTATCTGTAATGTAGTTCTTGCATACACTCGGTCGGAAGATGTTGTTTTTCCGTGGACTTGGGATCTCCGTTTGATGATGGCAAGTTTCGATACCTAACAGGAAACCGAGCTTACTAATAAGGTAAGGTAAGGTAAGGGAGAGCAGAACATGGATCAAGCTTCGTGGCGGTGGGAACTAGGCTAACATCCGCTCATCTCCACTTACCTTAATAATTAAACGACCATGGATATATTCAACTTCCTATTTGGGTTGATATGATCAAGATTCAAGAAGAACTTGAGCCAAAATGTACCTGAGGTAGGCCAGGGGCGTATTTGCAAGGACAAGGGGAGAGATCCCGCTATCTTATCTTTCCCCTCCCTTCTGACGTAACCACCAAGGTACAATTGTAAGCTCTCTGTACCTCTCTGTATGTCTGGAAATTTTAGTTTAAACGTTCTGACTGACTGTAGCTATTCGCGAAGGGGAGGAAAGTATCTTTGAGGTAGGGGTTACTCACTACTACTGTACATCTGTGAATGATGGCGTGAAAGCTTTAGCTTGAGGATCTTTAGACCTGCGCGAGTTTCCTAGCTCAATTTGTCAATCTTTTGCCCCGTTTGAATCCATGCGGCAACTCGCACAGCATGCAGTGACCCCGACAAGAATTTATAAGAGCACCGTTCTATCTTCTCGTACTTCTTTCTTTACTCCTAGTTCTGCCATCCGTCAACTTCGGCGCTGATGAAATGGCACCATCTAAACTTCTTTGTCTTGTCGCCTGGGCCTCAATCACTATCGCGTCTCCAATTCTCAATGTACGACAAAATACGACATCTGCTTGTGCTAAAGTGAGCGCGTCTGCTGCTTCTCAACTTGCTACTGCTCCCACTGCCACGCCCACAGTTCCCGCCAGCTTGGCCTACGAGTGTATTACCAGCGTGCCCCTTAATATCAGTGCGGCAACTGCCCTCATAGAATCCATCAGGCCCTACGTCAAGTGGCAAAGCACAACTGCATGGCTCAAGGATCCACCTGAAGAATATGTAGAGAAGGTTCAGGGTCCGGTTGATCTCTGGGCTGGATTGGCAGACATCGAAGCGAATCTGACTTCTGGAGTGTGGACGCAGGAATACGAGGTAATTGATTTCTTTCCCTCCCGTTTTGATTGTTTAATTTCTTCCCCTGACGTTTGACCCGTCTCAACCTATTACAATCAGCTCTCAGACCCAACAAAGTTATCACTACAATCTTTGATTTACGCAATAGACCAAAAAGTGGAAAGCAACTGTGTAGAATTCAGATGACATAGACCTTTCCTTGCGTGGAACGTGAACTCTAACATCAAGTCACTGACACAATGAACAGTTCGGGTTCGCACTTTACACCTTATTCCAGTCGACTCACGACGGTCATCTTGTCTACGTCCCTGATTCAGTCGGAAAGGTCTTTAACTGGGCGCGCACGGAACCATTAGTTTCGGTATCGTCCGATGGAGAATCATCACCGCAACCGTATGTTTACCGTGATATTCTGACTGCTTCTTTCGGCAATGTCTCGTTCACTCCATCACCTATTGTGCAAATCAACGGACAGAATGCAACCACATACTTAGAGAACTGGAGCCAGTACGGATCACTGCAAGATCGTGACGCATTGTACAACAATGTCTTTTATGAGCTTGCTGTTGTTTCACTAGGAGCAGCTGGTGCCGGAATGGGTACCTTTACGGGGGGAGGACGAGGGAGATGGGTCTATCCCGGAGATTCTACAACTCTCACATTCGCAAATGGATCCTCAATAGTCCTACATAATTATGCCAAGGTCATCGCTCCTTTCGACGGTATTACGGACGGTGAGAGCCTCTACCAAGTTCTCTTCACTACGCCTCTAGAAGAAACTGTCTCCCCCTTAGCAGAGCCTTCAACTACAGTTACACCGACATCAGCTCCTACAATAGCACCAACGCCAGTTGCTCCGACTAGCACACCTGCGCCTGGATATCCCCAGCCCGTAATTAGACAAGAGAATAACCTTATCGGTGGATATTATCTCGAAGGTGAAGACTACGACGATGTTGCTGTTTTAACCATTGCATCTTTCGTCTCTGCCATAGAAGCTGAAATTTCATTCCAGCAAACAGGGGAGGAGTTCATTCGCCTCGCTAAAGCAGCAGGTAAGACAAAACTTGTGATTGACGTTAGCGCCAACGGTGGCGGTACCATTCTTCAGGGGTACGATGTGTTTGCTCAACTCTTCCCGGATATCTTCCCGAGGGGCTACACTAGGTTCAGGGCGTTTGAAAGTACGAATTTGATCGGCGAGAAGTTCTCCGAAATATCCGGAACAGTACCACGCGTCTACGATTCTGGAAATGAAACTCTAGATGCAGTGAACTCCGACATCGTTTCGAGTGTCTTCAACTACCGCACCGATATCAACAAGAAAGGGAGGAATTTTGCCAACTGGGACGAAAAGTTTGGGCCGCTCCATCAGAAAGGAGACAATTTTTCCAATATCATCCGCTGGAACCTCTCGGATGTGTTGACGCCGTACAATAGCGGAGGCATCTATGTTCATAACTTTGGACTTGGTACACCTGTCGCGGAACGACCATTCGCAGCAGAGGACATTGTGGTTGTGACTGATGGTTACTGTGCATCAACCTGCACCATCTTCTCCCAACTGCTTCGTGAACAAGCTGGTGTACAGTTCATTTTCATGGGTGGTCGTCCTTCCAATACTGGCATCGCACAGGCAATCGGTGGGGTTAAGGGTACAAATAATTTTCCTTGGTCCTACATCCAAGCATTAGCCAGTGCCGTTTTCGATCTTTCGACGGAAGAAGAGCAGACGGAGCTGGAAAATACCGAGTTGGTGGAGTATCGCTCGAACATCCCATTTTACAGGCAATCAGTCAACTCGAACATCAACTTCCGCGATGGCCTCCGCGAAAAGGATACTGAGACCCCAACGCAGTTCGTATATGAGCCGGCAGACTGTAGAATCCTCTATACACCCGAGATGACGGTAGACGCGAGTGCTATTTGGAGGGCAGCGGCTGATTCGACGTGGGGTAGTGAGAGCAAGTGCTTCGCTGGAGATGTTGGCGGGGAGCTCACGGTCGGTGGAAGGGTGAGAAAGATAAGCAGTGGTAGACGCAGTGTTCCGCTAAGAAAGAGGAGCATTGACGATTATCCTCTTGACGTGTTTACGGATGACAGGTTGGTTGAGGAGAGGTTCGGTGTTATGCTTCCTTAGGAACGTAACATATCGGGTGTGGTAGATGCATGACCGTGTGACTGTATGATATTGGAGATTTGGAAGGGATCCTGTGTGAATGACTTGATGACTGTCATAATGCAGTACTCACAAAATAATTAAGATAATAACATGAAATTCCAAGTATCAAGTAATACAGCAAGTTGCGCGTTCCGGCTTGTTTGGTGTGCCGTAGAACTGCTGTAGAACTTGTTAAAAGTCACGTACCCGACTGTACTCTGTAATTTCTTCACCACGAACACAGGCACCTCAAGCTACTGTAAGGTAACTGTTCAAACAGGTCACCTGCGCTTAAAGCGTTTGTTGACGCACAATAGTTCTACAACCAAGATTTGTAGCACATATCAAAATCCACTATGGTGTTACCGCAGGCCTTTTAAAATATCTGGCCAGGCAGTCCCTTTGCTCTCGAGGGAGCACCCTACCTGATATTCGAAATCGCATATACTGAGCACCTTCGTTCACTCATTGGAAAACGATATCTGTTATGGTTGAATCAAATCTCGGCTCAATGTCACGAGAAACCACACCTTCCGCTAGCAATCAAGATATGAAGGCGGACGCCAGCTATCAGGAAGTGAACCATGTGAGTACAGCAAGAGATGCTGCTGAACCTGGGCAGTATGGTACAGATAAGTGAGCATCTTCCTATTCTATGATTTATCTTGCTTTTGTCGTATTTGTCTCTTCAATGCCGTCTGCCTGTTTGCATCAGGCGCTTGTCACTCTTTCTACACAACTCTACAGACATGATAAAGTGCTGTCAAGTGTGTGAATATATATGGAATCTTGATGGTCTGCATATCAGATCAGATGTCTTCAACAACCAAAGCGTACAGTAAGCCAAAAACAGTCGCAACGAGGGGAATTGCATAGCCAACAATTTTTGCTAACGTTCATTTCACAGATATGGGAGACCGCTTGTGGAGATCGACCCAGCCGCCGAATCGAGGTTGTGTCGGAAAATTGATCTATACGTTATTCCAACCGTCTCACTACTCTATCTGTTTTGCTTCCTGGATCGCGCGAATATCGGTATGTTATCAATGATCAGATTTTCAGCTAGGCATTGTACCGTTTGTTTCTAACCCTCGTTCCAGGCAATGCTCGAATCGCTGGAATGGATAAAGACCTCAACTTCAAAGGCTATGACTACAATCAAATTCTGTCTTGCTTTTACATCTCTTACGTCATCTTCGAGATTCCATGTACTCTCGCGTGCAAATGGATGGGTCCTGGCTGGTTCATACCCGCTACATCCCTAGGCTTTGGTATAGCGTCTATCGGAACTGCATTTGTGCATTCAGTCCCGGCTATTTGCGTTGTCCGTTTTATACTTGGTCAGTAATATCAGCTGTTCTAACCATTTTGCATACTGATGTTATCTAGGTATATTTGAGGCCGGCATGCTTCCTGGCATTGCATACTACTTGTCAAGGTGGTATCGTCGCAGTGAACTGTCATTTCGGTTAGCATTATATATCGTCATGGCACCTCTTGCTGGCGCATTTGGTGGTTTGCTTGCTTCCGCTATTCTGAAACTCTCTCACTTTGGAAGCTTAACTGAGTGGAAAATGATATTCGCAATTGAGGGTATCATAACCTGTGGCTTGGCCTTGGTTTCATTCTTGACCTTGACCGATCGTCCTGAGACTGCCATGTGGCTATCCCAAGATGAGAAAGACCTGGCGATTGCTCGAATCAAATCGGAGCGTGTCGGTGCAAGCGAAGTTCTAGATAAAATCGACACCAAGAAGACCATGCTCGGAATATTCAACCCGGTAACACTAGCGACCTCCTTCATATTCCTACTCGACAATATCACTGTTCAAGGTCTCGCATTCTTTGCCCCAACAATAGTCAGAACTATCTACCCAAAGAACAGTATCATTTCCGTGCAGCTGCACACTGTTCCGCCATACGTCGTTGGGGCTTTCTTCACGCTGTTGTTTCCGTTTCTCAGCTGGCGGCTTGATAAACGTAACATCTTCTTCATCATCAGTGCTCCTTTGATGATGGCCGGTTATATCATGTTTCTCGCTAGTGAAAATTCAAGCGTTAGGTATGGAGCAACATTTCTCATCGCAAGCGGCGCAACCGCTTTTGGCGCACTCTGCAATGCCCAAGTATCCGCCAATGTGGTGTCGGATACGGCGCGCTCTGCGGCCATCGGAACAAATGTTATGTTCGGTAATATCGGAGGATTGATCTCGACTTGGTCATTCTTACCTTTCGATGGACCAGATTTCCCCATTGGAAATGGACTTAACCTTGCGACCTCGAGTACGATCCTTCTCTGCTCTATTGCGTTGTTGTGGTGGATGACAAGGAATAACAAGCACCGAGATGGAAAGAATATTGATAAAGAGCTGGAGGGTTTGGATCAGCGTCGCATCGAAGAGCTAGACTGGAAGCATCCAGCTTTCAAATGGAAACCGTGAAGGTGGTCAGACTTATGCTAGTCTCTAGGGTTAAAGGCCTGGATCTGAACTTCCGGGTGTAGCGGTCCTACGGTACAGTATCTCATCTCTATGCCACTGGTCTTTCGTTGTGATGCGATTTTCCATACTTTTTCATCACACTTCACATCCATCGAATAGAGACTACATTGTATTAAACGATGATTAGAATATCCTGCTCAGAAATCAAAAGTCTATCATAATTCAAAAAAAAAAGCATTCCTCAATCCCAATATATAATAGGCAGTTCTTGACATGAAAAGAAGATTTATAAAGAGAGGTCTGATCGCTTTGAAAACCTTCAGATTAAGGTGAGGGCACAAATTCGAATATATTATGTTTGAAGATACTAACTTGTAATAGAATACGAGCGATTCTTGACCCAAGGAAGAAAGAAGAGACTTATGCCGGTCTCAACAATGTCATGTTGTTAGTACTAATACAAAGCTTGAATATCTACATTGTGGTAGAATTTCCGACAAGTGGATACAATTCCTTTCAGAAATGGCGGAATCTTGACCTTCGTTCAAGCACAACAGAACAGCAATGGTCCTATTTGGAGTCAGACTGGAAGACATCTCCTTCACTAATCATCGATCTCATAACTAAGTCCAACAATCACAACTGCATCTTAATATCCAATCCCTTGTCCTATCAAACATAGATATACCGCCCCGAAAGAAAGACAAAGTTACCAAAGTCTCAACCTTATCAACGACGAAGGAAGAAACAGCATCCTCGTCCGACATCCTTCCTCTGTTATCCTCCTTGCTCCCCGGTAACGATAGCGAACCTCCCTCCCTTGGATTTCTCGACGGGTCAATCGGAGTCCAAGCTCTCCTAGCATCACCGTATATAAAACGTTTCAACCAAAAGTTTAAAAAGACAACAGGCCACGACGCTGCCAAAGTGGTCGTAGGGCTGCAGGCCGCACACGCGGCATATCGATATGTACCGACCGTGATATCGCAACTGAAGCAGTACAGAACCGTCTCACGGACTGTTAGTATCTGGGATGCCGTCGCGGAGGACTTTTTAGAGTGGGTTGCAAATCGTGGGGATAATAAAAACTTAAGTCATGCCGAGATAGAAGAACCGCCGGGTTATCGAGGGCGATCCCAGGATATATCACCCGATGACCAAGAAGAAGACGCAGAAAAGACGCTGGAGCCTTACATAGTTAAATGGAAAGCCTCGACGGTACCGGAATGGTTCTGGTGTCAAGGACGGTTCTTCCTACTCGAGTCACCGGACGAAGAAGACAAAATCAAGCCGAGTGTAGTGGGTAACAGCGAGAAGCCAATTCTGGATCTTGTTAACCACTGCAAAGCAGTTTCAAGCCGACATAAGCGACCATGGGTTGTGGTGCGAGATAACGAGTGTAACGGGAAACTGGTCACGAAGCGATCGATTGAAACAATTGATCTGGATCCCCAAGTACATGAAGAAATCATGCAAGACTTGGAAGTCTATTTTGATGCTAAAACACGTGCGTACTACACGGCGAACGGCATACCCTATCGGCGCGGTATTCTGCTTTATGGACCTCCTGGCACAGGCAAGACTTCATTGTCCAAGGCGATTGCTGGACACTTCGGCCTTGGGCTTCACATCTTGGACCTCAACACGCTGACGGACGAGAAGGCTTTTCCAGAACTTCGAGAAATTACCGCACAAATACGTGGTATTGTTAGAAGATATTGACTCCGCTGGTATTCAGCGTGGAAACATGAATAAGAATCCCGAAAGTCCCCAGAAGGTAAGGTAAAGGGAAGAGCATTCAAGGAGTCGACCGACCTGTAAATCAACTAACAGCCGACACCGCAACGGGGCCGGAGGCGAAATTCGAAAACCTGATTCTCGTAGCGACGCTACTCTCCGGTTTATTGAACGCGATAGGTGGGCTCACGGCTAGGGACGGTCGCCTGTTGATCATGACGACTAACATGATGACTCACTTAGACCCTACGCTGATCCGAGAAGGCCGTATAGACAAGAAGTACTTCATGGGCTACAGCACCAAAGTCACCGCTACTATTACCTTAAAGCGACTATTTGGCACAGACCCTTGTTGCAAGCACTCGGTGAAGGAAATTGAGAACCTTTCGAAAAATTTTGGCAAGAAGGTGCCTGAAGGTAAGTTCACCGCTGCCGAAATCCAAGCCTACTGCATGGAGTGCGGCGACAACCGGAAAAGGCGATGAAGGATTTGGGGGGATGGGCTAGGAAGAGGAGAGAGAAGCCACAAGTTGAGTTCACAGCAGAGGACATGGCTAACTTTTGTAATCGTCATAACGGAAATTCGGACAACGAATATTGCGAAGATGATGGCGACGAAGACGAATATGAGGAGGGGGATTATGGCGAGGATCCTGATAAGAGTTATATGGACTCTTAACGGTGACGATTGGCACACCGGTAGACCTATAGAGGATGAGTACGAAGACATGCGTGACACCTTCGCGGTCAACGCCACGGATCAGGACGTTGACTCTCAAGAAGATGATGACGAGCATTGGTCCACCGCGGAAGAATATCTTTCCGAGCGCGAGGCTGATAACCACGTCGAGAGGAAGTCCCCAGTGAGTCTCTCGTCCTCACTCAAGGCGATAGCTAACCCTATCCATCCAGCTGCTCTCGAAATTCTTGATCCCGTCCTCGCGGTTCCTGGCGCGAGACATCTGAACTCTCCGCAGCCGATCCTTCTCCTACACCTAGTCCACCTTTGAGGTCGGTATCCCCTCGACCGATGGAAGACACGGAAGAGATAAAAGCTTTGACCCTCATCCACGACCCCGAAGAAGAAGAGACTGGTTACCTCTCGAGTTTGTTGAACTCTTTAGGATCTGTCGGGCTGGTTGGAAACTGAATCTGATGTAGACAATATAGTCCCTGAACTATCGGTTGGGTAAGTATAAATAACAAACTTTGAACAGATAATGGTCTTGATAGTGAGAATGTAAAAGAAGGAAGTATTTATCGAAAAGGTGGCCGAATGATGTTGTGAGGTGGATAGAGAGATTCTCATGGTCTGAGGTAAGTGGATTTTTGGACATCATCTGCATGATGTAATATGGAATGTCGGGTAGAAAGGTAGACTTTTGATAAAGGTATGCAAGTTCGTGAAACAACTGTTGCGTAAACATTGACATACCTCACCATCACAGGATGCAAATAGAGGATCGACGCGAAGACTCCGCTTGCGGGTCATGTTTCAATCGAATCATATAATACAGTCGTATTATAGGGTTCCCCCCTTTTTTATGTCTAACACAATATATGCATCGTCATCTACACCATACATGTCGTCATCGTCGTCAAAATACCCATAAAGATCCATACGTACCCACAACCCCTGAAAATGCGATCTGGTATCAAGTCATACATTACATATTAACGGGGCTCTTCTTCCTCAGCTGGCGACTCCTCTTCACATCTCTCTTTCCTTTTGCCTTCATGCCCCACTCGGCTCGGAAGGAGTCGAACATGTTGTGCATCCTCTTGTGTTGCTTAGGAGTGAACTCCTCGTAGCACGCATCGTACGAGTAGTCCATGTAGTTATGGATGGGATCCAGACCGGCCGCATCGGGGCAAGAATCACGGCCGACTGGGCATCCACGCGTCGCGCTCAATTGCTGAGGAGTATCGGAGATGATGTCCCCAACACCGTCGCAGCTGTTACCCTGGAAGGTATGCAGGAGACCGAACCAGTGACCGACCTCGTGAGTAAGAGTCTTGCCCAGGTTATAGTTCGTAGCGTTGCCGCCGGGAACTGAGGAGAAAAGGATACTGCAGCCGTCATAATAAAAGTCCTCCGTCTGCTCGCCCACGAAAGTTGGGAAGTAGCAGTACTGTGAGTAGGTGATTAGCACATTTTGGATTGAGATGGCACGACCGAGTATGACGTACTCCTAAGTTACCACCAATTTGCTTTTGAAAGTAGACGTTTAGGGCCTTGTAATCTCCTTTTCGAAGCGCAATCTTCATGTCAAGCTCAGCTGAATCAACAGACCAATTTCCGTTGATGGTGCGGTCTGTTCCCTTCAGATCAAACTGGAAGCCGTAAGGAGCGTACTCCTCGTTCAGAACGGCTATCTGGTCCGCAAGTTGTTGGTCCTTGACTCACAGTCAGTGATCTGCACGAGCTCCATTTTCACGATCATATTACATACGGTGACGTATCCATCGGCGAGGTTAGTGCTGGCCGCAACAACATGGAAGTAAGTATCGATAACCACCGGGTCTTCGGCAGCAGCAAAAACTCTAGCACTAGAAGCATCCTGTTCATCAGTAGCTACACCCTGCAGCATGGACATGTATTCCTCTGAAGGTGCGGTTCCACATCCGAAACTTCTATCCACTTGACTCCGAGGAAGCATATGAGAAGGGAAAGCTCGGGAGAGAGCGCCTAAGCTGAGGACAAGTGCTACACGCATATTGAAGTGAAGGATGTAAAAGTTCTTAACGAATGAATGTATGACGACTGAACTTGAGCTTGCCGGTGAAGAGACAAGATTGGAAATAAAGTAGAGAAAGGTGGGATTTAAGTACTGACGTTCAATAGATAGAAGATCTGCAGTTGCTGTGCAATAGGATAGCACTGACCAATCATGCTTGACATTAGGCCAGGCAAGACGGGGAAGGCGAGCTGGGATGTTGGGATAGCCCAGGGGGAAGTAAATTAATAGATCATCAAGTTCCAGATGCGCTGAAGTATGTCAGGCATAGACTACCTGACAGGTCCTAGACACGAAACAAAGCAAAAGGGGAACACAAAACTTACTGGCTACAGTGACTTCTTTAGAGCTTACTCCGCCATGTTACTGATGTTAGCCTATATAAAGCCCCTCTGGGACTTCTACTCCTCGGTGGAACCGCCGGGGGGGGAAATGGGGAGGCAAACGGATAAGGGGATCGATCACCTTGAACGATTGGAGCCCTGCATAATCTTGGCGAAGCAAGAGTGTAGGGAAGCGTATGCTTGGAAGTGCTTGAATAAAAATGTACGGGTTGGTGACTTGGGTGTAAGAGTTGGTGCAAGTTTCAGTAGTCGGGAGCTGAGATGAAGAAAGTTCGCAGTGAGAGGAATGTGAGTGGAGAGATGAGATGAGAGATGCCGGGAAATCGCCGGGGAAAATGCTTCTAATGCTTCGCCCCGGCGGTGATGGCGAACCCGCAAAGAACTTTAGAACTCAGGCATTACCGACCAATCCCTAAATGGCAGGCGGCAAGAGATGTACCGTACTAATATGATCCTTCCATTATCGTATCAAACGGTTATCTCGATAAATGGCAAAAAGACGAGTTTACCTTGGTTTTAGGAACCAGATCTATTGCCGCCACCCAAGGTGTTCTGTACTCCGTAAGGTAGTTCTATTCTGTCCTACGAGTCTGGGACCATGATGTTTGCCTCCCAACTTCTTTAATTCGATCCGTTGTCCGACCGAAAGCATCTCACAGGTTTGATATTCGTGGGAATCTTATTATTAGTCTGTTTTCCATCTTTCTCAAGCTTAGAACTAGAGAATCTTGGGCGATGATCACCTTCCCGCTGTCCACGAGCTGGTTTGAAACGGCTGTTTTGCACTATGGCATCGGGGCGCAGTAATAAGACCTATCTATACGGAGTAAGGTAGTTCTATCTTCTTTACGGAATAGTAATACAGTCTCGTGTCCAAGGTCCAGATATATTGCGATTGTCGTTTCTGTAACATCGGTTGCATGTCTTTTTCCCAGAACAGTGGAAGAGGACGAGGATAGATCCTTCTCTACCTTTACTCTCCAAAGTACCTTTTACTTCTACCAACCGGAAAAGTTTCTTCTCCTTGACCGACTGGAACCGAGGCACGCGTATCCTCCATCCTCGTAGAGTCTGCCTCGTAGAGTCTGCGGTACCCCGCCGCCGCTCAATAATAATAATAACAATGATCATAATAATGATAGTCTCATTGTTGGCCATTAATAATCAACTGATATTGTTCCCGAATTTGGAATCAAGAAATAGGATCCGACAAAAAGACCGGTCGTGTGTATGCCTGATCCCCCCCTTGGCCACTGTTGGTATGGCAGTAGATGCTGAGGCTGAGGCTGAGGCTGAGGCTAAGACTTCGGCAGAGCCAGACGCAGAGGCTTAGGTTCTTGAACTTTTCGAACCCTATTGTATCACCTTTCAAACTTCATCAACTTCATCTTTATCCCATCTTCGTATCAGTTCTATCTTAACCTTCATTTTAGAGGCGTATGAACGGCACGGTTGAGCGCTTGGAAAGGACATGCATTTGAAAGCCGCTTGAACGGTTATTACCAACTCTTTATGGCCCTGCTCGGACTACTTCATGGACCGTCATAGGCATATCACCAAGTCAACCATGCCGCAATCCTCCCAGCATATCAAAACCCGGAATCGTCCATCGTTAGATGTCAAGTTCTCGCTTTCGCTGATCGCTTGCTACAATCAAGAGTGGTTCGAAAGAAGCGAAGTAGACCTGAAGCATCT
Source organism: Patellaria atrata CBS 101060 (assembly GCA_010093705.1). Taxonomy (NCBI): domain Eukaryota; kingdom Fungi; phylum Ascomycota; class Dothideomycetes; order Patellariales; family Patellariaceae; genus Patellaria; species Patellaria atrata. The sequence continues at coordinate 179,924 of MU006116.1, forward strand.
ATCAGTAAACCTAGAATCATTTGAAAGGAACTAGTATCAGCGAGACTCTGCGGTTACTTCTCTGTTACTAATCTCCTTGCTTGCTGCTTCATTCGATCAAATCCATCTCCATCTCAATCGACCATAACACTACCTTATTCCCGTCGGCTTTGGACAATATTCCCTTTATCCTCAGGTTAGAGGATATCCCAGTAACGCAGAAATTACTGAGTGTGTTAAACGTCTTAAGGTCTGTTATTCGCGGAGTTCGACTTGAAACCTGACGAGACATTCTACAGACAACAGAGGTAGGCTACTGGGCGTAGTTATACGTTATTATTTCTTACTCCTTTAGCAAATCCTCATCGTATTATCTTTTCACGTTTATGGGTGATGGTATGGATCTCTAGCCGCTTCGGTCGTTTCTCCGTGATCTACTTGGGATCCCGTATTCATATCCAACTCTTTTCTGCTTCTAGAACTCCAGTCAATCGATTTAGATATAACGATATCTATTGGGTGTAATGATGGAACTATTAAATCTGACAACTGTATATCAACTTACAGTGTCTCGTAGAAGATAGCTTTTCAGTTATTGTAATGATAATTTTAAGCGTGCGGTGGGTGAAGGAGCACCCGAGAGGGGAGGATAGGGATGCAAGAGGATTTATAAGTTATCCTATGTACTCTTACATCTCTGCACTACACCACTAAGAGATTTCCTGGCACAGTACCCCACTTCCCATGTTACTGTACAGTCGGGACATCAGGGTAGTATCGACCTTCAATGTACAATTGTACGTCAGCGAGTGTGGTGAGGATAGAGAGGAAACATCATCGATTCTCAATGAGCTGTTATAATATATACATTCTGTGCTGATAAATAGGAATGCAGAGACCTTTTAACCTCCTTCCACATTCCCTTAAAAAATCGCTTCCATTACTATAGTCAGTGCTTCACGCCTGAAAGCTTAATTGATCGGACGCTAGAAGGCATGATAAAGGTATTACTTAATCCCCGACATCTTCAACTAGCTAAACATCATTAAATAGGAAGCTGATGATCCTTTTATGCTATACTATATAGACTCTACCTTGTGCAATCCGATCCCCGAATACAAAGGAACGACGTCCTTCCACCAACCGGCACGCATTTAGAAACTAAACAAGACCACGGCAACAATAAATCGGTATGACTGAATAGAGTCTACTGACTAGAACTTTAGTCTTAAACCACGGTTTTTGTTCGCCTTGCAAAGCACCTTCGTCACCCTCGAAATAGGACTACCATGGCGCCTTCTCCACCCGTTATATTTCTATATTTCATCCGATTTCTTCCCAACCCGAGGAACAGGATGCAATACATCACTGGAAATCGTGTAGTAATACGTTGTTATCGCTCCCAAGGATACATCGGGGCTTCAGGGGCTCGTCTAAGATTCTACGAGCGTTTATAACACCCACTTTGAGCGAGAGGGCGAGAAGGTCGCCGCGTCGGTCTGGCGCACAGTAGTGGAAGAAAGATTAAGAAAACAGCCTGAAGAATTGAGTCAGTATCATCTGCTCTTTTATTATCGTACATTTTACGGAAGCGCCATCCCCGTAGCCATTATGCCAAGAACAATCTCCTCCCAGGGTCAAGCTTAAAGGCGAAACAGGTATTCCCAAAAGGGAACGAATGGTTGTGGTAGAGCTTGCTTCCCCGCAACATACTCTACATCCTAGCTCATCAGGTTAGCAAAATCCGGGGTAAAATATTTCTCCATCCTTTCAAGCTCTCTTAAGCTCCTAGGTGCTCCATGTCCATCCGAATACGAACAATGTCATGTTTGTTAGCTTAGCCAGGATCTCTGATCAAGATTATGTTCATTCCCGATTGACACTTCTCCAGGTAGATTTATGAGATGTCATCAAACCCCGCTCATTGAGCCGTCACGGTTATGGCAGTTGAAGGATATAAAGGAACCGGAATAGTAGATCACGACATGATTCAGATTCAACAGACGACCAAGGTTTTCGTGGCCGTTCACAAAGATGGTTTTCAAGACTCTGTTCATGGCTGCTATGGCCGCATTTCCAGTCCTTACCTCCGCTTTCCCGAATACACCATTCAATACATCGGGCCGTTGGGTTCTCGATTCTAGAGGTGCTAATTTTACCTATATCGGGGTGAATTGGCCTGGTGCTGGCGAAGTCATGATCCCCGAAGGTCTACAGTATCAATCTGTCTCTTCTATCGTCAGTAAGATAAAGAGTCTAAATATGAACTCCATTCGATTGACATTTGCAATCGAGATGTTGGATGATATCATTGACAGGGGCGGAGATGTCACCTTACAGAATGCTTTTAATAAAGCCCTTGGGAATACCAATGGGCCTAAAGTTTTACAACAAGTCATTAGCAAGAATCCAAGTTTCACCGCGAGCACAACGAGGTTACAGGTCTTTGATGCGATAGCTGCGGAATGCGCGAAGCAAAGCATTTACGTTCATCTCGATAACCATATGTCGAAAGGTGCTTGGTGTTGCAACACTGGTGATGGAAATTCCTGGTTTGGTGATACATACTTCAACACCAACAATTGGAAGAGAGGTCTACAGTATATAGCGGATCATGTTTGTCTTTGCTTTCTTTGGATTCGACTAAATTCCTCCATTTCATTTAAGCTAATCATCCATTGCAGGGGAAAGCATGGCCCAACCTCATCAGTATTGGCTTAAGAAACGAATTTCGAAAACCTTCCAACGCTGGCTCCTCATTACCATATAACTGGGCCACTTGGTACACCCAAGTGATTTCAGCTGCGGATACGGTGAACAAAGCTAATCCTGATATTCTCATCTTCCTCTCCGGCCTAGACTTTGACACCACACTATCCCCTATTCCCGGTGCCTCTGACCTTGGCAATGGTCAAAGGTTCCAGAAGTCATCATTCAGCTATGCCAACAAGCTAGTCCTCGAGTTACACAACTATCAAAACAGCGCAACGAATTGCGATAGCATCAAGAATGGTTTATGGAATAACGGATTTAAAGCGTTGGATAAGTCCGCTGTTAATCAAATGCCTGTTGTCCTTACCGAGTTTGGCTATTCCCAAACGGACAATAGTGTTAATAGCGTTTATGCGAAGTGTTTGGCTCAGTACATGCCAAGTTTGGATGCTGGGTGGATGTACTGGGTTTTGGCTGGAAGCTATTATATTCGAAGTGGAACTCAAGACTTTGATGAAGCATGGGGTGAGTAACGATTACATTTTATTTTAGTCTTCATTATATACTTACACAAGTCCCAGGACTTCTGAAAAAAGATTGGTCGGGATGGAGGAGCCAAAGTTCGGTAGACAATGGTGTTGCCGCTATGGTGAGGGCGTCTCTAGCTTGAACCAACCCGACTTGGACTCTGTCGCTATATAGACGCATTGTGAGAAGCCCTTTTCATATTAAACATATTCTGTTATTATTGACTGACGAATATTGTATTATAAATTGGTAGAAAAGCATGATCCTTTGCTCATCTACGGCTAGACACATCCAAGCTGAGGATTATACGATCACGAGTCCTACGTATTAAGATGAAGCTTCTCGTTACTACTTTATCCGTCAACACATGTTCTTTACTTGCGATCATTAGAGTCGAACGGTGATTCTACCAGTAGCATTCTTTAACCCAAAGATGTCAAATTTTTAAATTCAAGAACTCATTTAGCAGGGAAGGCAGAGCACATGACGGATTTATACGTTCCTCTTTCATATCCTCTAAATGAAGACGATGTCATTATTACATTAGTCTTGTAGCGATATGCTGAACAGACTTATACACCTATCACGGTTTCTTCGGCAGCGCCGATACCAAGCATATCATGGGCCATCTGGTGCTAATGATGGAATGTTCAAATGGGAGCCTGAGGCTATGACATACCTTAATGTCTGTGTCGTTGAGGAGGAATTTGAGAGATTTGAGTTGACTTCAACGCGTGTGTAACTTAAAACCGCACCACAGCTCCTGCGACATAAAGAAAGAAGATATATCAATGCGGGATATCCGAAGAAACCCGGGTTCTGGTACTAATTGCAGACCACTCACTCATACCCATCTCCTCAACCAAAGGTAACGACTCTAGATGCTCTCTGTCTTCGACAACTTCGCAAACGGATGGTTATGCCCTGACCGGTGCTCTGGCATCCAATCCAGTGATATCGTAACCGTGTTCGGTCTCGGTCCGTTTGGCTTGCTCTGGGTTTATGTTTTGCGCGCCTTCACGGCGCTTCTAAAATCTACAGCATCGAAAGCCTTCTTTGTAATCTCCGAAAAGCCCTGCCCAACCGGCGATATTCCGATCGGCTCCACGAAGGTGTCTATTTCGGAACAAATGCTGAAGCTCGAGTCCGCTAGAACAAGCAAAGCCGCTGCAACCGCGTCTGTTACGAATGCGTCAACATGGATCTCAAACGAGAGTAGAGATACGGTCTTAAATAGAGCGATCCACTAATCCCCTTCAACGACATTCGGGTTAGGGACCGTCGTGGAGATCAATAAATCTGAGCTCTGGACCAAAGCTAAACTATGCACAGCGTGTTGGTGAACCTAAACCGGCCCTACCGTAGCTCGAATTGACCACCAGTTGCCGCACGAGGCGAGGGTTTGTAGCGAGTGTCGTTGGCACTGGAATGTATAAAAGGTTTGATTAGAAGCTGAAGACGAAAGCTGTTATCAAAGTTCCATGATATAATGAGGATGAGGAAGAAACACTTGATAATGTAGTAGAAGTCAGCGCGAGGTCAACCGTTCAGGGATAGGCGATAGATGGCGTCGTCCACTTGCAAGATAAGGGATTTTCTTCAAGACATCCTTGTTTCTGATATCACACATTAACACTCAATCCTTGTTTAGACACCTATCACCCCCTAGAATACGCGCTACCTACACGGACCCCTTTAGGTGTTATAAAATTCACCAAGGGAAAGAAATCAAACTGAAGGCTCTCAAAATATCCATATCTATTGCTTTAGGCGTAAAGAGGGTGTCCAGTCGCCACTGTTCTTATATCACATCAATTAGACCAAATAACTACCACCCTAAACTATCCTCAATCAAGCCAGCCCTAGAAACTCCTACAGCGGGACGATCCTACAAACTTGCGGGATAGTCGTGCGATCGCCTGAGAAACAGAATTTATCAATCCCCTCCTTTTCCCATTAATCCTCAAGGCCACTACATAGTCGGTGAAGGTGCGGGAAAAGATGGTGCCGGTCCGCTCGGAAAACCCGGGAAGGGCCCCGTAGGGAAGGGGCCTGTAGGGAAAGGCCCGGTTGGGAATGGACCAGTCGGGAACGGACCGGTTGGGAATCCTCCAGTGGGGAAACCTGGGAATGGACCAGTCGGGAATGGACCGGTTGGAAATCCACCAGTCGGGAAACCCGGGAAAGGACCGGTTGGGAATGGACCGGTAGGAAATCCGCCTGTTGGGAACGGTCCCGTGGGGAATGGTCCAGTTGGGAAGGGACCAGTTGGGAAGGGACCAGTTGGGAATGGAGGAAGGCTGGTAGGGGCTTGTGGCATAGGTGCCGCGGCAGCAAAACTATAACCTGGTTAGTGTCTGAAAACAACAGTACCTTTAGTATGGTAGAGAAAGAGTGGCACGTACCTAGCAACAGTGGCGACAACGGCCACGAGAGCTGATTTGAGTTGCATTGTAATGAGGATATACAGAAATTTTAGCGATAGACGGCTTTGAAATGAACACTGCTGGAATGAGTAGTAAAAACTCGTTGTGATGGCGTCTCCCGAGGAAGGGGGAAGTCTACACTCTTTTATATCTTGATCAGACCTCTGATGAGGTTCTACATAATTAGAGAAATAGATTGTGGCGACAAAGCTTGTCATAGAAAATACTATACATTGCAAGGTTACCAGGCAAGATATACAAATATACTGAACAGAATGCGTTCAACCTTGGATGTGCTATCGGGGAATAACATCAAAATCGTGGGCAGATGATAGGCCAATAACTAGTGCAAGGAAACATCGGAACAAACAGGGTATAGGGACAAGAATTTGCAATCAACTTGATGAACACTCGTTTCGAGATGAAAGAGAAAATTTTATACATTGTGCCAATCAGAGATATATGCAATAGTGAATAATGTAAAGTTTCATGCTTAGCCTGGAAATCATATCGAACTGCGGGGAGGTATGGTATTGCCAGGAGAAGAGATTCCAGGGAACCAGGTGTAAACAGTATCGTTGATCAAGGTGCAGGACCCACTTCGAGTTCTGAACCATTAGAAAGACATGCTGTGTGTTTATCCTACCACGCCTGCCCCATGAGCTCGAGAACATACGAGCGGGTCCAACATTAGGATCTTAATGATTGAGATTCTATCGAAACCGGGCCTGCTCTGAAAAACTTTTCATTCAGAACTACTGACTTCAACGTATCTAGAATCTGGCTACGTTCACCGTACCCTCGAGGGATGTATTGAGCTTGTTTTGATACCGCAGAGGTGAACCCTCGGACATTGCATCTAGGAATTCGCATAATATATCTTGAATAGCGCTTCTTTAATCTGCTTACTCTGGTTGAAATCGTGTAATATGAAACTGAAAACAACTGGATATCAAGAATCGGAGCCGATTCCTATGGCAAGGAATTGAGCCAGGATGTTCTATGAGTGGATTAAAAGAGCATGAGGAGAGGTTTGGTTGACTAAAATGAGGAGTTGGAGCAAAGAGGAGTATCTGAATGTGATGTCTGACGTTTGATGATGGAAAGATAATATAGAATAATGACTTGAGAATCACATAAGGTGTTTTGACACGCGGTTACCCCACCGATGCCTCAGAATAAATTGATTACCACATGGATGGTAACTGGTAATTGACAAGATTCTGAGAATTTACCATTTCTCATGCGAAATCCCATTTTCCGTCTAATGCAAAGGGAAGATCCTAATAACTTAGACGTATGTTAGGCTTTGATATTTTGCTAAAAGTATATGTGTACGGTTGGGCCTTGTTGCAAGTAGTTCAGTCATGACACTGGACTCCGAAGGAGATGCAAGTTATCAGTTTGAAACAAACTGTTGGATGTTCCCAGCTCTTACTGAGACTGACACCATCTATGCTGTCAATTGTTTGCTCCCTAGATGATCCATTATATTGACCGTACAACTAAAGCACACGTGTGAAGACATGGGTTACATATCATAATACTGAGGCACTCATTACTGAAGAGAACAATAGGTATACGGAGAACATAGGCTGTTTTCGATAAACTGTCTGAAGATGTTTCACAACCACAAGCTTGTCATCATCGAAGAGATGGGAAAGAGCGTCCAGGTGGTCTTATCCAGTGAACGATGGTATAGCAGGCATTCGCTTTCAATTGAAGGTACGAGTGCGACAAAAGTATGATGAGCTCGAGGGTTTTGAGGAAGATAAAAGTGGGAGGCGAAGAGTTCAAAGGCTTGGGAAGGAAATCCAAATTTATTCTTCCTAAACCCGCAACCAATCTGCCCAGAACATCTTCTCCTCCGAATACAAAAGTAATAACAAATCTTACAGAGTAGATATAGAAATGCTGTTTAAGTTCATTCTACTTACTTCCTCGGATACAAAAACCTCCAAAAATCTACAATTTCCTTCACTGCGTCGTGGCATTCCTCGCCTACTGCACATAATACAGCACAGCACAGTACAGTGCAATCGCTCTACTCATTAAGTTTCTCTCCGGCTCTTCTACATAGAAGTCCAGAACATACGAAAAGTACATAAGCATACACAAGGCTTGACCGTATACGCAATGTAGATCAGTCGAGACTCCAGGATTAACAGTCCGCGGGTAGTTATTCTGTCAATGTAGAACTATGGAGACATAAAGGGATTAGGAACAATGCAATTCGGTATCAATTCCAAATAACTTGAGTTCATCAGGTGCACAGAAAGACCGTCCATCCGTTACCGCATCGCTCCAGGCATAAGACAGCATTTCAACCATCACCTACTCGTATCTGTCACTGAATCTCTACAACAATATCGCGCCTGCTCCCACGGCAGCAGCCCCCATAACTCCTCCGACCACGCCTAACATTCCCGTAGGTCTCGGAGCCGCCCCAGTGGCCGCTTCAACCACGACTCGCACCGCCTCCGATCCGATGCTTTCGTAGTAGTCGCGCATATCTTGTGGAAGCCTAGTATACCAGGCCGGCGTCGTAGTATACGTCACAACCGTATCGGTCGCAGTTACGCCTTCGGGGATATCGGTTGCTGTTGCTGCGATCGACTCGAGTGCAGCGATTGCCGAGGTGAATTGTGGCTGGGCCGTGAGGTGAGTAATGTACGTTGATGCCGCAACGGCGACGCGCGAAGCTGCAGCAGAAGCCTTAGAATGGTTAGTTCTAGTTCATACATTGCGAAGGTTGGATGGCGTGGAGGACATGAGGGACTTACGTCCTTCGTATTGGTGAAGGTTGCTAAAGCGGTTGTGCTGTCAATGATGATGAAGTCTCCTTCGACATGGATGACTGCGAAGGAGGCGATGAGGGTAGATAAGATTGAGAGGCGCATGTTGGGTATTTAATACTGGTAAAGCTGTTGAATAGAAAAAAAGGAATGGAAGTGAGAAAGATATCTTAAAAATAGGTATGTTTACCTTGGAATCGTAAGTGCCTATCTTATCCAAAGGTTTGGGAACAGAGCTTACCTTATATACCTTATATACCTTATATACCCTATACGTATATCAGGAAGGATCCATTGGAAATACAGTTCTAGTCAAACTTGATTTTTGGTGTGACAAGCTGGCGGAGTGACTTCACTGATGACAACCACGTACTGTGCATAGTTGGGATCACAGCCTCCATCCAGTTATATTTACTGTAGTCAAGAAAAGCGTTGCTAATCTTAGAATCTGATATGCATAAGAATCCTACAGAAAGGTCTAATAATGATTCAGAACTTAAAGAATTGAGTGGAGGAATAGCGGCGAACAAAGATCTACAGTAGGGGGTTAACGGTAGGGATCCGCAAGGCTGAGTCCCTTAGCTCTCGTATGGGGCTAACACTTACAATGCAGGTAATACCAATTCCGTATCAACCCTTTTGAACATTTGATTGAAGCTGTTTCATTGATCATGATACAGATTGCAGTTGTTGGTCTTTTCAAACTCCCAATTAACCAACTTCCCGGCCTCTTGTAGCTTATACGCTTGTACCATGCTATCGACAATAAAAGTTCTATCAAGCTATCGGAAATGATCAATCATCCCTCATGACCATCCTGCATATCTAGGCCATTTCCCCTATCCTTATATGCCAAGCTGTGTAGCGAATACCGCACAGATATCCACCATCTTTAAGCTCGTTCATTCCCATTCTTTCCAGAGTTTCGCGAGCCGATTCATCTCCTGATCTATCCATACTGGATCTGCTGCACCACTATGATATCCATATCCAAGTCGTCCTTCTAATAATCTCTTCAACCTCTTATGTTGCCCCTGCAAATCCAGTTCGGCCTTCTTCCTTTCCGTTGCTTTGCGAACAAGATATGCTATATCATTATCTTCAATAGCTATTGCAAATATATGACGCATGCGGTGACTGTACAGCTGGCAAGAGTTTCCAGAGCTAAGATTCGGCCCTGGTAAGTCCTCACCTGGTGCGTAGGTTGGAGTGGAGTTGAACTTGGCCGCGATGCTCGAGCCTGCACGAACGTGTGGATATACGATGTGTTCGTAACACTCTTCGCATACGGTGAATTCAGGGAGACCTGGGATGAAATGCCAAAGCTGATCTAGCATGATATTATCTCTATTACATTCTGGTTTGTATGAGTTCTCCTTTATAAGATTGAGCAACGGACCTAGGTCGGGTTTTCTTCTCTTCCTCTGGGCTGTAGAGTCAATGTCAACCATGAGATCAATATATTTGGGAAATCTAGAACTTTGTACGCGAAGCGAGCAGAGACGTTTGGCGCGCGAGTCACGAGAAGATGTGCGTGTTATACGACTGCGAAGAGTAGGAAACAGCGCCTCTAAGAATTTCATGTCCCGGGAGCAAATTCGAAAGTTAGGAACGCGCTCGTTATAGTCATCAGTGACAGTGTACCATGTTCCCGCAGCTTCCAAGGTGCCGGGACATGGTTTCTCTGTTTCCGTCAAGGTTGCTAGGGCGTAGAGCAGGGCCAGGTCACCACGTTTTTGCTTTATCGTAAGCAACCATGCGAACCGGAACCAGGGCGACCCAAAATCGCAGCGTATTTCCGTCCCTAATGGACGCTTACTAGCTGGTTTAAAGTACTTTCTAAACTCAGTAGGGGTGATGATAGAATCTAGACATGAAGGACAGATATCAAAGTTCGGGCACCCTTCTAAGGTAAACCAATCGTCGAATTTCGTTTCATAATTAGGTCGAGGACATGGAGGCAAAATCAGTGCATCAGAATTTGACTTGGAGTCGTCGTTATGTGCATCTCTACCGGAAGATGATGACTTCTTATGCCCCAGTGGTATATGCTGTGCTAAGTTTGGAGTTTCTGGATCCCTGATAGGAGTAGCCGGCCCTCTGGGATGCAAAGAGTCTCTCATAGAAGGGCTTTGAGGTGTCGATGGGCCAGATTGGTATTTGGGGGCTGGGTTTACGGTTACGTGCATATTTGGTGCAGCCGTTTGATACTTCTCTTCGGAGGGCATCATGGTGTTCATGTCATCTTCCGGGTAGGGTAAAGGTGCTTTTTCCGGCCTTATAGGGGCCGGACCCTGCACGTTAACGAGGGGAGGAGTTGGGAGTGATTCTTGTCTCAATAATGATGGTGGTCGTGCCGCTAATTTCGCTCGTTCTTTGTCCACGGGAGGCCAAGTTGAGGGATGGTTGGATGGAGGAATATCGTACCATGACGGGTCGATTGGAGACCCTAATGGTGAAGATGATCTTGACCCCTCGTATGACCCTGCTCTTGAGAGAGGGTTGATCTTCGCGTGAGAAGATCTGGGAGAAGGATTTTGGGATGGTAAAGGAGAGCCAGACCTTGAGTCTAAAGTTCGGTTGTCGTTATGTCTAGAAAGATCCCGGAACCTGTTCGATGGTGCAGTTTCTTCCCCGGACGTCTCGGAAACGGATGTTGTTGTTTGGATTCGTGATGCTAAAGGAGGTGTAACTGAAGATGGTGAAGTAGAGGGCTTTTGATCCCTGTTCCTATCCGACCTTGTTATGTCGGGCTTCTTGGAACCAGCTTGTTCTGCAAAGTCGTGTACAGAAGTCTTTGAAACGTTTTTCTCTAGATCCGTCGCTACGAAAGAGTATCGCGCGGGCTTACGGTTTGCTCTTAATCTATCAACATCTCCAAGGTCAGGGTCGGAATCTTCAACAGCTTCACTATTATTGCCGGATGTTGACCCGGCTGATCCGTACGTGCTCTCACGTGAGAGTCTAGAGTCAGTGTGTCGAGACGGCCTTGGGTCGTATCTTTGGGAATCTCTTTGTGTTAGTACGCTTCGAGGAGTGGCATTGGTCGGCGTAATTGGGTCTGTTGATAATAAGTAGTCCCCCGCCGATGGCTTTATATCTTCGGTTGATACTTTCGAAAAGGAGTACGGCGAAGGCTCACGTCTCTGTAGAATGGGGATATCGAATTCTGCAGTCGGACTGGAAAAGCCATTGTCATTGTGCTCTCTGGGTCTTCTACGTTTCTCCTTTTCAGATACGGTAATACCAGATGGCGGCTCTTCCAGTCTCCCGTCAGAGACGAGTACAAATCGTGTCTCATCATTTGGTCGTTCTATTTCATCTAAGAGAGATTCCTGATCAACAGCTCCTCGACTGGGGACATCATCATCATCTTTGTGCTTTGTGGGCTTGTACTCTCTCGCTAAGGATTTTAGCTCCTCCTCGACAAAAGGACTAGGAGGCCATTGCTGTTTCCTTGCCTTATGCTCCGAGTGATTTAGGTACGTTCGAGGTTCCCGGTATTGAGAGTAAGCGTAGCGGGGCTCGAACCGTTCGGATGGAGGGTCCGACTGTCTAATAGATACAAAAAATTAGATACGGTATGTACCAAGAAGAGACAACTTACCTTGAGTACCTGGGATTAGATTCCCTCGACCTTGAGAAAGAATCCTGCCTGCGGGAGTAATGATTTGAATCGTAAGAATACATGCAAGCAACGTTCGCTTCGTGATAGATAACCCAACCTATTCTAAGGGATATGATGGATGAACGAGGAGAGAGCTAGAGACTTTGAATGTTTGCTGCTTCGGAATGAGCAGTATAATAATTAGTGATGAGTCTGTACGAAGAAAACACAAAGGCGGTTAGGTGCAATATCCAATTGGGGTTGGACTTGGGAGCTTGTCCTGGTGGATTTTGCAGCTTGCTGACGTTTGGCTGCGTCTTATGCCAATTCGAGCCACCAGACAGGACAAGGAGTCGTACTGTACAGTAGAGAGAGCTATTGCCATGAGGAAACAATTTGGCGGTGAAGCGCCAACTCAGAAACCGTGAACTCACCACCCAACGGAATCAATAATGCGATGAAGTACAAGATAATAAAGATAAATCCAGTGATCTGATCCACTGCGTTGGCGCTGTGGCGTTGCGATCTACCATTCACCCATCTTAAACACTACAACTTTCTATAAGGCTGAAACGCTTTTTATTTCCGTACATACTCGATCCTACTCTCTATTATTTTCTCAGTGGTTAAGAGACCTTTCAGATGATCAAACACTCTGTCTAAAGTTAGAGCGACCTCTTTGAGCGCATTCTCAATTCTAGATTCTAATGTAGTTCCATTGCTGACTCGATACAGACCATACATCCACCTACAGTGCCACCAAGGATCGATTTAAAAAGTACGAGCAAAGCATGAGGCCTGCAGTGCAGTCAGGATAGCTTAGGCGGTACAGGAGATTCAATACGGTGGTTTCCTTTTCTAATTTCTGGTGTGCTTTAGCGGCCGTATACGTAAAAGAACAAGACAAGAACTGCGACTGCACTACGAGTATCTAACAACGGGACCTGTAGAGGTAGAACTACAGTACATCTAAGCCATGACTTGCGGCTCACACCCGTTTTAGACGTATGCATGCACTCAGCTAGTCAGCTTTGTAAGGTCTAGACCTGGGACTCGGAAACGTAAGGCAAGGTAGTACCTTAGTACAAAATCTCGTGGAAGGGTGAACGTGTAGATTCATGGCATGCGGCAAGATTGACTAACCAATCTGCAGGCCAGCACGACTACTACCATTCTGTTTGGCATGCATACCGCCCCTTTCCACCGGTTGCTGGTTCTAGCGGATCGAGCAAGGTGTGTCAAGAAGGTACAATATAGTCCCTAATTTTCTTAACGAGATATCACGATAACACCGGTTGGCCGTAATTCAGGGTACTTAGGATAACGGAAGGGGCTTGGTATATGAACCAACCTTTCACCGTTCAGCGGGCCATGTAAAGACCTTCGACCTTGACCTAGAAGACAATACCGTCATCCCGATCAATGCGAGGGTCAATATTGTATGTACATGGTCATACTAATGAGCTTCCGTTGCGCTATAAATTAAGCTTGATATGGTAGATACTGGAATCGGTCGCATCACCATGGATAGATCTACTCTCCGTTACTATAAATTACCTCTTCCAGTGGAGGGTTGACTCACCTGATTCTGCCACGTCCAAAAGGTGCCGCTATGCTGAATACCTTTACTTTGTATCACATCGATCATGGCGGTTACGGACTGCTCTGGTGTGATGACGCCCTCGATTTCCCAAGGGACGTTGATGTTAGACATGTCACTATTGGAATATCAGATACATATCGTGTACAATGATATACTAAACTTACGTGGCAACCTCCCCTGGGTGCATCGCAAGGATGATGGTATCGTCATCCTTTCGTCTTAATTCTGCCGCCATATGCTGAACAGGATTAACTCAAGGACAGAGTTGTATATTTGGAATCTTACTCGGAGTGCTTGGTTCAACGCAGCTTTCGAGGCAGCATATGCGGCGAAACTGTTATGTCCATACCATTTAACACACATATTGCTGCAACAACTGCCGCAACAAAAGGAAGAGGATATCATACCCATCTTCCACCTCACGAAAATTACCAGCCGAGCCAGAATCGCTCGACATGAATACAATAGTTCCTATGGGAATACTGGTCTGCAACAGTTTCTGAGCTGTAATTATCGGACCAATTGTGTTGGTGTGAAGATGAAACGCAAATTCATCAAATGAACTGATGGTTCTTAGTAAAGATGGTGGAATTTCATTATACTCGAACACGGATTGATCAACTTACGTTTCTGTAGCTCTCTGCATGTACGAATCAACAGATTTTCTGGAAGAGATTCAAAGAAATGCTTACATTTGGGTATCTCAAAACACCAGCATTGAGCACAACATAATCGATTTTCAGATTAGGTATAGCAACAAGCTGGGTAACGAAATTCTAGAGTAGACAGAAATCAGATAAGAACAATAATAGATTAGTATCGTTTGCGTATCCTTACAACTATAGAAGCTTCCGAGAGTATGTCACAGATAAACATTTGACATCTACCATGATCACCTCCAGCTTGTCCCCAGAGAGCAGAGGCGTGGTCAGCGTTAGTTTCGCGAACAGTTGCTATAATGCGTTCTTCCCGGGCAAGGAGCTGGCGGACAAATTCGAGACCAATCCCTCTGCTTGCTCCGACGATGACCCAGGTGGTATTTTCTTGGTCCGAGTACAACGCATCAGGTATCTGGTTCATTGTTGAAGCTGGAAATCGACGCAGGAAAACGCGATGGAGAATGTACGAATAGCGCCGTGCATGCTAGCTGCAGATAAAGTCACAAAGAGATTTTGTCAAATTACATGTACTTTCACTATTTAGAATATGGGCGGAGCAGTAGTAGTGGAGGGAGTGAGGAACTTGTTAAAGTACAATACATAAGATAGGCGACTGTGCTAAAAACCGGGAAATCTTACTGCGCTGATGGAGAGCGATGATCAATGAAAGATAAAGACTTGAACACTTTACGAAGAATAATGAGATGACCTGAGATGAGATAGGATATAACTCTCGCTATTATTAGGTTATTATTATTACTTTACGGTAGGTCCTGAAAACGGTTCGGTGGTTAGGTCAGGTCGGAACAAACAACGGCGGACATACCTTACAACATTTCATCATTTCTGTTGCCTTCGTGCCTTCCCATCATCCGTTTCGTTCCTGCCCTCACCACCACCCGGAACCCGCCGAAGTTCCCGGCAGTTTTTCGTTTAAACAACTTGGATTGGGGCTCTCGCATTTCAACCAATAATATCAGGCCCGTTGTAAAGTGACCAGTGCCTCCGTCATTCAAACCTTGCAGCTTTTTCTTTTCTAGTTTCCCTCTCCGAACTTCATCAACTTTCCATCAGCTCCCAGCTTTTTCCTCTATCGCATCTTCATATCTTTCCGGCGTCTATCGATTTACCATTAATCAACCTGTATCTCAATATCTCTCACAATGGGTGGTTTTGAAGAAGGTACGTTCATCATCCCTTAGCAACCGTCTTTCTTACCTTCCGAAGACACGGACGGCAAACTTTCATCCTTTCAAACTCCTTGTTCATCGGCCATTGAGTTGTCTCCATCATCCCTACGCATTATCCCATGAGTGGTGAAGCTTTCGACTGTGTTTCTTGCTCTGGCAAGCTGTTGAGGCTCACTGGCGCAAATCCCACACTCGGAAGGGCGTTCTCTCCCGTTCATCCGTGTGCTCGCATCTCAAACTCTTCGTGATCCCCACTCAATGCGGTTGATTCTGACTTTGCTTCTATAGGTGACGCTAAGAAGGGTGCTACCCTTTTCAAGGTATGGATAAACCCGTCATCGCGAGATTCTTTCATTACCATTTTCTAACGTCATCCAGACCCGCTGTGCACAATGCCACACATTAGAAGAGGGTGGTGGGAACAAGATCGGCCCTAATCTTCACGGTCTTTTTGGCCGCAAGACTGGTCAAGTTGAAGGCTTCTCCTATACCGACGCGAACAAGCAAAAGGGCATTACTTGGGATGAGTCAACTCTGGTAGGAGATCTCACGACGTTGGTTATATTGTGCGTGCTAATAGGACCTTCAGTTCGAATACCTAGAAAACCCCAAGAAATATATCCCCGGTACCAAAATGGCGTTCGGTGGTCTCAAGAAGCCTAAGGACCGAAACGACCTGATCACCCATTTGCGCGAGGCCACCAAATAGATACCTCATTATTTATTTTCCGCCAACCTCTTCATTCCTTTCTCGACAATCGCAGACTTCGCGCAATGGAACTAGCTGTTTTCCTTGATCACTTTCACCTCTTGTACCATCAGAATAGACTTAAGAAAGGGGTTAGCCGGGACTGGTTGTATATCTAATTCTTCCTGCATGCAACTACAGTACTTCTTTGGCTTCTTGTATCATAACTAGCATCAGAGCGAGCGCCATCTTGGGTCATAACGTCAGGAAGTGTTTATTTGATGAGATTCCTCTCCACTTTAGTATACAAATGATAGCCAACGTGTCTGGTATTGTTGACCATCAGTTCAGTGAAATCCTATTCATCACAGTCCGATGCTGACACCCTGCTCAAGTAAATTAAAAGGGGTCATTGAAGTACTGTATTAGTCCCCTTCGAAGTGTTAATACGTGTTCGTCGACTCCTTCACTGTGCCTTAGTTCGAAGCAATGACTTAAGGTACTGACTTGTGAAGCCACTTCGTTCCTCTCCTAACTTTGTGGGCAATAAGTTCCGGACGCGAAAAACTTTCTGCTCTCCGAACCTCTCGGTATACCGTCCTAAGGTAGTGTCGTATACCAAGAAGGCAGAATCGCCCTTCAGAGTAAGTGTATATTGACATTGAAGGCTTCCATCTGGCTATAGTTGTCTCCTAGCCAGGACGATGATCAAGTTGAGTTTAGATTTCTCATTATTGTTTAACCTTGGGGATCCTTGCCCTTGGACAGAAACACCTGAGGATACTAGCTTCCATTTTGCCAGTAGTAGGAGTTTTCAGGAGTCTCAGGAGAAGTTCAGCGCGGAAGTTTCCCGAATGCTACACTTGCTCTTGTCGTAGCTTGAAGCACGTGCCGAGGAGACATTTCCTTTAGCCTCCACCTCATCTCTACCTTACTCTCTAATAAGATGGTTCTACTCTTCTATAGGCTTCCGAAAGTTTGACCCACACTTTAGACGCGCCTCCGCGAAAGTTTGGGCAGGTGACTTGCTCGACCGGTCCGATTAGAAAATAAAGCCTCGTGTGAGTAGTGGTAATTCCCTTGTTTATTCAAAGCTTGCATGTCATAAAAGGCCTCTCCGTCTATTAAAAGAGATAATAAGAAAAAGGATGAAGAAAAAGAAATAGGAAATAAAAAAGAAAAAAGAAAAAAGAAAGTAAAGAGGATGAAAACAAGCATAACAAGAGGTGCAGTCGAAGAACGGCTGCAGCGATCGTGGGGTAGAATTACCCTTCCTGCCGAATTTGGCGAGGGCGTGCAAGGAAGGAACTTTGGTTACCTTTAACGGCTGTGCGGAGTTCAATTCTTAGCGTCGACATCGGAGCTTCGTCCACCACCAAAGACCAACAACCGAAGGGGACCATCGAGAACTGATTACGGTAAGGGTGTCGACGTGATGACTGGATCCCGACAGCGATTCTTCTTTGCATCCTCATACCATCCGTGTCAATAATGCCAACAAATGTTTACTCTTGAAGTATAATTGCATTGCCTTCTTTGTCCTCTCGCCGAACCGATTGGAACCATCACAGCTTCACTGTATAATAGTTCTATATCCTCGGTTGAAGCTTCACGTCACTGGGGGTTATCGACAGACCGTACTCTCAAACACGCAACGACTACAACATCGATATCCCCTGAATATCTATTGCTGAAATACATTCCATCTGAAATCTGCTTTCCTTTATCCGCAAAACCTCCGTTCCCTTGTGGTCTGCACTTTGCGTCCAGTGGACGACTTTTTCCAAATTGAAGTGCCTCGTGGTAGAGGGAGGCCTTTTGGCCCCGATTGATAGCCCATCATGTCTTGGAAGGCATCTCCAAAGCTGATGGAGATGAGTATGCCATTCTTCATAGTTGCGCCTTAAAGTGATACTGATTTGAATTACAGTATCACACTACAGCCGTTTCCCCGCGACTGGTGTCTCGCTCCGGCAAATGGTACGTCTATCAATCCAGCGCATAAGAAAATTGCGGTACTAACACTTGTTGAAGGTGCAATTTGGAGGAGGACAAGCTCCATCTACAGGAACACTCTTTCGCGCATCGCAATTCCTTTCTGAGGAGCTACCTATTCGACTTGCACATCGGGTGCAAGAACTAGGCGATCTTCCAGACGGCCTAAATGAGATGGCATCGATCAAGAAAGTCAAGGATTGGTATGCACAGTCTTTTGATGTATGGTAGAAGAACCTCCACTTATTCCAAACCCGAACTGTAGCTAACCCCCCACTCAACAGGAATTGACGAGTCTCCCCAAACCAGTGCTATCGCAGGAAGTCAAAGATCGCTTACTCAAACCGGCCGCTCGAAGCGGGACGACATCGCAAATCCTAAGCCAAACCACACACAATCCTAGCGTACGGAAAGGTCAGTACAAGTCTGCACCAGATAAAAAAGGCATTGAGAATGGGGTGGAGAGGAATAATCCAAGCTCAAGTAGAAGATATTATGCATCTGCAGATGACGGGATGGAATGGCCTCCGGAGTTGAATAATTACAACCTAAAGTTTGCCGAGACACTAGAAAAGATAAAAAGAAGACACGATGGTGTTGTGACAACAGTTGGTATGTGATCCAGTTCTCGTCGAACCGGGTAAGTTTTGTGTTCGCTAATAATCTATCTGTATAAAGCCCAGGGTATACTTGAGTACAAGCGAAAACGTCAAAGGATGCAAATAGATCACAATATCCAAGCATTTCTCGATCGGTTTTACATGTCGCGTATTGGAATACGTATGTTGATTGGGCAGCATATTGCCCTTACTGAACAGCGGCAGCGTCCTGATCCCAATTACGTCGGCATAATATGTACCAAAACAAACGTTCGAGAATTAGCATTGGAAGCTATCGATAATGCACGATTCGTCTGCGAAGATCACTACGGACTTTTCGACGCTCCAAAAATTCAATTGGTTTGCAGTCCCGATATTCACTTCATGTATGTTCCAGGACATTTGAGTCATATGTTGTTTGAGACCCTCAAAAATTCGTTACGCGCTGTTGTGGAAAGATACGGACAAGACAAGGAGGAATTTCCGGTAACGAAGGTTGTCGTTGCAGAGGGAAAGGAGGATATCACGATAAAGATTAGCGATGAAGGTGGAGGGATACCGAGAAGTGCTATTCCACTCGTTTGGACGTACATGTATACCACTGTGGACCAGACCCCTAGCTTGGATCCCGACTTTGACAAAAGCGACTTCAAAGCACCGATGGCTGGTTTCGGGTATGGGCTGCCGATCAGTCGCCTGTACGCCAGATATTTCGGTGGAGATCTGAAACTGATCAGCATGGAGGGGTATGGGGCCTTTTCCTCTTTTTGAGCTCTTCCCGTATGAATTCATAGCTAACAAGTGCATACAGTTACGGCACAGATGTATATCTCCATCTCAATCGGCTGTCCTCGTCCTCAGAGCCGTTGCAATGACAACGACCAGTCACGAGAGGCGAGTGGGGACAGCCTCGAGGAATGACGCAAACTCGTACGTTGCAGGGCATGAGAATGGCCTCGCGGGCCATGCGACTGAAACAGACAGGGCAGTGGGAGGTTAGTGAGAGGAGGCAGGTTGGAGATGCAGAGGAGATGGTGCATGATCCCTGGTGGAGAAATGTCAGTATGGAGGAGGGAATGTAGGATAGGATATGCAAAAGCGAAATTGGGAGCCTTGGAAACCTTTGTTGTGTGGATAGCGCATCGATCGATATTTCTGTGTATATTTGTTGAAGGTGAAAACCAGGGAGGTGACTGTCGGTTAATGTTGTATGGGCGGTCATGTCGAGAGGTTGATGTCAAGTTTCTGTATATACGAGTGAGTCCAGTATCATTTGAAAAGTACTATATGACATACAATAAGAGGTAATATAGCTCTATTGGGTATCATGTCAAAATCATCTCTCATGCGTCCTTGAAGCCTTAAGCGTCCGTCAACACACTTATCCAGTCACTCCGACCATCATTATTCCCAACCTTCAATAGCTCTCCTAGTCTTATACCTTTTTCTTGCCGTCGCCGCTTCCACCTCCAGCCCCACTCCCACTTCCCGTCGCAACCCCCATCCCGGATTTACGACTCTCCTTGGGTCCGGCCACTCTTAACTCATCTTCCTCATCGGGTCGCCATTCCTCAATCAAACCCAAGTCCTCTTCTGGCTCAGGCATTCCAGCCAGTATCCGCTCAAAGTGGAGACGAGTTTGGGGGATGCTCTATTACCATTCCGTCACACAACAAGCATGAGCGAAGCGTATAATGAAGACGTTGGAATGGACATGGCGAGGGAATGAGGGCATTGATAGGGGTTGTGGGAAAGGAAGCATACCTCATTTCGCACGCTCGCCCACCAGACCAGCATCTCGTTGGACTCGAGGAACCGCGCTGCTTCGTAGCGTCGGTGTTGTTCGTTGAAGGTGTCGGTATTTTTGGAGGTGGGACGAGCGCGGGGAGGGGTTGTGGACGATGGTTGAGGAGGAGACGGTGGCGGTGGAGGCATCACTCTTTGGGGTTTGAGGGTGGGGATTGTGGAGATGGAGGGTTAAGAAGGGGGCTCGCGTAGAAGTAGAAGCTTCAGAACGCATTCATCGTCGAGAGAGGAGGTTCACCAGGTTTGTTTGAATCTATTGGCATCCTAGATTCAGTTAACAATGGAAATTGACGGGAGGTGTACGGTAAGTCAAGCTAAGTTTCTAGGATTCCAATATTAGTAATCATTCCTCATCCTCACCTTCTCTGGAAGACATGGAAACAGGAGGGAACGACCGCACCACCCACAACAGACGAATGTTCAACCGATACGACGGTATATTGGGCCTTGACCGAGGAAACAGAGAAGAGAATGAAGCAACGTAACTCTTAGGCTTGGTCTACGGTGTTTCGAAACTATATTGCACAAAGATATTATCTGGGTTGCATCGGCTTTCACGCGTCATTTACGGAATGCCATAAGTTACCTTTGCAAAGAGCCGACCAACAGAAGTTGCCCATGTCTCGGGGAGGAAATGGGTTTCATCGATGATATCCCGAGTAGCAGATGTTGAGGTTGGTGAAAGCCGGATCGTGTGTAGGTGGTATAGTAATTGCTCCTTATTGCCGAATGTGGTTTATAAATATAAAGCATTGTGTAGATGTTGTTTTAGCGTTACAACAGTCAGCTGGAGGGATCAGTTCCAAATACTTTTTGGGCGATTCAATCTGACGGCGGTTTCATGTGTTCGTTGTTCATCGAACACTTCGTTTCAGACAACTTTTCATGCATATTAAGGAGTTGAAACTGAATATTATATCATTCAGTTTCCCTACTAGCTATATGCTCGTTTCTGCCCATCGTCATCCTCTCCACGTCCATCTCAAGTTGTTAGACATAACGTTCATTCGCCTATCTCACTTGAGTCGAGTATAAATGTAGTCCTCAATCTCGTGTTGAAAATTGTTCACAGCCAAGTTGAGCCCAGCGAAGTAACTCTATGAGCTCTGCGTACCTTCGCGAACCCCTCCCGTTATCATCACGGACCAAAGCGAGAATCTCCTTGACGAATCCGCCGTATAGAGTCCTCACTTCGATCTGTAGTAGGTGAGGTGTAGCAGTCAGTAATTGTTCATAGAAAAGCACGGCTGGGTGCTCGATCAAGTCACCGTCCCACCCGAAGTAAGCTTAGGGGTCGGCCAGGGCGGAGGCTCCAATTGGAGGTAATGGACGAGAATAGAGCGACATCTTACCAATTATTGAAGACACAGGTATTCTGAGCTCTTTGACATGTCCTTTAATCAAACCCTTTTTTTTAGAAATTAATAGACCATCTAGTAGCTTTCTTAGAGGTCCGTATAATTCTGATAGGGCTGTTACGTGCATGATTCTTTTGCGGCATCACATTCCGTACTTACCTCGAGGGAGAATTTTCTATAGCGAAGTTCCTTTTGACTCATCGAATCCAGTTGTTTTGCAAGTACGGCCTTAGCTGGTTGCTTGGTCGGAAAACGGAATGAGCGGTGTTTCGCAGTGATATCGGCTTTAGGTTTTGCAGCTTTAGCTTTGATGAGGTTGATCTTGCGCTGGTCGTAACCTGGGCCCAGGAAGGTGAACACATTGCGAACTAATCGGTTGGTGTTAAATACATGCTATCTGAGAGGTGGAGAATGTGTTTATGGTACCATTCTTATCCTTGAAGAGTGCGAACCCATCATCGATTTCATTGAGCATCCTTGCATCCTTTTCCGCCTGTCTGCGCTCGAACTCTTCAGGTAGCATGATCACTTCGACAACCTCGTTGAAACAGACTACATTCGCCCGGTTTTCCTATTCAAGAAGCCGGTCGATGGAGGTTTTAATAAAGGCCGGCCGAAAATAGTGGATCGAAATGAGGATGGAAAGAGCGAAAGAGATGATGGATCAGGAGAGACATGCGAGAACCATGGTGAGTGCTGCAATGACTTTTCAAACCGTACTCATGATCAAAACGTAGACCGAAAGAGAAATGAATTTGACGAACTAGTAGAAGACGGCAACGATTGTGGTGAGTGCTGCCATAGCTTGTTCAGCCGCACTTACGATCATCTTTGATAGTAAGGGGACAGAGCGAGTGTAAGGTTGACAATAGCAGGATAAAGTCAAAAGAGAGGTTGGAATAGAAATGGTATTCATCTTCCATTTGTTTGTTGCCAATGCAACACTCCAGCTAACACAACACGACTTCAAATCCTGAAGCTTTCCCTAAAGATTCGGAATTCCAATTTCGTCTTCGTGAATTAAGAGCATTTTTGTTATACAAAGAAGAAGCTGAGCTTGATAATGACGTATTTTCTATGAGAATGAATAAGTATTACCGTGTTGAATCCAGCACATACCTTAGGGCTATGATGAATTTTCCTTACTACCCGTTTAGACTCGAATCTCGAAGCTAGCTTATACTGTAAACAAAATAAAGAGGAGTCTCGGGTACAGAAACTTAGACAAGGAATACCGATAATCCTTGGTGGCTCCTCAAAAGGAGAGTCGGCTCACCGTCCACGCTCAAAAAGTGCTCAGGGCCTCCAGCTATAGGGTTTGCTCTGTTAGATTCGCAACATCCATTAGCGACAGGGCAATTAGGGGAATCGGGATGAGGGGACGCTAGAACGACACGCGACCTTAAGTTCACCCCTAGTCATCTCGTCAAAATACTAAGATACTGATAACCTGGAAGAATGCGTGACCCCTTGAAGCATAACCGCATGTGCGGAATGGATTTATCGGAAGTAGTGGAGGCTAGCACTGTAGTAAAACTAGGTGCTCACTAACTCAGGCGCAATTACGTGGGAAGAAGCGGAACGAGCACGCTATTGCCGGACCTCATGGATCGACAATTTGTAGGGCTTTGTCCTAGAGAGCATGACTCGAACATGCTCATGAGCATAATGATTGCTTTTCTTGAGTTACATACAGAACATATCGCTTTCCATTGGTATCATACGTAGTTTACAGAATTCGCCAGTCACAACTGTAATATCATGAGACAAATAGGCCGCCCATTTTTCCTCTATAAAACCCATATCAGATAAATGGAACCATTACAACGATATCATCATCTCATCGTCCAAGAACCAAACCTTTCCTGCTCTCCGTCTCGCTGTCACTCTCTCCTCTGTCCCTCCTGGACCCGCTGACCGGGTTTGTTGGACCGTATGCGGGTTCCACGATCTGCTTCGTTACGGTCACCACGCGGATCTGACCGTCGGCTACTGGAACACTGCTTCCATTTGCGCCGACGCTTGAGCTTTCGGATGCCCTGCGTGCATAATCTGGTGACGGTCTGTCGATAGCTTCGACATATGTCTTAACCGTCTCTGGCATGGGCGATGGACGCGCGGAAGGAATGAGTGAGCCGAGAGAAAAGCCCCCGTTGGCGGATTTTTGCCTACCATGAGCATTCAATGGATGAAGCGGTAAGGAATTGATGTTTTTCGCATTGCTGGTAGTCGTCGGCGTCGACCTTGTAGATTCAACGTCGTACACCCCCCCCTCAAGCGCTTTATCGGATGAATCGGAGAGTGTATCAAACTTGCCCATATCACCATTCTTGGTGCCAAGGCTACCCATACCGTAATGAGGCCTTCTATTAGAAGAAGAGCCGTAGTTGTCATTTCTGATGCCTCCCGTCTGCCCAGATCGGGATGGGAAAGCATTCGGAAAGAATTTGGTGAGCAGTGCACGGAGAGTGGGAAGAGAAGCGCAAATGATGCCAACGTTTAGTTCCACGCAAGACCAGATAGCCGTACCAGGGTTGTCCCAAGTTATGTCTTTGGATATCGTGACGATATAAAGAGCATGCAATCGGAGAATAGATGTGATACCAGCGCTGCTCAAGCGGTTAGCGATACTTTTTCATGGATATTAGCTTGGAACGCAGCACTTACAAGCCACCAAGTGCCAAAATCAGGATCAGACTGATCTTCTGCCGCTTTGGTAACATCAAGCCGCGAAGCACAAATATTGGGAGCAGGATTAAGGAGAAATCCGTGACGATATTAATTCCTGCATTCAAGAACCATAGCAGGGGTTTGTTCAGACACTTCCCTTCACCCCGCTCATCCCAGAAGTACTGTACCGGAATGCAGTTAAAGATTGCCGAAAGAACTGTCCAGAAGCCGTAGAAGACAATGATACCTACGAAGATCCAGCAGGCACGACGAACGGGTTTCGAGACACATATGCGAAGATACTGCATAAGCACACTGAGCTTGATAGTTGTGAGGGAGATGTTATAGGTCAAGATGCTTGCAAACAGTGCCTAGGTTCTCGAATTAGCGCTGAAAACCCGCCATCGGCCAGGATAGCATTGACAGATGTCAAAACGAGGCAACGAAAACCCCAGGACGAACCTTTAGTGAGCCCATACCTTGCTCCAGAGTAAGAGTGGCCACGTGACGGCCCATGCCGTAATGTACTTCTTGCAGGGTGTTACCAAGTGAACGCAACATAGGGTGCCAGGAGTGAAGATGCCTTACGGTAGCACATGCAAATTGACGTAGCAATTGCAAATATCTGAGTTTACTGTTAGGTCCTGCTTGATAGGATATCTCAAAAGAACGTTTCGAAGACTGAGCGGCGAGCAAACTGTATGATGGACTACGTACCCAAGCAATTCCCATAAACCAGTCATCGATCGCAATATTGTGAATGATGCGCAATCGGGTATAGAATCTCATTATAATGACCATGGTCGCCAGAATAGGCAAGGAAATGACAACGCCTAGAACCTGCCATCCTTTGTTGTCATGTAGGCCTGGTGTATCAGCTGCGGGAGGAGGTGGTGCCGACATTTTTTCTTTCACTGACTGTTGAGAGATGGACAGAAGGATGGGGAGAGAAAGACAGAGAGAGAGAGAGAGAGAGAGAAGAGAGATACTTGGCTGTTGAAAGAAAGGGTTTCACATGTAAGGTACAGGTTGGAGAGTGGACAAGAAATAGGGCCTTCGAAGTGCCAGGCAAAACGGATAGCAGTTTCTTATGAAGGCATCCTTATGAGAGACTTGGTAAACGTTTATACGGTATGGCTATCTCCTGAGGTTGGCTAAATAATACTGCATAACTGTTGATAGTGTGGTTGGAATATGGCGAACGCGAGAAGCTTTGGCCTTCGCCGATGTAATTCGCACCGGGAAACCTGGGTCTTGGCTGCATCCAAGCTTGATTTATGCAAAAAGGTTCAGGGGTGTGGAAAGTCGAGACTGATCAATAGGGTTAAAAGGAGAGTGTTAAGGTACAGGCACAGCGTAGTAGTAAGATGGTGGAACTAGTACCTTAGTGCCAAGTGGAGTTGAAGTCCAAGGGCTTTCCTTCCTTTATTACCGCATCAGGCTTTGAAACTGTTAAACATGTACGCAAAAGGCATAGTTTTAACATACCATAGCGTAAGAGGTAAGGCCAGGGAGTTTGATAACGCCAGAACGCCAAAGTGCGGGGGATCAGGCGGAGGGAAGTGGTCCGGGACCAGTTAGCCAGTAGAGAGTGATGTTATTGATTAGCCTTGACGCGTTAGTAAAAGAGTAGCGAAAATACAGCTAGTAATAGTCAAGAGAGAGATGAGAGATCAACCTTGGGTTCCTGGGATTAACAGAAGTACAGATGGGAGGGACAATGGGGGAGTACTTACAGTACAGTACACATAGACTGCTCGCTGTCGTGACATGTACCTTACCAATAGTACAGAGTTCCTGAACTGCTTTTCTGATCTCTTTCTCCTTTTCGCGTCCAAGCCGTTTCTCCATCAATGCGGGCTACTTTCAAAGGTATTTCCTAACACCATTGAGGTGGCTGACAGTACTGCATCTCTACTGTAAATCCCATCGATGAAGCAATATCTGTTCCGCCGCCACGATGCCTGAATGCACTTTGGCGACTTTACTACTGAGATAGTAGATCCATGCTAGCTCACTCAACCGACTGGGAAAACGGAAT
This sequence comes from Patellaria atrata CBS 101060, assembly GCA_010093705.1. NCBI lineage: Eukaryota > Fungi > Ascomycota > Dothideomycetes > Patellariales > Patellariaceae > Patellaria > Patellaria atrata. The sequence continues at coordinate 206,580 of MU006116.1, forward strand.
TTATGCTGTTTCACATGCATTTGGACCCTGCAAGTCTTGTCAAAAGGTAACTTTCTCCGAAACCTGATGAGGATCATGAGGTGCTGTCATGTTCCTCATACTTCTTTTTCGCACGTGTCGGCGCCCGGCATACTGGTATAGAAATGGTAGCTAATACTTCACCGAAAGATCCTCAAGCTCAGACACTACTACGGTACTAACCACGTCTCGGTCTAAATAATACTAAGGGCCTAGGCTGTTAGCTTCGCTCAGTCATCTGTAATAATAACAATGATAATAACAATGATAATAACAATGATAATAACAATGATAATAATAAATCAACCTACAGTCTTACAGATGTCGTCACCTGAAAAGTGTGAAGCTAGCATGAGTCGAAATTTCCAAAATTCATCGCCGATGGAAGGCTTGCTGCTAAAGCTTATTGTTGCAAGACCGTTATAACTTTCGCGATTCATCCGATGATGTAGTTAGCCGTCGAATTGCTTGTCCTCCGATGATCTTGTGTCTCAATGAATTCCTACGGCCTGACTGGATGGGGTTGATGTCCTGTAAAAGTGTAAAATTTTTTCGGCCTTCAGGCGTGCTGTAGTTCTAGTAGTGGGCTTGTTTCGGTTAGGATTACCTTCACGATTGACATCATATTCGAACGGCGGTAAGTTAGGGCTAAACGAAGATTATTAGCCGTAAGGAAATCAATGAAAGAAAATACAGGTAGCAGTATAGACCACAAAGGGGAAATGAGATATCACATTGAATGAAGATGTATTCCCGAAGAAAAAGCTCGAAGACTGTCGTGACAGATGGTTGTGCTTAATAGGAATTACACCAGCGCATGTACTACTCTCTACAGTACCAGATCTCTCAAAAAGGTTGAAGGAGATATTTTCAAATTAATATTGTACTTGTAAATCTGTACCCGGTAAACTTCCAACCTGTAAATCCCATGGATACCCCGGAGACAGCAGACCTTTGGTAAGGTATGCCTGCAGCTGCCTAGCATGCGCCAAAGACCTCAATCTTGAGATTCAGAAGGGCCATAAAAGTATATTTCCATGCCATGAATACGGTAGTGACTTGTACCTGCATACCCCACGCACACCTGTCTTTGTGATGCAAAGCTGATGGGATCATGGGAGCTCTCTCAAACTTTCTGAACTGACCTTGGATCTATCAAACCAGACAGAGACACCATGATCGCCAGCGGAGAACAGTTGAGATTTTGACAATCAACCGTGTATGCCTGATTGGTGGAAGAAGAATAGGTAAGGTAAGGAGAACCTTATACTGTAGTCCCATCTAAAATAGTGAAACGGGTTTCGCACGGATAGTCGGCTACAGTGATACTAAGATTTAGTTAGCTGCAATAATCATGAGGCTTGTATGCTATCAAGCAGGGACTATCAAATTCGAGCTTTGGATATGCAACCTATTGGCCGTTTGTAGAATAACTCCACAAGACGGCGAGAACGCCAGGCCATTAATTATTAGTTTCAGGTGAGGTGAGAGGTTCTGGCGTAGAATGTGGAAGAGACTAAAAAGAGAATAGTCATTTGAGTAGTCCAGAAGATGTTAGCTGACAATCTTTGAGTTCAGCTGTTCGTAGGGCTGTTTGACAGTATGAAGGTCCATTTGTCGAATCCAATAATGAGAGCGGCCGGTGTGCATTCGCAGTTTCTCCTCCCCATCCATATCTACTGTACTTAGAAGAGTGATCTCACCGATACCACCTACCCAGTTTCGCTTGAGCACTTCCAGTAATGTACAAGTTGGACCACGGTAACTCGTTTTGCCTGTATCTTATCTCGTACCAAGCGAACACAGGAACTCTCAATTGCGAGAGATGATATAGCAACCCTCTATGCTCATAAGAGAGAGCCGTTACTGCGAGACTAACGCGATTCTCCTTGCTTCACGATCTGTAGAGGTTCTCCTTCTCAAGCTTCCATCTCGTTCAAGTCCTTTTCCGTTTTATCTGGACGCTACGGGTAATATTAGAAGGCGAATAATTACTCTTTCGGCCTCAAATACACAGAGAAAACCGTGAGACTATATCTGGAGGTGGATACCTATAAAAGTGAGGGTGGAACCCGCATGATGGATATAGGAAGAATACTTACTGCTTATTACCACGACATAATGAGTTACTTGTCGCCTCAAAGCTACCGATAATTCATGATTGGAACGTTTCTAACGGCACATGATACATATTCATTCCAACTAGGAGAGGGAGACTTCGAATAAGGCCGATGTTTTGCTTGAAAGGGTCGCTTTTGCGAAATACCATGTGCGTATCAAGGCTCTGCCAGCCGAACACCACTGTAAACACTACAGCTTGTCTGTTTCAACCTGATCACACGGCAATGACTTCACAGCCCAACCGGCGGCAGAACCGAGGAAGCCATCTTCGCCTTTCAACATATTTCCGGAACTGAGCGACACTCGAGTTCACCCTCTCCTTTTCGGAAGTTGATATATTCTCTGGGAAAAGCATGGTGAGGACCTCAGTGGCAGATGCAGTGGTCAAAGCTGCTGTTGCAGGATATGATTCGAATGTGACATGGTAGATACTGATGTCCTCCGCGAGGCTCTAGGAATATTGTTGAAATGGTTTATATTGACTGTTCACCCAATGTCAGTGAGTGAAATATCGGATAGAAATTCCTCGATAAAGCTTACCCAGAATTCATAAACTCAAGATGGTCGCCTTTTTCTTCCCGATCGACCAAGAAGACGAGAGATTTCTCATCTTCCACCTTAAGACCCCAATACATCCGTTGAGCCCCATTCTGAGCGATTATGGTAGATAATACATCCTCCTAAACATGCCCGGCTACGTTGTTCGTATTACCAACATCCAAGCCGGATTTTAGGGAATATATACTGAACCATCCAAGTGTGGGGTTCTGATGAAAGTGATGAAGAAGTCATAGCAATGCTTGCCTACTTCTATCGAGGACGGGGAAAGCTTCGGTTGAACCCGAGATCTACTCATAAACAACAACGAGGAAAGCGGACACAAAAGAAAAGAATATTCTCCAGGATATCACCGAGGACTTTTGGCGAGTGAAGATAACTAGAACTACGTCTGGTTAAAGTCCTTTCGCCGTTTTCCCCTTACTGTATTCTTGTACTTCGTGAGTTGGCGCGAAACCCTCCGAGTTCTTTTGAGTGGAAAGAGTTCTTATACAGTCACATACACGTACATATGTCAACCTAAATTCATTTGCAAATGGTAAGATGTCTGAGTAAAAGAAGAACCACTGATAGACTATTTCAAGCGCTGAAACACGTTGGTGGCTGAGTCAATGGAGTAATCTGATTTCATACGTATGACAGCACGGCAGGCTTGTGTCTCAAAAGGAGAGACCCTCCGCACTTCGCTCTACCATAGACTGATAATGAGCAAGAGAATCAAATCCCCAATGATTCCTCATCAAGATCCATTGTCTGCTCGACTCTGATACCGATAGATTGAGGCATGCCATGGCGGAACCAATAGGTGCAATCGTTGCTGTATCGCACATCACTAATAGGATCATTAAATATCTGCGGGACGTCCAGGAAGCTGACAATGAGCGTGAATTTCTACTCAAACAGGTTAGAGATGCCAGTATGAATGCGATGTCTATACCCTTCCTCCTGGAGAGAGGGGTTGCATCATCATCAACAGCACCATGGGTCGTACATCTAACCCAATTGACTGGAAAAGATGGTTCGTTGGAGAAGTATGTGGCATTGTTACAAGAGATCGAGGAAAGAGTTAAAATAAAGGACGTATCGTCCCGTTCCAGACAAAGGGTGCAAAGGGTCTTTCAGGATCTCGGGTTCCCTTTTCAAAAGACAGATTTGGACAACCTATTGAAAAGAGTGACGGTATATAGGGAGATGTTCAGGTCGGCGCTACAAAGAGTTGACGTAGAGGTTGCCATAGCAACGAGATCAATAGTGCAGACGTCCGAGACACAGCTTAGGGATTTGACAAGTTTGACGATACCGATGGTGTCTGCTTACTGAAAGATCTAAAGGCCATTGAGCGATCGATACCGAACTTACGAGTACTTGTTGCGTCGAGGCCAGTACCAAATGAATACTTTGATTTATTCTATCCGGCTAATCAAGTAGACGTCGTCGTTCACGATACCGACCTAAGAAAGTTCGTCGAGGCAACACTGGAGGAGTTCGCGGAGATACGGGTCTTGTCTCCATTGCTCAAGGCTAGAACGTCGGATGAAGAGCGTCAACATATTGCCTCGCAGATCATTTCGAAATCTGATGGAGTCTTTATCTTGGCCAAGAATTCTTTAAGGACTATATCCCTTTGCGATACCAAGGTATCTCTTCTAGCAAGCTTAGATGATCTCGCCAAAAGCTCTGGAGATGCTATCGACGCAACTGTCACCAGAATTCGCGAGCAGGATTCTTGGGACAGACGCTCACTTGGCAGGAAGGCTCTAATTTGGATGGGAAATATAGGAAGAGGGTTGACAGTCGGCGAATTACTCCACGCTCTTTCGCTATACACCAACAAGTTTACACCCGATTTGAACCATGACGCTGTCGGCGATGAATCACACCTTATCGCAGCAACTCAAGGAGTTATCTCAATCGAACCTTCTACGAAGTTGACGTTGATCGATAACAGTTTCCAAGAGCGGTTCGACGCGATCATCCCTAAAGCAGATATTGAAATAGCGGAAATTTGTCTACGTTACCTGAATTTTGAAACCTTTAAATCCGGTCACTGTACGTCAAAAGAAGCATAGGACCGCCGAAAGACCGAGTATCCCTTTCTAGGATATGCTGCTACTTACTGGGGATTTCATGCAAGTGTCGGTCCTGAAACCACACTCGTTGAGAAGATACTAGAAGTTCTGGGAAACGACGATATCGTTGCTTCTGCTGCTTAAGCCTTAATACCTGCCCTCGACTGGAACGGATTTCCAAAGAATTACAATGCCCTCCCCGCTCTTTCATCTCCACCACTGCTACGAGATATACACCTAGCAGCGTATTTCAATCTGTCTGAAACCATGAACCGGTTACTACAAGATAGAAACGATATCGATATTCAGTCCCTCAATGGATACACAGCACTGCACATCGCGTGTAAGAGAGGATTTATACCCATCGTTAAGTTACTATTAGAGCATGGAGCTGATCCAAATTACAGAAGTCAACAGGGCCACTCTATAATGCAAACGGCTGTGGAATGTATGAAAGAGGACTTGGTGAGGTTGTTGCTCGAGAAAAGTTCTGCAATCGTTAATCAGAGAGGGAGACAAAGCACGACACCACTGATGAGCGCTTGCAAGCTCAGTTTGAATAACATAAGCAGGATACTCCTTGAAGCTGGCGCGGATCCGTCCCTGAAGGATGACTCAGGCAATAACGCACTTCATTGGTGTGCGATATCTGGCAACTGCAATATTGCTGAGGAATTATTAAAGTTACATCCAGAACTTGTCAACAATACCTCGAATCAAAACCGAACAGCATTATCATATGCAGCAGAGCACCGTCATTCTTCTATGCTCAAACTACTTTACGACATGGTGCAGGAGCATGCCTCAGAGATACCGTCGCCGACCACATTCCTCTTCATTGGAGTGTGAAATCAAACCATCTAGAGGGCGGTGAGATACTTTTAGCTGCTGATCGTACTTCAGTAAATCGGGTCGGTAGTGACCACAAGACCTGCCTCGCATATGCAACAGAATGCCTTTCCGTTGATATGTTGCATCTATTGAAAAAATATGAAGCGGATCCGGGCATTCAAGATTATGATGGTAGAACCCCATTACATTGGGCTTTCTCTCAATTATCCCAAAAGGACGCTGAGGAGGACCGGGTGAAGATAGTGACATTACTTCACGGAAACTTTGGGATCAATGTCAATTGTCAGGACTTCCGCGGAAGAACAGCCCTGCATCTAGCCATCGAAGGACGTCTTCCAAAATCAGTTGGAAAACTTCTTGCAGCCGGAGCGGATCCTGGAATAAGAGCATTCGCGGAGATGGGATGGAACGCATATCATTATTGCGCCGCATTCGGAACTCCCGAGATACTCCAACTGATATACGAACATACTAAAGGCCTCCATCTATTTGAACGAGCCACCTTCTAGTTCGACACGATTCTTCACACTGCAGTGGTAAGGCAAAACGTGAGCTTAATTGAACCGATACTCAGGCTTGGCTTTGATATTGAGGCGAGGACCCGCAGGCTATCCACACCGTTGACACTGGCATCAGACTTTAGAAATCTGGCTGCTGTGCCCATCCTACTAAAAAATGGAGCGAATGCATCTGCTCAGGATGAGGATGGATGGACAGCGTTTCGGTTTGCGGCAACGACCCAGGCAGATGACGTTCTAGCCGCATTGCTCGACTTGACAGTTGACCACTCGCCTCTCTTGCTCCCGAACCGGTGGGGTGAGTCGACGCTTCATGTTCCCGCAAAACATGGGCATGTGAAAATAGCTAAAGTGTTGGTTAAGAAAGCGAAGATACGAAGTATGTACAAATGTAGAACAGCGGGAGGGCTTACGCCGAGGGATTTCGCCAATAAAGAAGGTGCAGATGGCGGTAACCAAAATTTTGGAGGAAGGCGAAAATTTGTCGACGAGATAGATCAGAGCTATTAGTATAACGAATCATTCCTACAAATCTTTAGTGGAAAATATTCTATATTCAGATATACCGATTGAACGCTAGTTTACCCCATTAAAGACAAAAGTGTACAGGGAATCATAGAACCCGGACCCAGAACCAATTACGCCGCCCAATACCGATACAATCGTATAGTAAAATTCAAAACCAGTCCTAGTACGCTAGTCATACCCCGAGTAGTTGTATATAGCCCTAACCGTTTACAATCGTCAGGGCCTGCCAAGGTTGAGTCCGCTCAGGATTTTCTTTTGATGGCCGTTCTTCCGTACGCCACGGATGTTTTTGATGCTCTCGGCTAGACTCTTTTGCAACTTCGGGCGAACCGACGGGCTAGGCCGTACATTATTTTCCAAGGCCTTCTTCCGCCTGAGCGATTTGTCAGTGAGCCCAGACTTAGGGGCAGGACCCTTCCTAATCACCGGCTTCTTCTGCTGCATCATGTATAGCACATTGAATGGTTTGGTTGAGGTAGCGGAAGTCGTTTCTTGTACTGAATCCGCAGAAGGCGTTGAGGACGAGGAGGTGTCAGGAGAGATTGAGGGTGCTCGGCTCGGACAGGAAAGAAAAGTTTGTTGCGTCTCCTGAGGAACTGAGGTGCTCAGGTGTGGATTTTGACCGAGGAAACCTTTATACACGACGTCTGCTGAAGAGGAAGCCTTTGCGGTTGTTAAGTTGAGGGTAGACATAGTGATAAAATGGTCGTTGAGAGGTGATTAAAGAGGTATGTATGCGAGTTGATGTATAAGTTCAAATGAAGTGAGCAAAGGTCGCGGTTTATGCGAGTTTGGTTTTGTGTGTGTGTGTGTACGTTAGAATGGTTAGAAAATTGTGAGGACTAAGAAGGATGGAAGAGAAGGCAATATTTATAGAGAAACAGCATGCTCCGTGCGATGGTAATTGACAGTCAACACTAGAATTTCGAAAAGTGGGACCAGAAAGAGGAGTTCTCGCTGCTTCCATGATAGTAAAGTGACCGTAAACCGTGGATGGCGGAGATCGTGGTTAAAATGATAATACTCTGGGAGTGGTTGTATGCTAGGCGATCGAATAGTGGCTAGTACCGCGATACTGAGTTGTCAGACCACAAGCTGGGGAATGTGGTGCATAATATAATCCTCGTTCACAGTGGTACTGTACCGATCATTTTGTGCAGCCGTCAACCTAAAACCCATACGTAAATAAGCGAGTCAAAGCTGTATCAAAATAAATTGAAGTCAAAACATCTGACCAACTACCTTAGTATCTCTGTTCCATAACCTCATCTAACATGGTCTACCACCTCAACGGTTCCGAACCGATAGAACCCCAAAGAGGTGGACCGTTAGGTGCAGAATCATACTTTCCGTACGTGTCATAGTATGAATCTTCGGCATACTTCTCACTCGTTTCCAGCAGCTTTTGTCTCTCTCGATTCCATTGCCAGTCTGTCGGCTCCCTCCATGGGCAATCGTCCCCCCAATAGCGAGCCATAGTCGGTACACCCCAGCGAGCGCAGAGATACGCGGGGCGATTGCAATTCACACAGTCGATGTCATCTTCACGGGGATGGTCGTTAACATAGAGTCCTGCGCATCCGTGGGGAAGCCACGATGGGTTTTCTAATTGAGGGATTTCACCGGGGAACAACGGAATTGGCGGCAGGACTGTTGATCGGGATTTTTTATGCGTTTCGATTTGGTGTTTATAGACTGTGGAACGATCTGTCGTCGAGACGTTATACACACATGATTGTAACGGACAGGCCCATCCGCAAAGGAAATTCTGATTGTACATCTCGAACTTCTCGTGAGCGAGCCACGTGCGGCCTGAAGAGATGTAAGAATGAAGTACAATGAAACAGGACCTCGTAGAAATGACTTACGGCCATCACTTCCTATCCTGTTAGGCTGCCTGGTATTCTTTACGATTCTATGGTATGTCGTTCGTCGCTCAGCAACAGTTATTGGACCGGTATCTGTAAAGTAAGTTATTAATATACCTTTATGAAAGCGAGGACTTACGGTATGTTAGATGTACTGATTCCGGGAGCTGAGCTGTTTCATCTATTTCAAGACTCAGGGCCCTATTCTTGTTGGAGTGGAAGTTGTTCGCAGGATCCAAATACCTTCAGGTTTAAAATCTTCCCCAATTGGTAACAATAGAACGTGAATATCAAATGTATGGTCCGCTTGCTCTAGGAAAGCCTGATAATGTCGAGAACGGTGTTCGGACCCGGTATACTCTTTAAGGAGTCTAGCAAGTCGGCGCACATCATCCAAAACTAAGATATCGACCGAGACTTGGTAATCCTCGTCATACCGGCTCCCGAGGCTGCGAAGGATTAAACTTCCCGAATGTCGGGCCGACTCGGTTGCGTAACTGCTAGCAGAAGCCGGTAGCGCTACGAGGTCTCCAGGCGGTCCGGTTGACGCGGAATGATTATCATAAAGTGGAACAACGCCGAAAACTTTCATACGGCTAGTACTAGACATACTAAATATGCAGTAGAAGAGATCGCGTGAGCATGAGTTCGATGGTCGAAGGGAGTGACGATTGAATATGAATCAGAGGGGACGAGGCACGAGACGAAAAGGGATAGTAAAGTGGAGGTTCAACATATCAAATTCCACGCTCTAAGAAGAGTTTTATAGGAATTTTAAGCATTGAAAAAATATAGAGGCATTGAGGTACGCTAGGTATAACTCCGAACTGCCAGTGAGCGGCAAAGTCGCACAGGTCAATAATCGGACGAGGCATACAGACAGATGACTTCACAGCAAAGTAACGAAGCCGGAGAGCGAAGGCCAAGGGGGATGCAAGCTGGAATTAGGCACCGAAAGGTTATCAAATAACTTGGTGATATATCGTAGTGGAGCCGCTATCTGTACAGCGGGCCGGCCGAGACATTTCATCGCCAGTGTCAGGCCAAGTGTTGTCCCTGATCCGCGGGAGATGCAATTGGATGCTGAACTGGTCGAGATCCAACAATGCACGTAGAGACGGAAGTATCCAAATGTATTTCCAGGTAGCTTGCAGATTGAGCAACGCTTGAGCAAGACGGATTACTTCCGTTGCCTGCGTGAAGTGCGTGAAATGCGTGGGCCCTTGCACATCTGGGGTCGACGGGGAATATATAGTAAAGAAGCTTGTCTGCGCCCTGAGTTTGAAGAGAAGAACGTCTCGGTCCGCCCCGCTGAGAATCCCAGGGGAATGGATGGGCAACAAGGGAATACAAAATGGAAAAATAGGACAGTTGAGAAGCTTCAAGGGTAGGTTTCACAAAAGGGCATAGGTGAGCGCTATGCGGCAGTCGTCATCCTCTGAGATCCTTTCCTGCATATGTGTAGCCCTCGTTGCCTCCCCTGGTACATCTGCAAAGTTCCTTTCTCGTCGCAACCCAGCAATAGGGACTCGACTGTCACAAGATCCTGCAATACCGAATTATGATGCCACGGTTCTGGCATGAACGACGAAGCGGGGGCGTTCGTTCGGCGGATTCAACTTGTGAAATCAAAGCTGCCACGAAACCTATGGGAGGACATGGATAATTATTGAAACCTAAGGCATGCAATCGAGGACGGAAATGGAATTGGACTGCATTTCATCAGCTATTAGATGGACGGGGTGAATCTGATAGCAACACAGTCAGCATACTACAACTGCACGGTAAGGTTAAAGGCTTCGAACAAAGGAGATAGGATTGTCGGGTACCTTTACTGTAGCTCTGGGTTCTAGGGTGGGAGACGAGGGAATGTTGCAGTTTACGGGCGACTGCATTTCATCTCTCCCACTCATGGCCCTGTGTTTGTACTATGCGAATGTGTAAGGTGCAGTTGGCTTGATTTCTATGCGTGTGATGCAGATGCAGGAAATCGGTCGGTCGGTGCGAGCCGGGAGAACGGCGAAGGGGGTCGAAGAAAAGGCGAGAAAAGAAGCGCGCTATACGGATACTTCCTGTACATTAACATCAGAATCACCTTTCATCCCGTACAGTGAACAACTCTGTACTCGGTAATACCCTTTTAACATCCCATCCATCCATTATTCTGGACTCGAGTTGACGCTCTACTAGTCCTCCTAGTCCACCTCCTTGCATCTATTCCCGTATTTGATATGATCAAGGGGTGGAACTATACTGTATGCCAACGCATCACCATTAAAGCTGACAGAGGTCGCATCAAATTGGGTCAACATACCGGTATCGATACCTTCACTACTCGTCATCTTGAAATCAGACTTGGCCCGATGTTTCGGCAGACCTCTGATCACAGCAAGCCTTCAGTTCGGGTCCAACCGAATTCCATCTTTTCGTCCCAAGATAGGTATCAGAACCTATTAACTTGAGACTCATGTTAACTCTTGGTTTGAGCATCTCGCTACAAGCATCGTTCGGTTTGATTATGTCGATCTTGCACATCTTTAGATGCTGCCGTTACTCCCGAATTCAGCAGTACTGCTTACGTGGATGCTCTTTGCTTCGATGGCCCGCACTCGGGGTCTCCCACTGTCTCTGCATAAGGTAACCACGGGAGACTTCGTTGGATTTCTAGACTGAAAGATATTCCGTACCTAGACCTGTTGAGACAACTTAGGAATCACCATGCTGCACCTGTGTAGCATGGAGATAACCGCATCGACATTTGGACATAAATTGTGGATAGAACCTTATCTTGAACTTTCGACTTACCGTTATGGCTCAATCTTCGTGAGATTATGCTATGACATCCCATTTTGGTGATGGAATTGTTTCCTGTTCAACCACATTGGGCGGGATAAGCTCTAGGGAAAAGGTGAGTTATGAAAGCCCGATCGAATGCTCTTATTCAGCCCTCAAGTTACCTTCTTGTTATCACTAGGGACGGTGCTGTGTTGGCAGCACCGGTGCCTTGACGGAACTATGAAATCCATTGCGCTGTTCTTATGGTTAAGGGACTAGCATATTATCATCGCTCATATTATCGTAGTCCGGTTGGATGAGCATTTACCAAGATAACCAAACCACCATCAGATCGTTCTCTGGGTGTCCATGTTTCTCTTTCCTAGAGTTTATTACTGTAAATGTTAGTCCAGTCGCCGTCAGGTGTCGTCTGTCACATGTATACTCCAAGAAAGGTGCACAGAAAAATGCAGAACGATTTGTTGCATATCGTATACTTTTACTTCTAAAGGTATTTGTAAGGTCTTAATTCGACTTTTGACAGGGGAAAAGTCACGCCGCGATTTAGATAGCCAGAGATGGTCTCATGTGGGTTCTCACGAATAAGCCAGTTTTGCTCAAGCATCATACTCCCTGGACTCCATAGTGATCATGTGGAATAGTTTAATAGTAGATATCACACAAGATGCATTGTTCTTATTCTTGTACGAGTGAGGCCAGCAGCCAGTGTTTCATCAATAACGTACCGGTACACCAAAGACATGATGCGGAATCTGAACCATCCACATACTTTTACAATTCATTCTAACTATTTTATCCACGGCGTCGCCACCAGGTATATATTCTCTTCATCCTCCTCGCTGTCATCATTCCTGCCAGGTCAGTATATAACCCTTCAGTTCTAGAAAGGGATGATATGTTATCGCCTGTTCTCTGGCGTGATATGCATTACCACATCCTCGTTTGATTCATGTGTCATGATTCAGAAACTAAGCTCTTGGACATCTTTAAGGAGCGCAAGCGCTTTTGAAACCTCCAGGTAACTATAGAATACTATGCAACAGAAGAAGATCAGTCTGTTTACTCACCTAATGGCTGAACCCTGGTCCTATATCATCCTTAACGCAACTAATATATAATGTCGGCCACATCTTCGGACTTGAAAATGAAATTCAGAGGCCGGATACACCAGATTTCGCGGAATTCTCACTGTAACAAGCTCACAGATTACAGCACCATTAAGGAGTACATCGGAAGTATGCGACTCCATGCTGTATCAATTATCCTGCTCCGATGTCGAAAAGACGTGCGATATACTCTTTTCTGCTCCCATTCCATCCCTTGAGAGTGGTATCAGCGACGTAAATTCCGGTTCACGTATGAATATGATTTCGATGGCATCATGCACTACTACTCTGGTCAAGGAATGAAAGAAGGTGCGCAGGTGTCTTCTGAGCTAGTACAAAAGCCGGGACATGAGAAGATTCTAAGGGAAGCTAGAGAAAAAATCTCCAGTCACCAATACGATTCCTACGGTAACACTAGCTGAGGATCCGTTCGGAGCGGTGCATCCTTTAATGGATGAATATGTGATGGCATAAAATGGAAAATGTGACAACTACTCCCCCTTCCAGAACTTGGAAATCATTCATTTCTTCATAGAACAAATAGTGGATGCACATCCAAATCGTTCCAATAGAATCATTACAACATTTAACTCAGCGCCGATATTTTGAATGTTTCAAGGAACAGTCTCATCACCGGATATGCATATGCCGGTGCCAGAGCTTGAGATTGATAGGAGCTGAGTGCAATCGAGACGCGCAGCAACAATCGCGTATAGAGATTAACCCGTTCCATTTCTCTAGCTGCTTTGAAGTATTGGAGCAGTAAGTAGCCGACGTATGCTGCCGTCCCTTGTCCGTTGCCTGCTTAGTGACAGACAGTGCGTATTGTACACCTCATACACTCCTGCCACATCGATCACCGAGGATGTCCGCTGACTCCATTGAGACTTCAGTCCCCGTCCCGATGGCGCCTCCTGACATTTCCAGACCCACGGAATCGGAATGCATTCCATTGCGACCTCCATGCATGGTAATTTGTTGCCTTTCCCAGGCAAAGCGGTAACATGTAGTTTCGAAACTCAATATGTGACTTCTGAATGCTTTCCCTCGCTGCCTGATTATTCTGGACATATCACGAACAGATTAAAGATCGACGACCTTGTCCTAGAGAGTTTTCCTTGCTCTTTTGAACCTGAATAGAAGGAAATGGTTCCGGGTGACATTTCACAAGAGGCCTCTCAAACACACCGAAAGAGTTGTACGGGAGGCGATACGAGCTTTTGAATATTAATGTCGGTATTGAGTCCCTACATTATTGTCAGACACATGTTTAGATCGAATTGGATATGCGCGAAGTCGATGGACGACGGGAAATGCCAAAAGGACTGTACATTGATTGACCGATGCGAATATGAGAGGAAGCGGGAGAGGCATCTCCACCTTTCTTCAACTCTGCGACGTCATCTGCTCGTCCAGCTAGAATGCAAGTCCTACGCGTTTTTTTCAGGTCTACGATTACAGCAGAAACAACGTGGTCCTCATAAAGTCGAACATTCGTCAAGCAAGTATGTCTTCAGAATACGCCACAATCGGCGTCGTCACAGGGGCTAATAAAGGAGTTGGTCTAGCCACAGGTACGGTCTCATCCTCCCGTAAAACAGCAAAGCCCTTCTAACGATCTATTTATTAGTCCGAAATCTTGCCTTACAATATCCCAACTCGAATTTCAACAAGGGACCATTCCTTATATACTTGACGGCACGCGACGTTGGCAGAGGCGAGGCTGCAGTGTCCCAGCTGAATGAGGACTCTCAGTTGAGGAACGCGAACGCTCTTAGGGCTGCTGGTGGTTTGACCGACATTCGATACTATACTTTGGATATTGCACAGAAAGAAAGTATCCAGGACTTTGCGCAGTACCTTAAGACAACCCATAATGACGGTATTGATTTTGTTATCAATAACGCGGGTATCGCTTTAGACGGCTTCAGTGAGTTGACCATTTCATCTGCCATATCTTGTATGTGAGTGTAGCAACACTGATTAAGCGTATCTTTAGATGCCGATTTGGTGAGAGATACTCTCCACACAAACTACTACGGTAGCCTCAACGCCACCTACGCTTTCCTCCCCTTGCTCAAGTTGAACGGCCGTCTTGTGAACGTATCAAGTGAAGCCGGTAAATTGAGCAAATTCTCGCCTTCCATACGCTCCCGTTTTCTCTCCGCTCGCTCAGTTGACGATGTGACGGTGTTGATGGAAGAGTTCCAAGCTGCCGTTGAAGAAGGTAGGGAGAAGGATGCTGGATTTCCTAGCGCAGCATATGCGACCTCTAAAGCTGGTATGACTGGGTTCACCACAGTAATAGCTAGAGAGGAGAAAGAAAAGGGAAGTGAGGTCTTGATAAACGCGGTGACCCCTGGATATACGAACACAGACATGAGCAAGGGCAATGGGACCAAAACACCGGATGAAGGATCCCGGACATTGGTCCTAGTTGCGTTGGGAGATATTGGCAAACAAACTGCTTTGTTTTGGCAAGATGAGAGGCCAGTTGAATGGTGAGGGGTGTTAGTACTGGACGGTGGGCGAGACTCTGCTCCCAAGCAGCTGTCTCCCGATGCTGTGTATGCAAACGAAAGATACCGGTCGCAGTTTGTCACAGAATAGGGCTGAACTGCTAGTCCACATACTACTCTTCTACTAGTCAACTACCGATATCTTTCGAACTTTTGGTTAAAGTATCTCAAGGGACGATGGAGTCCTAGCCAGTGATTATCGGTCCTCACCAAAGTGGTCTCAGCATTATGTACCGTATTTCTACGTGGTATTGAACGGATATGTCACTAATATGGATGCACAGTTCTTTGGTTTTTTAAGGCTGATATAGCTACTCAGATAGGCGTCAAATTGACAAGAGATATCCATATCGCTACCTTTATTACTTGCGCTGCCATAGGTAGTTTTGCAACATACCGTACTGTACTGTACTGCGCTGTACTGTACGGAATTCTTACTGTACTTTACAAGCTGACCTACCCCTCCCCTACCTTGGGTGCTCTAATAAAAATCCAGAGCGGCGTAATACCTTACTCCAAGGTCTCCATACCTTACCCCTAGACCTCGGCTGGGCTTTCGTACTCGTACAGTATTTTTACCTTTTTAGGTATATAAAAGTAACTTAAAAGTCCAACAACCTAAACGCCACATGGATTTATTTTATTGAAGGATGTATTGCACCTTATGAGCTTCCTCTTCCTTTCCCATTCTTCCTCCTCTTCCTCTTCCTCTTTCCCGTCTCACTCTGCTTTCTACCGTTAATCGTTGTTTCATCGTTGCTTATTATTATATACCCTAGACTCAGCTGACCGCTTACCTTACCCATCTATACCAATGAAGAGCCGCCCGTGCCTGGTACCCGCACCGGCCTCATTCCCCGCTGTAACGCTGTTTATATTGTCGCTCATCTATTATTCTCTTATTCTCTTAACCTTTTCATCTGTTCCTGGGAAAATAAATCATGCCCCTCTCCGGGTCTCGTCCATGCCTGTCACAGCGGCTTTACGAGTCAATTGAGCTAGTGCTTCCGGCTTTGCAAACAAATATTCCTGTCTGCGGCCTTCCAGTATAAGATGGGCCTGCCTGTCATACGAAGAGTTGGTCCTGGGTCGAATCTGAGATCCGCATTAATTCGTGAATAACGTTTCAAGTCACAATGCGTTTCCAGTCCCTCTTTTATACGGCAATCTTTGCCGCTACTGCCGCTGCAGTCGAGCCTGACGAGAGTGGTAGATATACACTCACAGCAGACGGTATTAAGGCACAGGTAACGCATCCTAGTCTATATTGCTATATGGGCATTCCACCTAATGTTTTTGATAGTTCATTCCATATGGCGCCTCCCTCACCAACCTGTTCGTCAAGGACAAGAATGGAGTTGATCGAGATATTGTGCTCGGTTATGATAATACCTCATTCTATCGTGTGTGAACCCTCAAATATCTCAGTATCGTGGAACAAGCTCTGTTAATACAGTCACCCGGCTAGCTGTTGATCCAGGTCATCCTGTCCTAAATGCTGTTCCGGGACGTTATGTCAACAGAATCAGAGACGGTGTATTCACCCTGGATAACAAAACTTACCATACAGAACACAACGATGGGAACAACACCCTCCACAGCGGGACAAAGAATTGGTCATTCCGGTTTTGGAATGTATCGGAAGCTACGAAAGATTCTATAACTTTCTCCCTTGATGATCCAGCTTTCTCTACGGATATGCCCGGCCGTGTGGAAGCCCAAGTTACTTATACACTTACGCCCAATAAATGGCATATCAAAATGAGAGCTATTTCTCCGGATGTGAGGACCAGTACGACATTCTCCTATTACCTGTTAATCTGACCTGTTACTAACTTATTCTCCTGCAGTAATTATGCTTACACAACATACATATTTCAATCTTGATGCATTTGCGAATCCGTCGACTGATTTAGTGTGGAACCATACCCTGTATATGCCTTATGGCGAATCATACCTCGAACCCGATCCGAATATGGTTCCTACCGGCAAAATCATCAAGGCTCCGAAAAACTCAACGAATGATTTCTGGAGCGAGCCTCATCAATTCGGCCGCGCCTTGAACAATTCCGACTTTGTCGGCAACTGTGGAACGGCGTCAGGATGCGCAGGCTACAACAACCAATGGCTGATTAGGGGTAAGAAGCGGACCAAGCCTGTTGCAACCCTGCGCAGTGACTGGAGCGGAATTTCGGCCAAGTTGAGCACAAATCAAGATGGTTTGGTCATCTACACTTGTTATTGGTTTGATGGCATGACCCCTGTAAAGAGTACTCAGGGTGTTCAAGGACAAGACAGGACGATTAAGAGCAGTGGATGTGTTGCTATTGAAGCTCATGATTGGGTGGATGGAATTAATCAGTGAGTATTATTCCGATGTGAATATGCATGAATGCTAATGGTATCTAGCCCCGAGTGGAATAGAATGGATAAGCAAGTATTCGGTCCAGGACAATTGTACGAGTGGGACAGCACGTGGGCCTTCTCAGCTTCCTAGACGCGATGTAGAACCGCTCGTAACGTGTACGCTAAATACAAAAGGATTTTTTTTAAAAAAAATAAAAATATAAATGCAAGCACTGCATATATACTCTAATATCATACATTTGGCAGATAAGCTCGCTTATGTTATAACATGTACAGAGTAACAAATCTGCTAGAGCGAAAATCTGAAATGTAAGAGTATAGTAGGTTTACGAGCCGCTGCAATACGAATATAGGTACTTCCGCGATCTCTTTCATTCTCGAAATTAAATTAGCCGTAATGTTCACCTTTTCATATGATATATCAAGGTGTAAAATTTATAAGTTCAACTCTCCTGAAGTCAGAAAGCAAACATTTTCCAGCCATTATACATTGTAACATTCCCCTAGAAGCACCACTGTCAGGATTGACTGAAAAGTGATATCTAACCCAAGATGAGACAACTTGCGCCCACACAGTGAGGCCCACGGAGAATGTTCTTCCAATTGCAGGAAGTGTCGATATCTGTGCCCGCAAGAGGTCTATCCAGGTCGGACAGATTCATGGCACGGGAGTTCAACAATAACTTTCCACCGTCCGTACGGGAAAGAGCTGACTCATCTGCAGCGAAGGAGCAGAGCCACACGGAGCCCTCTAGTAAGCAGCTCAGTAGTGAGAGCTACCTATACAGGATTCTTCTCCGCCGTCAAAAAGTGATACTCCTCGGGCTGAGGCTTAAGGTTATCTCAGTTTTCAGATTCTCTCCGAGGTGTGTCATCGTAGTCACGCTTTGCGCTCCTTTTAATCCGCGTTAACCGTATTTAAATAACTATTAATACATTAAATTTAAGGTTACTATTATCAAGTTTTTAATTAATTAAAATATAACTAAATTTTTAGTAATTAATATTTTATAACAAGTTTTAAGATAAATAATATTGTTACTGACGGGAGATTTATACTTCTCTAAGCTGGAACCAGATAGGTATAAACACGCGCAAGGTTGCTCACAGGTGAGGACCTCCTTCCTAGAAGGGTAGGTTTCCGCTTCGTGATAGGACGTGCAAAGGTTGCACTTCGAGTTGACGATACAACTCGCTTCCCCTTAACTCTCTCTCAAAAGCTTCCACGGTAGAGACAAGTGATACTGTACGAACACAGTATAACAAAGGTGAGTTAAGTCAAAGATCGTAACATCCAGCCTTATAGTAAGATATGTGGGTAAGAAGAACTACGAAGAATCTAAATACATGCGTAAAGGAGCGTCCTTAAGTATTCCTTCCTCACAGTCCTATTTGATGTGCTCGATGCTCGCTGCTCGATACCCTTCGAGTCCTCCTTTGAAAGTAAACCACAGAGGGGAATGTTGAGGGAAGTGGAACTGAAAAGCAGAGGTATATTGCAAGAATCTTGATCATCCTTAGCTAGTGAGATGTAGACATGCACATTTATACCGAGTACATCTATATGATCTCATATGTATTCATTGTAAGTTAGCTTTGCTATATCATCCACTCTCATTGACTGATATCTGCTCTTCCAGATTTTCCGAACGTTCTCCATAGTATGGCAGTAACTTATGATAAGTCAGTCAGGGTCACCAGTTTGAACTGTCTCTCTCTTGGTATCAGCTTCGTTATCGGTCTACGAAGCTGTGCACCTTTCATTAAACGGGTAAGCTTCTTTACCATAGTGGTTGACTGAACGGGGCCTTTGAACCAACAATTCCTAGATCAACGTCTATCTAAAAGCTTGGTATTGTACAATACAATAACTCGTGACGTCCAGAGTTTACCCTCAGGTTCATTGCCCCGCAGACATCTTAATCTATGACTGGAGACTCACTGTAGTGACGCACTAAATCTGGCCCAATATCGGCGCCCGATTGTTCGCGATGGGAAATAACATCGGCCTCTAGTGTGCCGAGACGTACGTTGTTGACGCTTATACGGTGCACATAGCCAGCGCAACGAGTACGACATCCTTCGTGACAAACATGGCAAAGCTTCGGCATTTCCGTTATTCCCTCCAACCCTTTACGATAAGTTTGGACTGCACTGAGAATATTTTACTTGGGTTTGTGGGACTGGACTAGAGCATTGTGAGCTCCATTCTTCTGTGAATGCGGGGTCAGCGGTTGAGATTTAGAACACTTCCTGCTGGGGATAAGCAATGGTTTCATTTTGAACTCATAATAGAAAAACCTGCACGGTTTTCAACTGGTATACAGTGAGGGGCCCCCTCTAACTGTGTGGCCATGAGAGAATATCGTTCACGGAGTCTCATCTCCTCTGGTTCTCGAGTGAGTTAGCTTTTAGCTAAAATTAGAATGTTTCTTGCGTTCCCAGGTAAAGGTAGATGAGAATGTTCTGTGTCTCCTGAGAGACTGACTGAACTCTCGATTCTACTAGACAGTGAGTGATATCCCTTCCCCTACTACGACTGGCAGCCGCCTACCTCTATGCAATACGCTTATCAAACAAGTGCTGACAGTATGAACAGACCTCCATTAACTTCGCACTTGAGTCCTAGATATGGTTAGAAGCTGATCAGGTATGTCATAATTTTCATATAGTGCGCCCTAGAAAGGATAATCAGCAGTTATCATACTGAACGCTCAATCTCGACTGTGAGGTTGAACTGCATATCGACCGTAGGCTACAGCCCCCAAATAGGCTCAAGCAAACCCAGTTGCGGTTATGGGGTCAGATGTCTTAGGGTTGTTACCATGCTTCAAGCTCGACCTATCATAGGGGGGATGTTCCCAAATGCATGCTTGACCTGGCTGCAAAAGACCCGACCCCGCGTTCCCGTTCGCATTCAAGATCCACCTCCACGGCACGTTGGGTAGATAGTCTTTTGTGGCGTTCAATACTGTGCTTTGCTTCGACGCCGGATTGCAAGGGAAAGCCCCTTGCGTTATATTCTTGAGAATTAAATTGGACCCAAAAATAGAAATTCTTCACCACTTCCTCATGTTCTGAAGCAAACAATAATATCTTATCATCCCTGGCAATTGGTCCGTGTCGAAATCGGTTCCCGAGACAAGATATTGTTCAGGTAGTGACGATTGAGACGATGAATATATGCCCTACGTGTATGCAATCAGCAGAAAGTGGAAGAGCTTTCAAAGTATGAAGCCATGGACGGTTACACTGAAAGAATGCACATCATGCAATCTACCATCGAGTACTGCCTGGAACCCAGAATATTTATATTTCATAAGTCCGCTTTATATTTCTGTTTTGTTTATTAACGCCCTCCTTTTGCAGCAGACATTGAGGATTTAAGTCGAACCAAAACATCGAGTCCAAGAACGTGAATCATCCAAAATGCGGTTTCTTGATTGGCTTATTGCTGCATCGTTTGCGGCGGCTTTACCTGCCGCTCAGTTGGTGAGATCGTCGGTTCTTGTAAGAGTTCTATTCATGTTCCCCTCAAGATGTCACGGCGCAAGTATAGGGTAGCTTATCCCCCTAGGTCAAACCACGAATAGTTTCGGCTGGGACTAAACTTCCTCTGCATGGAGAAATTGTACCTGTATGTAATGTAGCTCTACTTGCCAAAGGTTGTATTGCCGGAACTGACGGTACAAAATAGATCAAGGAGAGATGTTTAGACTCAGAGGATTCAGATAACTTCGTCCCAGTAGGTCTAACAGGCGCATACTGAGGTCCTGTATCTTACGACGACAATGTGGTAGATCAAAGCTCGTAACACCTTGGCGGAAGCCGATAGAAGTAAAAATGTCTCTTTACTAAGTGTGGATGAGAGTGGTGCCGTCCCTGTACGTACTTGTATCTTCGATCTATGGCGTTAATAACTGTGTGCATGGAGCTGATCGTATAGCTGTAGATCAAAAAGCGTTGTCTCGATACCGGAAGGTCGGATGATTTTGTACCGGTAAGTACATCGGTGCATGTGTCAAGGACAGGTATCTCATGACTGCACTGCGGTAGATCAAAGCTCGAAGTGATGTCGGAGGCGTTTCCTTGCTAAGTTTGGATGAGGACGGTGCGGTGCCAGTACATAACCTCATTAGTAGTTGTTGGACAATTACAACTGACATTTCCGTAAGATCAAAACGAGGACCGAAGATAGTAGGGGGTCTCAACTAGTGAGTTTTCTTGCACCACTCAAATAAGCGAAGGTGGTAACAAAGCCTCTTCTAGTCTAAGGAGCGTTCTCCTTCGCCTTTGGACAGGGAATTTTGTGCCGGTATGTTAGGTTCGATATACCAGTAAAGGAATGAAGTTTGCTAAGGAGTCATAGATCAGCGTTCGCTCGGCCCAGTCTAAGGAAGGCAAGGATTTTGTCCCTGTACGTAAATTTCCAATAGTAGCCACGAAAGAGCTGGCCACTTACACATATTCTAGATCTAAAATATGTTCTTCGTCGTGGATTCCTATTATAGTAGGTTCTAAACTGGATGATTGTTATGGAGCGAGTGTTTACTCCGTAGAAAATACACATTTCTTTGTCACAGAAGCCGAGGACAGTTTCAGCGTGGGATATGGCGGTAGTTTTCTGATGGTAGATGAGTTTCCATTCTCTTGACATCATCTTCAACTATTTCAACCATCTACCCTTCAATCATATAATATAGGTTTATATCCTCCAGTTATATTCAGATAGGAAGCTCTGAAAATTGGGCCTCGGACTCAGGAATATAATTAATCCGCCAGTTTCTTTCAGCAGAACTTGAACACTGAAGACGTAAATCAGAACTATCGTATGTTGGTATATAAGGTATGGAGTACTGAACGTTTTGGAGCACCTACGTGATCACGAGGTTCGCGTCTGAGCCCGAGACTTACCCGACTCGACGCGTTTACCCAACGCGTCGAGTTACTGCAACGCACTCTACCTTAATTTTTTATTCACAGATTACCATTATGTCCCCTTCAATTTAATACGACTTCAGGATACTAAAGATCTGTTTATCGAATCCTTTATTTATACTCAATATCTGCGACAATATCAATACTCAACATTTTTCATGGACGACTTTCGTACTCATCGGAATCCTGTCCAAGTCCCTCCACTCGCTCGAAATCATTCCGGACAAGACTTGAAGAGAGATCGCTCTCAAGTCGATATTGGTACAGCGTACGATGCTTCATACAGCTTTAAACGGCGCTCGTGTAATTCTACACGTTCAGTTCCGAGGGAGGTAGAGGTGATTAGTCTCCTCTCATCAGACGAGGAAGATGAGTGTATTCCCTTACCACACACCACTCTCCGATCATTCCGTGCTCAGATATCAGGCCAAGTACACGATATTACCTCGAGCCGAAAACCTTTGGGTGACATCAGCAATTTGGAATCAGTACACAACTCCAGCCTGCCAGATGTGTCGCCGACATTGAAGACTGAAATTTACTTGTCTTCTAACGCCTCCCCTCGCGATCCAGCCGTTATACCAACGGAGCCGAAACTGTGCAAAGAACAGCAGGATTTAGTGGACCTCATATCAAGCGGAAAGAACGTATTCTACACTGGATCTGCAGGGTGTGGAAAATCCACTGTCCTTAAAGCTTTCGTGAAGCGTCTGAGGAACGAAGGTAAACAAGTAAACATTATTGCACCTACTGGCCGGGCAGCGTTGGATATCAACGGGTCTACTACTTGGACGTACGCTGGATGGACGCCGGATAGTCACAAGAAGGCGATCAAGAAACTACGGGAAGCAGCACACGGCAAATTCGTCATGAAACGGCTCAAGGCTACAGATGTTCTGGTCATTGATGAAATCTCTATGGTAGAAAATTTACATTTTGAACGTATCAACCACCTCATGAAAGAGGCTAGGCGTAGAGAGGACGCTTTCGGAGGCGTTCAGTTAGTCGTTACCGGTGACTTCTGCCAACTTCCTCCAGTTAAACCATTCCAACACTGCATCGAATGTGGGAGAGAACTGCAAGCCAACCTAACTCAAACGGAGTATACTTGCGTAGAACATGGAAAATACTTTGACATCGATAAATGGGCCTTTAGGAGTAAAGCTTGGGGGGAGTGTCGCTTCGTCCACGTGAATCTGACAAATATTCATAGACAGAGCGACAAAGTTTTTATTGATCTTCTTCAGCGTTGTCGTCTAGGACTAAACCTCTCGCAGAAGGACGAAGATCTTCTCCTCAATCACCCCTCATCAACTGAGAATGCAGTGAAGCTGTATTCAACTCGGGAAGAAGTACGTCGGGTTAACCTAGAGGCATTTCAAAAGCTCCGAACTCCACCTATCCGTTACAGGTGTTACGATCACTTTAGGCACAATCCGGAGCACAAACATTTACGGTGGAAAACCGCGAGGAGCCCTTTCGATAACTCATTAACTGCGCTCCAAGACCATCGATTCGATGCTTGGATTGAGGTGAAAGAGGGTATGTTAGTCGTATTACTAGTCAATCTCGACCTTCAAGCCGGTCTCGTCAATGGTAGCCAGGGCGTCATAGTTGGTTTTGAAGAGTACGACCCTGCAAAGCTCCCAAAGGCGCTTTCTGAATCCGAAAAACGGAGTAATGCTTCTATCCCTAATGTCCTCATTGGAGATCATGTTCATCTTCGCGAAACAAATATCCAAAGGTTCATTGACCAAGCAGATCGAAAAAAATGGCCAATTGTTCATTTCGACAACGATGTGACTCGCACAATATATGCGGATTGTCGTGTGCATGAACTAGGCGACGAACTGCCGTATAGTCTGCTCTCGCGAACGCAGATTCCCTTGACAGCGGCATGGGCTATGACGATACACAAATCACAAGGTATGACTCTAAACAGAGTTGTCGTCAATTTGTCGAAGAACTTCGAAGAAGGTCAAATGTATGTTGCGCTATCGAGAGCGCGGAGTCTTGAAGGACTGAAAGTTGAAGGATTGGGGAGTTGTATGGGTGGTGGGAATGAGCAGGTGAAGGAGTTTCTGAGGCAAAAGTTTGGAATAATGGGATAAGATGGACAGACTATATTAGGGTTTTGCATATGTTGGGAAGGATGGTGAATTATTTTGGCTATGGAGTACTTACTATCTCGAGTATCAAAAGAAATTTATCGCTAGGTGGACAGGGTCTATACTTACTATTGATTTCAGTTCATGCCCCAGGACAGGACTCTCTTGGGGAAGTTTCCCCTTTTCCTCGGTGACCCTGATTTCAATATTAGCTAACGTGTGGTCCATGGCTACTGATGGACTACGATTCTCACCATGATGGCTGCTCCCTCAACAATATCCTTCTCCATTTCTAGGTTCTACGATGAGATATCATCGACCTCACAACATACCCAAGACGACATCCCGCGTGATATATCGTCACTATGCGGACGCCTACTATAAATCGAACGAAACGGTGGTAAACTGGTAATATTTTGATGTGTTTGCAACCCGATTCCCGAGGAATTGTTGGAGAAGATAGAAATACGACATACAGGAGAGATTGCTGTACAATAGGACCAGTTATGATTCGCGTTCCCCGGTCTCTACGACTTAAGGTAATCAAAAGAGCTAGGAAATATGCCAGTACGTCTTGCCAGATGCCTCTACTTGACGTGATGCCGGGAAATAAAATCAATTGCATGCATATTCTTAATATGCGGCGGAAGGGATGTTTTGTGTGGGGTAAAGACCAGGGAGTGATAGAGCATATTGACACTTTGCAACGACACAGCGTCCAAGGTCACAGCCATCTATGAGCGCATCGAGTCAAGTAGAGAAAATTAGAAGAAGCAGCTGATCAATCGTACTTCTACATCTCGCACTCGGCTAATATAGGAAACGGCATTCGTCCAGTAAACGCTCCTGGTTTTCCGGTTGATGTTGGATTGCTTGAATATCATGAAGGAAGCATCTTCGCCCTGGGAAAAGGCGCAATTAATTAATATTCAAAGAGTTCTTTGGAACCCATCTTGCAAGGTTCACAGCACAATCCTCCTATCGAAGCATCGACGCTTTTCCTTTGTATTTGATTGATACCAGCACGCGTCTCATAATGGAGCTTTAAGAGTGGGATGGTGCCAGTCGTAACTCCATCCCAGTCGCACTGATATCCAAAAAGGCTATATTAAGAAGGTCAAAGTGGAGAATTCGAGGATTTCGGCTTTCGACAAATAAATACCCCTAAGAGCCGGCCCCGTCGCGATGGCGCCGGATCTAGCTCTGGCTTTCGAATACTGTACAGTACAATAATAATGGAAGCAGATTGACTGCTCCCAGTGTCTCTCGGGTTGTACTTTTATTCGCTCGAACCATGATTGACAATGGATGGAGATCTCAAGAGTCCAAACGGCCTTCTGTTTTAGAACTTCCTTCTACTATCGTCGATGGATCTAAACTATCCCTCATTTGATTCGCTTGAAGCCCATTATTCGCTCTTCGCTATAAGGTTTCACGTATATCTCACAGTTCCCATACTGGAACTGGGACTCTCATCAGCACTACTAAAATCATGACATAGTTGTACAGAAACACAACCAGCGATGATGGCAACTTTTCGTCTCCCTTATTTGACCCAAGACTGTTGAGTCACTTCTAGATTCCCGCGATAGTCATTTGGTCCTTCGCTGTGGAACTTGCGAGCTGTGAGGTTCAGCCCTGAGCTTGCATGTGAATATCGACTTCGTGATCTTCTTGAATTCTCATCACACTGGCATCATAACAAGACTTTAGAGGAATTTGATACTACAATGACGAGAATTCATTATAGAGATAACCGATCAAATGTCCGCTCCAAACCCGACCATTATTATATTACGACCCTTACTCCAAAAGAGAATTTCCATGAATCATTTTCTTTCCATCCGCCCGTTTCCCCACAGACACTATTGAAAATAAGAATAAGTAGAGGCTCAAATGAACCAGGCCAGATCTCTTAGCCGTCTAATATCGAGTCCCGGTCAAGGGTTAGGCACAATATCTGCTGTACGATTCCTAGACTTGTTCCATACTACGAAGCCGATTTGATGCGATCTTAACCTGGTAAAGAGGAGAAACGATTCCAGGGCTCTCTCGTGCTTATATTCCTTTTATTCCCACACCACCAGCCCCAACAACGGTCTCGGTGGCGAGAGGACCTAGCGAGGACATGGTAATCAAGAGAATTCCACGAATTGCACTACTCGACGCAAGATACTACTTATTGTTTTAGCTCTCAAACTTGGCTTTGTACGATTTGCGGAGTGCATCTCTTGGCTGCTCTTGATATGGGGTTGAGGTTTAGGCTATTCAATCCTTGAGTGCCGAGTGGCGACCGTTTTGTGTCTTGTATCAAACCACTGCCGCCGTTCCGCCGCTCCCCTTAACATCACTTTCTTCTTGAGCAGTTTAACACCAAAGTCTTATTATTATTACAGTAGTACATTTCCGCTCGCTTCAACCTGGATCCGCATAGGGGTTCAGAAGCGGCACACTTGGCAACAGATCATCCACTACAAGTACAGTACCGCTTAATCGGATAAATATTGGGTTGTTCAATATGAGCCAACGAGGAATCCTTCTAGAAGGCATAGATGCTAAGATCACCCAGTGAGGTTAATTAAGATTAGCAAAGCTGTAAGGCTTGACCTGCTATTCGAATATATCTTATTAGTGTCCGGGGCATTGCTAATGAACACTCTATAGTGCAATATCAGATTGTATCAAAAAAAGAGACCCTCAGACGTACTCAGATGACACTGCGTGTGTATAAAAGCTCGTCTCCGACCAACTCCAAAGATGGGCCCTTTCAACAACTATCGACAAGATGAAGTACCAAACTGCGTCCGCCATCCTTGCGCTCGTAGCTACGGCTACCGCACAGTCCTGCCCGGCGACCCCCTCGGGCATGGGAACGTCGACAAGCGCCCTCCCTGACCCTTTTAAGTTTCACAGCGGCGCTGATGTGACCACAAAGGACGAATTCATATGCCGACAGGCCGAGATGTCTCAGCTCTTACAGAAATACGAGCTCGGCACGATGCCACCAAAGCCCCAGACCGTTACCGGATCCATGTCCGGCAGCAACCTTCAAATTTCAGTCACCGACAACGGAAAATCCATCTCGTTCTCCGTTGGTATCAGGAAGCCATCCGGAAGTGGTCCATTCCCAGCTATCATCGCTTATGGTGCGGCCAGCATTCCCGTTCCTAACAACGTTGCCACAATCACCTTCAATAATGATGATATTGCTGCCCAGGCAAATACCGGCAGCCGAGGAAACGGCAAGTTCTATACCCTTTACGGAAGAGATCACTCCGCCGGCGCCACCACCGCATGGGCTTGGGGTGTTGCTCGTATCATTGACGCTCTTGAGTCGACTTCCGCAGCTGGTATCGACCCCAAGCGTGTCGGTGTTACCGGGTGTTCCCGCAATGGCAAGGGAGCCTTCATCGCCGGTGCTCTCGAGCCCCGTGTGGCTCTCACCCTCCCTCAAGAATCTGGCTCCGGTGGGTCCGCATGCTGGCGTATCTCGAACTGGCAAAAGTCCAACGGTCAGAATGTCCAGACCTCCACTCAAATCATTACCGAGAACGTATGGTTCTCTAAGAACTTCGACCCATATGTCAACAACGTCAACTCCCTCCCAGTGGACCACCATTTCTTGGCCGGTTTGGTCGCTCCCCGGGGTTTGTATGTCATTGAGAACACATCTATGGAATGGCTCGGCGCTACGAGCACATATGGATGCATGCAAGCGGGCAAGAAGATCTACAAAGCTCTCGGTGTCCCGGAGAACATGGGTTACTCTCAAGTCGGTGGTCACAACCATTGCCAATTCCCATCTGCACAGAACTCTGAACTCACTGCTTTCATCAACAAGTTCTTGTTGAACCAATCTGCTTCGGGCACCGATCTCTTCAGGACCGATGGCAGCTTCAGCAACTACAAGGAGTCCCAATGGAGCGGTTCATGGGCCACCCCAAATCTGGCTTAGAAAAGCCATGTCTTCGTGGAATTGTACGAGCTGGGATGCCGTATTGGGTGATAGGGGTTATAAGGACACTGGTAGTATGCGAGCATTTCTTGTCCTCCTGCTAAGTGTATCAGTATAGCCCTTATTCTAGTAGCACATTCAAAATACCATTCACTGTTATTACTTGAAGAACATTGCCTTTGAAGTGTTTGACTTGTTCGATGATTCGTGACTCGTGATGTCTGTTTGATCTTCTTGCAACTGCATTTCTTCAAGAGTGGAAATCATAAAATTTCGACTAATGTCGGTAATCTAGTGAGTCCAAGACGCACAAGCGCCGGCAAGAGTAAAAAAACATCGTATCCTAGCCTCGTTCACCATAACCCGCAGTATGCTCACTGGCCTCTCGTTAAGGGTAGAGAATCAAGAGCACTTCAGACTATCTAAGGTCTGGTGTTAATGCAGCTCATATGCCTGAGTGGAGTTCGTGACTTGGGCATGGGTTAGGACCCTTTCTAAGAGTGGGCCTATGGCTAGCTAGGGACAAGAGTTCAGCGGTTTCATGTAGCTTATAATCGCGTGTGGATTTTCGGTCGTGACAAGCTGGAGGGATTTCCTGAGAATTGTACAGTCATTCGGTCCTACAACGACATAAAAACAGTTATAACATTAAGAGATGTAGTACGTCATATCGATGGTCAGTACTGAATTTGAATGATTGAGGATCTAGTATGAGGAGTTGAATAACGGAAGGTTCTAATCTTACGGTGGCGCATGTATTTTCTTGATGGCTTAGTTGTCTTCTATAGACTCGAAGTTACCTACTTAATTCTAATCTGCTTTCGGACTAACGAGAATCTTGATATGCTCATCTTTATTTTCAATGAGTTCCTTGTATCCCTTTTCCAAAATGTCTTCCAATCGGATCCGACTAGTCACCATTTGCTCAAGCCCTTTGAATTTACCTGATTTATCTTAGTTAAGATCAATTTCCCGAGATCGGATAGACAATACCTTCATTAAATGCTTCCATAGTCTCGGAGAAATCTACATCATCATACGCAAATGACGGTTTGATAGTCACCTCTTTAAACATGAATAAGCCAAAAGGAACTGTGAACTAAATACACATTAGCGCATTTGTCTCTCTACTATGAAAATTCTTACTCACTGGACTCTCCCAGCCAGCGACGTTGATATAAGTTCCTTGATGTGCCAAAGAATCAAAACCATCGTAGCATCCCGCTGGGATTCCGGCGGCATCAAAGACGAATTCAACGCCCTTACCACCCGTCAAAGCTCTGCATCTGTCCCCGACTTTCTCTTGAATCGGATCGAAGACGGCATCTGCAAGCTCCTCGTTCTGTGCACGTCGTTTTGTCGTTGGCTCAGACACGTAAATTTGGTCTGCACTGCGAGCACGTAGAACGAGAATTAATGCTATGCCAATAGGTCCACCACCTAGAATGAGGACTGCCCGACCGAGGAAGGAGTCTATGGCTGCGCTCTTCACTGCTCGCCAGGCCACTGCTAGTGGTTCTACCAATGCAGCAAACTCTAAGTCTTCGGGGTTTCTCAAGGCATAGCACATACTCTCTTTGACAGCGACGGTTTCAGAGAAACCGCCACCGCCTCCACCGGAGAAACCAAGGAATCCCCACTTCAAGCAGGTGTTGGTCTGTGACTTCATACATCGAGGGCAAGAAACACAGTAAAGTCTTGGATCAACCACCACGGATTGACCTACTTCTAGCTTGGAATTTGCAGGAGCTTGAAGGACGCGACCGCAGAATTCGTGTCCTAAGGTTACGGGTAGAGTATCGTTGGTGAGAGGATGAGGATGTCCTTCAATAGGAATATTCTGAGGGCCTGCATAGTAATTTCAGTCCCCTACGATACGGATGTAGTGTTGAAAAGGATAACATACCCACGAGATATTCATGTAGATCGGTTCCACAAATTCCACACCATTCTACAGCTATCAAAGCTTCGTCATCTTTCGCCTGGGGAACCTCGACATCTCTGATTCTAATATCCTTTTTTCCGTAAAACTGGGCAGCTTTCATTTCTTCTTCACGATCCTCTCTACTTAGGGATCTTTAGACTGTAATCTGAAGACTATCGGTCATGTATCCAATGTATTATACAACGAGCGGTTTTCCACTTGCTGAACCGATTGGCTAACATTTTCCGACGGGCTGGTCAATGGTGCGTTAATATCAGCTTCAAGTGAAGGTCGAGGTTCAAGGTCGGGTATTCTAAACGGGTATTCTGCTGCAGTTCTCCAAAGGTATTCTAAAAAGGGCATTGTAAAGAGGGGAGAACCTGCTGATTAATCGTGTCATATTTTAACCTCAACCTAGTTCTACCGTAAGCAGTGACCGAAAAGAAGTGCATCATACAAAATACTGGACGCCGTACTTTGACTGACTGTTTTCATTTCAATGTCACTGAAGCGCCCTCGGTCGTCTTCATCAGCTAGCAGTATCTATGTCTCATCTTCGATAGAGGACCGAAAGTCAACGTTCCTGGCCCACTATTCGCCTTCTCCAACGGCTGACGTTCGTGCAATACAAAATCAAACCGTCCTGAAGACTGCGTCGCATCGTGTCGCAGCTTGGAGAATACCTTCCACCCAGCAAACACTTGATTCTAGAAATCGCATCTATAAAACTGGGTACGATGATGATGGTGAGAATAATGCGGGAAGGAAACTACTCAGAGTACTTGAAGAGACGGATGTTGTTGGCGCAGTCGTTGTTGCGCGATGGTATGGGGGGATATTATTGGGCCCGGTAAGATTCACTCATATCGAGCGCTGTGCACAAGACGTAATATCGACATGGAAACATAAGCAGAGGTGTGCTGAATCGGAAAATCCTAAACAAAAAGCGCAGAAAATTGTGGATGATAAGAAAGAAAAAAACCGCTTGACTCATGAATTAATCGAACGTGATGGGAATATTGTAGTCTTGAGAGAGCTTTTGAGAGACACATTGGCAAAAAAATTGAACAGTCCAGGATCACGCAAAACACAGACACCTACGAAGATACCGGACTATAATAAGCTGGGACTTGAAGCTCTGATACGGTTGAATAAGGCCAAAGACGCTACAATCACTTGGCTGTTGAAAGAGATTGAGGAAGCAGAATCTTCCCTTCAGATAGGTTGACGACATAGTGTCTTCTGTTGGGATACCTGATGGTGCATTCTTTCTCCTTACTGGATAGCCCTTGGTTAAGACTTTCCTTTGAGACTATCAACGGCCCGTCGTATCTCCTTAGTCAACCTTATTATTCTTTCTCCAATCTGTCGTCGCTTCCGCCGTTGTGTTGTTCCTCGTCTGCTATAGCTCGCTCTCAACGTAGTTTTCTGCTCTCAATATCGGAAAGTCGAGACATACCAAAGATGACCGTCTATGTGTAGGATTTTACCGTACGAGGACGAGCAGCGGAGGCGGTTGTGTTATAAGATCCACGTCCCCATCCGTCAGGAGTTGTTTTGAAAGCGTACGGAGGGCCATGAAACAACAAACCCGACCTCGAGGTTGTATACATAGCCGCACTCTCTTAGATACGACAAGTGGCAAATTTCACTGGTTCGCTGTACATAATGGACCACAGATATTCTGACCTAGTGAAGGTAAGATAAGCTACGAAATGCGCTATAAAGGCAACGGCTAATGCTGTTTAGTTCAGATATGAAATGCTTGTAGGACATATTATTGTGGACGGAGCCTCTGGGATAATCTTTATCTAGAATTGGAGTAATTTCATGAGAAAGCCTTAATGGGCCCCTCATCTGCCTCAATCATTTGGTGGTGTGTTGCAGAATATTCTCCCTCTTCAAACAAGAGCTCCCGATAGTTCAACTCAAGGTCATCACACCCTTATACTGTTCCTAGGGAACATGTATATCATTTGAATACAACACGATTTTTCAACCAACAGTACCTGGAGAGACTCTTTGATTCAGTGCAGATGTCTATAAAGTCTATGGAAATATAACATATGTTCAATAATGTTACCAAACAATATGAAGAATTTTCGAACGAATGATGGGTACGTTGTACAGTATCTAACGGAATAAATCCGTACGGTTTAATATAGATTCCGGTTAAAGTTAGCGCAGTCTATTTGTAAGTTTCAGTGTTAACTATGTATCCCACATAGTATAAGTACGGTACCTTAAGTAGGTACCTTAGCGAGCGTAAAGTAAGGTACTGAACGGTACTGGTGATGGATGTCGGGTTGCCTCATTCCTCCAAGGGCTCTCCTTTTAGATAACTGGTACTAGAGCTGTTCAAGTAACGTTCAAGGTCTCATGCTCTTTGGTAAGGTACCTCAAGCCGCTGCCTTACTATTATCACCTATTAGTCAGGCAGTAGTGATTGAGGTGATCTGCAACTTCTCCATGAACCACTGAAACTACTCCATGACGTTATTCAGTTATATTTCATTATGTTTATATATTTCTACCTTGTGTGCAATATACATGACCTGCAGAAGGGGCTAGCCCTGACGGGCGCCTCTACCTTCTATCAAAGCGGTAATCTACGTCGTCACGGCCATAACCCCCCTTGACCGAAACCCTCCGTCTTGACAATCCATTCTGAAGGCCAGGATGTTCTATCAGCTGCCATCATAGCAACAGCAAGTAGTAAACCTCCGCTCGCTGGAAAATATGGCGTTGGAACTCTCGTTCCGCCAACCGGCATCCCTACATCATCAAATTTGTATTCATCGTGCAACAAGAACCCTACAGCGCGTTCCGCGTCTCCAAACTTAGCGGCAGCCATGGAAAACAGTGGAAAATCCCAACCGTATGAAAAGGTGAAGTTCCATGTTTCGAAGATCTTATCAAGTGTAGCTCGCATGATCGTATTGTTAATATTCAAACCTGACGGCAGTAGGGCAATGGGCATTAACATGGTAGGATGGTCTTCTGTGTATGCTGACGTATTCCACATGTCCCCGATGCCTTCGTAAGTCACATACATCCCGTCCTGTATGGGTAAAGGAGCTAGGTTGCTTGCCACTTCTGTCCACGTTGCCGGTACCGGTTTGCCTTGACGTCGTTGCCATTTCGACGCAACGTCCAGACCAAATCGCCAGTACGCTAATTCATACATTGGGTTTCGAGTGGCGTTTGGGGGTGTATTTTCCGAAGCCGGATACATGGGGGGGCCAAGGTCATAGAAACTGGTCGTCTGATTGAAGAAGGCGTAACTAGTCATAAAGTCGGCAGTCCCTTTGATAATCGCATCCCATTTTTTCAGCGTACGATGCTTGTTCTGTGACCTAGAGTACTCTAGCTCTGCAAAGAAGATTGGATGTGGTTGCTGCCAGATGAGGAGACTGTTAATTTCTCCTGGGGCCGATCGACCCGTTGGATCGCTCATTTTCCCCCATCTAGCTCCGGTGTAGCCTTGATTACGAGCTCTAGGGAAGCTAGCAGCAAGGAATCGCTCGTAGACCCCTGGTACATGAAGGTTTAGTATCTGTCTTTTACCCCAAAGGATCCAGTGGGTGGAATGCCAGATAACCATCTCAAGGTGAAACTTCCCGTACCAGCCGTTGTTGACCAGACCTGATTCTTGCGGGGGGTCTCGGGAGGCTCCATTCACGGCTAGAAGGTATTGAGAGAGTATGATGCGGCGTTGTAGCTCTGTAGCAGACTGATTAGCGCTGGAGGTGAGATCAACGAACGCGCCCGTTGACCAATACTCTTCCCAATGGTCAGATGAAGCAGATTTGACGTTTCGAAAGTCTGGTAAATGAGCAGGCTCGGAGGGCGAGAAGTTGACGGTAAAGGTTAGAGTATCACTAAACGGCGACCTTAACATAAATCTGTGTCTAGAGGATCCAAGGCGGTCTAGTTTCGCTTGTCCTTGCCATCTAATGCTGGTGAAATACGTTGTTGTGTCGAGATTATGCCTGATATGAGCCTCCTGATAGGTCTTTTTGAGGGTGGTTGTGTGCTTCTCGGTCGCATTCCATACGCCAACAAAGGGGGCCTCGAACTTTGTTTTACCATCTTGACCATAAGGGAAATCGATAAATATTGACAACTGACCCAAGGACAGAAGTGATGTCTTCACCTGAACGGCTATGGCATCTCGATTCGGATCTGCAATGGTTTGCACAGTAACTTCATGCGCGCCTAATTTGAAAGACGAATGAATCACTCCAGAGTAAAGATCTAAATACTGTTTTGTCTTAGTCAAATCCTTCTCTGTTACGTTACTCGAGAAATCAAAGCCGACCCTGGCGAGGTTGATTCTATGTGGATTTCCTATCAACCATTGGGATATATCTCGCTGCGCGGGATTGGGCTGATTGTAGGTAACAAGTCTCCCATGGGTCCACCATTGTAGTCCAGTAAAATCATCTATCGATGTCTGACCCGGAGTTGTTGGTAAGGAGACATTGTGCCAACCCCACGAGGATAACGTGTTGAAGGGACGGAAGGTTTGGAGCCCAGTTATATCTGCGCCGAAACCCAAATTTCCATTCCCAACCTGCATAGGTGTATCATCGGAAGATGCATTGCGGTAGGGGTTGAAACGAGTAACAACTCTACGTCGGTCGATGGTAGTACTCGTACATATTGTAGGAAGAATGGCGTGCCATAAAAGCAGCAAGCTAGTCAGGGAAATCAGCATGGTGTAATTTCTTCAGGAGAGAAAACATACCGTGAAGTCACAGGCCATGGCTATGGGCTTTAAGTCGTTGTCGATATGACGATATTAAGGTGATACCAGGTTTAGAGGAGTGATTTCAGCCGCGATAGGTTTTACTGTAGTTCTACTGTATGAAGCCCCGCAGCTACCTTCTTATATTACTGCCACCTCACTACCTTACCTCCCCGCGGTCATACATCAGTCTTATATTTTCTGTATCTGGAGTAATTCATGTCAATCGAGTGCATGGAGAAGACTGAGGCCATCGAAATGTTGGAGAGTCGTTTATCCAGTAGTTCTACAGTATCTATTAGTGCACAGTTTCGCACCAATTGCTGTAGTACTGTAAAAGTCAAAGAGAAAATACAAGTCTTTCCAATTTTCGTTTCCAACCAGCAGATTAAATATCAATGCTAACGGAGTAGAACTACAGTACAATATGAAGCGTCTCAATTTCCCCCCCAAAAAAGGCAGGTTCAGCGTCAACTCCCTGAACCTATTTCCGCATGTCTGTATCCTCTCTCTCCACTTCTTTAGAGTGCTGTGAGCAGAGTTTAAAGGTATTGTTTATTTTTGTTCGCTCATAGCAAAATTCGTGAAAGGTCAATTTCGATGTGTCCTCCTTTTAACGTATTTCCTTATGGATTACAGCACTACGCCCGATTTTGGGCTTCATGCCAGTCGGACAATGGAGGCCTGACTTTCTAGAACTAGAAATGATCCCTCTAGTTTCCTCGTTCACACACCTGGAGATTTCCCCATCCCAAATTCCAGTCATAATGGGTTGCTGTCGAGGTATTTGGACATATAGAGAAGATTGCAGTTGTTGTAAAGAGTCTCGTCGAGAACGGGCATCCAGTCCAAGTTATACGTGGAAGACAGTTCGAAGAAATGGATGAGAAAACAGGGGCTACGTTCGTTCGAGTATACACAGTATGGTCCCTACGGTTTGTTCGAGGTGAAACAACTAGAGCATCTGCAAACACTCAACGGGGAGGAGAAGCACCTTTCGGCAATCATGCTTGATCAGATGAAGAGCAAATATAACACAGTGCAGTGAGTACTTCGGGATTCCCGTCGCGATGATCGACGGGGAGCATTCAAAATTATTCCTCGACTTCTAAGTTCCGTTTCTATGGTAGGTCGGCGAGTTTTGGGACCTCTACTTGTAGTTCTACTGTACTGGACTGTACGTACATAAGAAATCAAGCAACATGACTCCCTCCTATTAGCTCTACTCCTACTCCTACCAGGCGAATCAATATGCATTGCACCGCAGTTTTCGGTGTTGGATTTGGGGTTTTGCGATGCTAGTTCTCTATCTGACTGGCTGCGAGACAATGCTTCTCGCTCCTTCGTGCTGGGTGCAAGGGGCGGGACTTTTGGGGGCCGCAGTGATCTCCATCTCCCGGTTTTCCAGAAATTGTTCCCTGGAATCTTTTTCTTCCACCTCATAGTCTTTCCAGAACGATGACAATAGTTTCTTCGTAAAAGGGAGCTCGTCCTATACTTCCTCGCATGAATCTATGACCCGATCCAATGATCAAGCAGTTGCAAAGAAGCAACTTGTAACGCGAAGAGACTAGATACTAGACGATGTACCAAATCTGATTCAATGACAGAAGGCCCAAAAAAACACCAATGTAGGACGGGGGCGGAGCCATCCATCGCACAGATCCTATCCTGTCCAGATACACCTGCAGCTATTATCACGTACCTACCTTAGTCCTAGGACTGCACTATACTCGGCAAACTTCGAACGTTGGTGGCTACCTCCAATGGAACCTCCATCAAGTCCCCGATGGACGTTACCACGTTTTCTAGTGTCTGTCCACACTTAATGCCTGCTTCTCTCCTGCTTTTCATTTCTATCATAATACGGTAGTCATTCTGATACTATACTACTAAGCACTGTCATTACTTGGTTAACCCCCTTCCACTACCTAGATTCTGAGGTATCAACAAACACTACTACTTCCACTTATCTCTCGCCTACTATAATAGGACCCCCTTTTCTACAAAGAGCTTAGGATTTATGGCTGGATGGTTGAGGGAAAATGGACCGTCTCCAACCTTCTTGCACAGTCCCTCGGAAATCTCGGAGGTTTCTCTACCTGAGTCTGAACGATGGCCACAACCTCTTAGCAAGGCTCACCTCTCCACATTCTCTACTCCCATAGAGGGAAAGGACCTTGCCACTCCCGATCTATGGCAACCAGACCAAACTCTCTCAGATGGAATAGGGGTTGCATTTCGTAACCTTACCGTCCAACGGTCTCACTGTTCAGGATACCTGCCCACGTTTGGGAACCTGCCGCTACGCGCGGCTAGGTATTTGGCTAAAAGTTTAGGTGGAGAAAGATCAAAAGTGACTATTTTGAGACGTTTGGATGGATTGGTCAATAAAGGAGAGCTGCTTTTAGTCCTTGGTAGGCCTGGTAGCGGGTCCTCGACCCTTTTGAAGGTCCTGGCGGGATATACTCATGGCACGCATCTAGATTCAGACTCAAAAATGAATTACAAAGGTACATAGTCTCTTTACTAGACCCCAAACCGTCTCTTCCCCCGTCGTGGTATTTCTCACCTACTATACTATACACCACTTGCTTGACTCCCTATACAGGGAAGTTGGCACTGTACGAATAATCGCCCGACCGTACTGAGAACTTTAACATATCGATAATGGAGACTGGTTGATACCGCAAAATAGCGGTACCATAGACGTTATGTGCTAAGTGTACACGAACTCTCCTCAGTCTAGGAATGTCAACAGTGAGGGGGGATGTGATGTGGTTGATGCTTTGTTGGGTTCGAATTGCTTAGTTTCTCACTGACAATCTTTCAAGGTATTGACGCAAAGACTATGCACTCCGAGTTCAAGGGTGAGTGCATCTATATAGGAGAGGAAGATTCCCATTTCCCCGAACTTTCCGTCTCGGAGACCTTGAGTATTGCTGCGAGATTCAAATTCCCAAAATTCAAACCGGAGGCGACACTGGAAACTCAAGAAGCACATTGTCAATATGTTCGCGACCTAGTGCTTGAAGAATTCCGCCTTTCAAGCTGCAAAAGTTCTCTCTTAGGAAGGCTTACTGATGAGGAAAGAAGAAGACTTACCATCGCGGAGGCCTATATGGGGTACAGCGCCTTCCAGTGCTGGGATAACGTATCGAGGGAGATGGATACCAGCACGTCTTTTCGATTTGTCAAAAGTCTGAGATCATCGGCGGAATCACATGGTACTACTAGCATAATTACGCTCTATCAGATGTCACAAAATATGTACCAATTATTCGATAAGGTTACCCTACTCTACGAAGGCCGACAAATATTCTTTGGGGGAATACATAATGCGAAAGAATTCTTCGAACGTCTGGGCTTTCGATGTCCGGACCGTATGTCAACCCCAGAGTTTTTAACGGCCCTGACCCACCCCGAGGAAGCGCGATACCTTATCAGTCCAGGACAAGATAATATCGTTCCTCGTACCGCCGAAGACTTTGAGCACGTGTGGCTGGTAAGTCAGGAACGAAGCGCATTGCTAAATGACATAGTTCGCTTTGAACGGGCCTTTCCGCTAGGAGGGTTAGCGTTATCGAGATTTCGTGATCTCGTGCATGTCAAAACTGGTGATAGGAGGCGCTCGACTAATCGGTATGCTAGACCATTTATCTTCTCCTTGCCACGGTACTTCTAGGTCAACGTACGCTTGCTTCAAATTCACCTCTGACTACGTTATACGGACTAGATCAGAGTATGCAGGTAAACTATGAACGTGTACCATGTATACATCGCACAGTACATTTATGTTCGAGTATCAACTAAGAATCATATAGCAAGCGTACGACAACTGAGTGTTGCTAACCAAATGGACCGAAGGGCACAGATACTTCATGAATACTGCTAATTTGGATCTTAGACTTGATGAATCTCCTTATGCGAGTTCTTTCTCGCGACAACTACGACTTTGTATTGTTCGATCGTTCCATCGTTTCGAGAGTGATATCATACGCCAGTTACTATCAGTAGCCATATACGTACTATTATCTCTACTTATGGGATCACTGTTCTATGATCTTTCTGGTGATACGAGCAGTCTCTACACGAGAAACAATCTTTTATACCTGTGTACAGTATTCTGCTCTTGCGTTTGCTTCACTGACGTCCGTCCCCCTTATTCCCACCCCAAACCTTTAATATATGCGCATTTTTTGTTTTACCTGACAATAAACATAGATCAATATGCTATTACTAAGGCGACGTATCGTCACCAAACATTCAAGCCTTGGATTCTACCATCCGGCTGCGGAATCAGCCGCATGTATGATATCGGATCTTCCTCTCAAACTTTTGCAGTCTGGTATCTTTAGCACCATCATATACCATTTAACACACCTTAGGAGGACCTTTTCAGCTTTCTTAACATTTTGGCTATTTATCTTTATGGGAGCAATCACTATGTCATCGTTGACTAGTCTGCTTTTCTCCATCTCGAAGACCGACACACAAGCTACATTTTCCATTAGTATTATAATGCTTGTATCAATGATGTGGATAGGATTTCCAATCCCGAAAAACGACATGCCACAATGGTTAGAATGGGTCATAACAATAAATCCTTCTGCGTACGTTTACCGAAGCTTGATTCTGAACGAGGTATGTTTTTCAAAGGTCATCCGAGGGTCCAGATATTGATATCTCAATTAGTATCAAGATCGTCAGTTTCCTTGCAGTTCATTCGTACCTAGAGGGCCTGAGTACTCTTTTGTTCGCTCGAGCGAACAGACTTGTTCCGTGTTCGGCTCACAAACTAATAGTTCCGAGATTGATGCAAACATCTATATTGCAGACATGTTCGGTTTCGAGACCTCACAGTTATGGATGTAAGCTAAACATCTCTCTCTTTCGTCATAGTTGACATTTCTAATCCCCTTGTTCACTTGCGGGTCAACTCACACAGACTGCTATTAACAAAGTCTCAACAGCCGTCAATTATTTGTACGGTGCAGTTTTGACATATGTTTACTTTTCTTCTCTTATGTTAGACTTTACTGTAAATAAGAGTCGAAGACGATTTTAAGAGCGAGCCGTACGTGTACAACCGTATTGTTTGAGGGTGATCATACTGTTGCGGACGTTCCGTGTATTCTCCACTTATATTTACAATAGCATTGCCCCGTACAGCGGACGAGGGGTGTTACGACGGGAAAGCATAAGATATTCTGTTTCACCTGCTAATCATGTGTAGCGCCCTCCCTATATTGTTCGGGATGACGTTACTGTTTAGCATCGCACACCTCATTTCCTCCGAAAATATATTGTTCAAAAGACAGGTTAGCGGGGTCCTAAAATTTCCGCGGTCTAGACGTCCGATCAAGAGATCTATGTCTGATGAGGAGGCACGGTTCAGTGCTAGATCTTATATGACTAGCCCGGCAACAAAGAAAGGTATGGTGCGTTCTGAAGTTAGTCTAAATGCTTTCAATGACCTAGCAGAGACACCGCGGCATAAACACATACTCCATTGGAAAGATTTAGCCTATGAAATACCAGTTGCTGGGCGCAATAAGAAAATTCTCGACGAAATAGAAGGCTGGCTTAAACCTGGGACGCTAACCGCACTTATGGGCGCAAAAGGTGTGGGAAAGACCAGTCTCATGAAAGTCCTTAGTGGCAGAGCCTCCATTGGAATCATCAGTGGCCAAATTCTGATACATGGCCGACCACGAGATGTAGGTTTTCAAAGAAAAGTTGGTTACGTTCAACGAAATTGCCTTCAATCGCATAGCACAACTGTGCGAGAAGCTCTTCTGTCAAGTGCTGCTTTAAGACAACCGGCTTCAGTCTCAACAGAAGATAGGAGAACTTATGTTGAGGAGATTATCAGAATGATGGATATGGACGAATTTGC
The DNA here is from genome assembly GCA_010093705.1 of Patellaria atrata CBS 101060. NCBI lineage: Eukaryota > Fungi > Ascomycota > Dothideomycetes > Patellariales > Patellariaceae > Patellaria > Patellaria atrata. Next base: position 247,474 of record MU006116.1, read on the forward strand.
AGATGCCGTGATTGGTGTCCCTAGCCAAGGTATATGGATATGATATCGACCCTGTTATGACTGTACAGTTATGTTGACAGGTTGTAGACCATCTTAACGTCGAACAGTGCATCAAGACTACCATTGCTATAGAGTTAGCTGCGAAGCCACAGATGTGCCTCTTCTTGGGTAGGTTATGATCCTGACTCTTCTCATATAATGGCTCACTATATATGGAAGACGAACCAATTACTGGTGTTGATGAGGAGACTGCATGGTCCATATGCCTACTCTTACGAAATCTTGCGAACCATGGGCAAACAATTTTATGCTCAATCTCCCAGCCATCAGCTTTTCTATTTAGTGCATTTGATAACCTTCTTCTTCTTGGACGAGGCGGTAAGCCGCTCTACTTTGGTGATATTGGGCGTGATTGTGCGATAATGATTGCGTACTTCGAGAACCATGGTGGAAGAAAATTCAATCACGGAGAAAATCCAGCCGATTGGATGTTGGACATAACAACAGAAACTTCAACCTCTCGTAGTACAATTGATTGGGCCAAAAAATGGCGAGACTCGATGCAAAGGGAAGCTGTTCATAAGCAACTGGATAACCTAAGGCGGAACCTGGCTCTAACTGGCCTACTCAATAATCAACAGCTACTGAACCCGCCCCAAGAATTTGCTAACCCAATTGTCATTCAGTTGCGGTCTGTAGCTACACGTCGGTTCCGCGAATACTGGCGTATGCCTGGTTATTCTTGGGCACTTGTATGTTTGGGACTTGGTTTTGTAAGTTGAAGTATTTGGAAGTAAAGATTTACTATCTAACGTAATTGTTATATATATATATAGGCTACTGCTACTGGGATAACGTTTTTTCAGCAACCAAATGACATCCGAAGCTATAACAGTCGTCAATTCGCTATCCTTTTCATCCTTATCTCCGCACCTTGTTCCAGTCGCATTCAAATACCTCGGTATCTCCATGACCTGAGAATATTCAAGTTTCATGAGCAGTCGTTAAAGACATATTCATGGACTGTCCACATATGGAGCGGAATAATTGTTGAGGTGTGTTGGAATACCATCATAGCAACTATCACATTCGGAACATGGTATCTTGCAGTTTGCTTTGATAGCAAATCACACCATAACGGAAGAAGAGCTGGCTTGACTTTTCTCCTCATTTGGGGATACTACATTTTTGTGGCCAGTTTGTTCCTTTTAATTACTATTGGTGTTAACAGCCCTCGACTTGCGACGAGGATTACAGATATTCTCTTCTGTATATTCTTCCTATCCAGCGGGTAAGTTTTGCCTGTTGAAATGCACTCCCTGTAGCTGAATGCTTTAGGGTATTTGTACCTCTCCCTCATGTCTCGCGGTTCTGGATTTTTATGTACCGTATCTCACCTTTGAACCATGTGGTATCTGCGATATTCTCAACAATTTCATTCGGAACGCCTGTGTCTTGCCGCCCTAACGACGTTGTGGTCTTCAATTCTCCACCCACAACAACATGCTTAGAGTATCTAGCGCCGTTTATACAAGAATTTGGAGGGTCACTAGTAGGGGTAATGGGGACGGGACGCTTAGAGGAGGGTAATCGGTGCAGTTTTTGTCCTATTACCGATTCGAATAGTATATTGAGGGAGTTCGGCATCGAGCCCAGTCGGCGATGGTGGAGTATCGGGTTTATGGCCATCTACATCGGGTTTAATACTGCTGGAGTATTTGCACTGTACTGGTTTCTAAATGTGAGGGGACAGAAAGTAAAGGTTATTAACGAGTGGGAAATTCCAGATCACGCCGTCAGCGCAACGAGAAGCCTCCGGAAACGGTTAGAGGTCGATCTTTACGGTGTGTTGTCTGGTGAAAAGCAGACAACAAGATTCGATACAAAGGACAAGTTGAGGATATGATTTACACGTAACAGTTAGTGAACCTCAGAACTTCAGGGAATGAAATACATTGCTTATATTCAACTCCATTAGTTCATCTATATCACTTCATCCCGTAGGTGTCATATCCCAAATCCTGAAAAACCTGCGCTACAGGTCCGGGGCCTTATGCCTAAAAGGGACCTGAACACTACATAGAAAGGGAAAAACAGGACTATAGAGTTTTGATGGTACATGAACCGTTGAGTATAACATGTGAATTACAAATAGACAAACCCAACACCTGGGTCGAGTAGAGGAATGGGAATGGGAAAGAGAATTTCCTAGAGAATAAAAATATATGATTGAGTTTCTGATACGGTAGTCTGTTAAAAACTGCGTATCAATATGAAGTAATGAAGGTGATTTCAAGAATGACTCAAGGGTAGATATATATGTGTCAATTAGATGGCACATTGTAAAAGAGAAAGGGATGTGAAGTCAAACTTTGAACCTCAGGGACCTAGCTGATGTTGACGCCTATTGGGGTATCGATGTTAGCTCAGATGGGTGTTGAGTATCTTCAAGGAGACGAAGTGGTAAAGGGTCCATTGAAGAGGTATGTGCCAATGTTGCCGCGTCGGCTACCGTAGAAAGAGCCATAAGTCCCTCGTAGGAAGTACACCCAGCTTTTGTACCCCTATTCAAGTTGATAGACATGAACAAGACAAATCAGATATTAAAGTATAGTTTTTGTTCATGTTTTAACTACTTTTTACTTCTACCGAGGAGATTCTTTGGTGTCTCTCCTTCTGTCCTGGAATGCTACCCAAAGAAAGAAAACCTCCTACTCCTCCTACTTACGACGCAGGCGAAGGTGCAGCGTTGATCGCATCTAAGGTAGCTTGGTATGCAGGTTTCTTCTGGTAGTTGTCATTCCATAGCAGAGCTGCGCCCTCACCGGGGAATGTTTGAGGGACCCAGGAATATCTGTCGGAAATACCCTGGAAGAAGTAAAACGATGTGTCAGCAAAATTCTCATTATATGGACTTGGGCCCCGTCCCAGAAGGATTGACTTACCCAGACGGTGAAACCAACACATCTTTCAACATTCATACAGCTGGTCATAACTCTGGCATAAGCTTCAGCGTGTAACTGCAACTTCGCGGCAGTCGCTGGGGTGTTCATGCGAATATCAATTTCGGTGTAAGCGACATCAACATTGAGATCCGTATACAACCTCAGTGTAGTCTCTAGCACCTCCACACTTGGCGTGGCTACATCCTGAGTCGGAGTCTTTTCGATGGTGAGATGTCCCTGTAAGCCAACACCGTCGATCTTGACACCCCACGATTGAATGAGCTGAACAATACGCTGGGCTCCCAGTGCTTTGGCTTGTCCATATTCCAGGTTGTAATCGTTGTAATAAAGTTTTGCATTCGGGTCGACTTGAGCAGCGAGTCTGAAAGCAATGGGAATGAAAGCTTCGCCGATTACACGATAGAAAACGGAGTTACGATACGTGCCATCCTCGTTCAGCGCTATATTCAGTATTTAGCACAGTTTTATACAGCTAAACTATCGGAAGAGGTGGCGTCACTGACCTTCATTGACAACATCCCAATGTGTACACTTCCCTTTATATCTTCCCGCTACCTGTCTGATATGATTCTCCATAACTTGAATCAACGTTGCATTATTGTTGATATTGTTGACCCAACCAGGTAACTGACTGTGCCAGACGAGGGTATGGCATCTCATCTCTAAGTTGTTCTGTTGTGCGTAGTTTGCGACCTGGTCAGCTCCCCCCCAGTTGAATTGTCCGCGGTTTGGTTCTGTCGCATCCCACTTCATTGCATTTTCAGGGGTGATAGACTTGAAGTCCGCTTTGTTATTGATGATATTGCGCTCAGAGTTATCGTTGCGAATAGTTAACGAGGTGCCAATGTATTTACGACCCTTTGCGGCAAAGGCAGTCTGTAGACCCGCGGCTTGACGAGATTCGATTCTACGAGTCGTATATTAGTGCCTGCCCCTGAAAGTAGAGGTGGAGGTAGAGAGGATTACGGTTCAGCAATTGGCACTGGACTTGCGGAGGCAATGGCACTGAGGGCCAAAATGGCAGACGAAAGGAAACGCATCTTGACTACGTTCTGTAGCTGAACCTGGATTTCGGTAGGAAGATCTGAGGTAGAATGTCCTATTGACTTTCATTGTCGTCGATGATTGAGGTCTTTATAGTGGCCTCATCCCTATTCTCCCATATACAACAAATACCCGGCTTGGGGTGTTTTTACAAAACCCACGAAACAAGGCCATGGCTCAAATTCATCAATGTATCTAGTAGCTATACAAGCTTCAAGATCTCGGAATCCAGTAACACGCGGCCGCGATAACATATTAGTATTAAAGGCATCCAGATTCCATTGGCCGTGATTCATTAGGACAGATGGGATCGTTTTACCCATCGGATGAGACGAGGGAAATGAGATGCTGTGGGCAACTGCTTACTGACAAAATCCCGGAAGTACCTGCAGCAATGCGGGGGAGGTTTCTATTAGGAATTAATTCAAAATCCATCGTGAGGCGTCTCGTGGTGCAAGACACGTAGAATTTAGATGAGATCATTAATCATGGTGTGAAGATGTAAATAGGCAAAATTCTAGTGTCGATATTGTTGATGGGGTCAAGGCGTAGGGCAGGTGGAGGTCCTGGGCTGGATTTCCTGTTTGCATGATTTGCAGACGAGAAAATAGTAGTCTAAGTACATTGGTTTCAACTACACTTCACATTAATTGCTCCAACTATTTTTTTACTCTCGAGTTGGATCTCTCCACCAACTCAAGAAGAGCAGCAGACATGTTAGGGAGGAATAACTTGATCATTAGGTCGACTCTACCTCGGCGCCGAACCATAACTATTCCATTTGAGTCAATGCCTGTAGTTCTACTATACCACGGTCTCCAGGAGCCTGTAAATACAGTAGAGTAGTAGTGTAATTGAAGTATTTGCTTGATAAGCGCATTCTCTGAACCTTTTACAATTTTAAGAAGGAAACTCTCTCTTCACTGTACTATACAGCTAAGGCCGGGATCTTGAAAGGAGTCCTTCTGTGCGTACGGTAAGCGCATCGTGAGTAGAGGACACACGACTGCGCGCGACAAAGCGGAAGACATCGTACGGTAGTCGTGATAAGTAAGAGAGGTCACAACAAATTGAAAGTATTGTCCTCCTCTTTGCGTAATAGCTCTTGGATTCATCGTTTGCTTACACTCAATACTCATTCTCCACCCTGCGTATCTCAAACTATCCATCCGCTATCGATCATCAGCAGAGGAAAATGCGTCTAACAGCTATTACATTCCTAACACGATGGCATGCAATGCTGGGTCTTCCGCGACAATTTCCTCCTACCTGGTACCGAGACAGGCTTCGAGAAGAACTACGGGAACGTCGTACCGCGAGGACACCCTGGGAGAAGCTCAGCGAGACTTCAGATGTGTTCTTTTCCATTAGTAGGGCTCGGTACGACGGATATCCTGTCTGGAACATGAACCCTTTCATCGCGTTTCGATACGGATTTGTGTACATGTACATGTTGACGAAGTACACTTCACGCTGGCAATTCTATCGGACGACGGCCATCTTTTGCAACATTCCTCATTACGATTCGGTTCGCGAGGTGGTGAATCCAAGTAAAGATAACAAAATGAAGGAAGTTGCTTCCCGTCATAACATCAATCCGGAGAAATTTCATCGAATCGGTAGTCGCTTACGGCGAGTCTGGCCCCTTCTTCCCTAGCAATTGATACGCTGCCAAGGTCTTTTAAAAACCGAAGTCAAAAAGTATTTCATGTTCTTATTTCTACTACTGAGAGAAATAGCTAACCTGTCTACACAGATAGTGGGCTGGTTGTTCGACTGTTTGATCTATGCAACGATCGCGCTGGACTTGCGATTGAAATAGGCCCTCCACCATTTCTTCTTTACGGTTTAGATAGAGATATTGGTCTTTATAACAATAATTTAACCAGTTCTTCAATCTCGAAATGACTTTGCTTTATCGATCAGCATTGATCAGTTCTATAGCTTTGTTAATCGAATTGTTTTTTTCCCCGGCAAGGGGAAAGGCAAGCTTTGATCGAAGCACGGGAAATTTTTTGCACCGTTTTAATAGAGTGAATCTGCTTGTGATAAGCATGAGTTTGAGCTCTATTGAATTATCACGGCGGTAGCAATTCAAGGCCCCATTAAAAGGTTCAAAAGGTTTGCTCGCCACGGCTAATTACATATTGCTTTAATACATACCTTGGAGCTTGCTCTTTGTTTTCCGTCGAAAGACAGAGGAAACACAATCAGACCATATATGACGTACGATGTCCTGATAGGTGCTATTGCCTAGTCAATCATTAAGCAAAGTATAACATGAAATATAAGTTTGCAGTTCCCAGATTAAGCAAACTAAGCCTCCTTCCTTTCTTCTGGTTCAAGCTATCCTCAACTATCTCATACAATCAATCAGTTTGCTTTCTACCCAAAAGCTCTTTGCTATCTTCTTATACTTCCCTATCAATCGAACAATCACTTGGTGTAAAGCATATATAGTTGGAGAGAAAGCTGTCATGCTGTTAATTAATTCCCTTAATTCGAACTTGGCTAATAGAAAAGATATTTTTCCAACCGCCTAGAGTTCATCTGTCCTCTGCCTACGCATACTTCTCGTTACATAATACGGTGAGTCCAACAACGAAAATAAGGCGGTGTAGCCACACCTAAGTTGACAATGGTCATGTTATTACCACCAGTTGCTCCCATGTCCAATTTGAAACAAATAGTTATCGGGTTATATGGTGTTCCTGGTGTGGGGAAGACGTTTCTACTCGCTGGCTTAAAAGAAAGCTTTGGAGAGGAGGAGTACGATTTCTACGAGGGATCTGAGATGATTTCCAAGGTTGTCCCTGGCGGCCTCAACGCTTTCCACAAGCTAGAGAAGGAAGAGAAGGCCCATTGGCGCCAGGTTGCTATAGACAAGATTCGTGAAAGAAGTGCCAATAACAGGAAAGTCGCAGTGGTCACTGGACATTTCATGTTTTGGGACGAGGAAAAAGAAGCTGGATATACAGTTATGACGCGCAAAGACTTGGAGGTGTATTCCCACATAATCTATTTAGATATTCCCACGGCTATTGTGCTGCGACGTCGGTCGGCCGACAATGATAGAGCTCGAGCCCCGGTTTCTGAAGCGCATTTAAGTAAATGGCAACAGGATGAAAAGACTCAGCTTCGAGATCTATGCCGAAGACATGGCATTCTGTTTTTAGCCATGTCCAAACCTTCACCAAGAGCTGTCTTAACGCTTTTGCGTGATTTTGGCAAACATTCTGAGTCCTACAATACATCCGTCGCAGTGAGGGAACTGGACAGCGTGATTACCGCTGAACAACCTGGCTTAAACACAGCAGTAGTTCTCGATGCCGATCGGACTTTGGCCCCGGAGGACACGGGTTCCCTGTTCTGGAAGAAACTCAAGGGTAGAGAATCTACTTTGAAGGAGTTATTTAGTGGCCCTTTGCAATACTCATATACCGCTTTCCGTCAAGCTTCATTACTGCATGAAGAGGTTACTGATGATGACCAATTCGAAGCTTTGTGCCGCACAATAGCAGGAGAGGTAACAATGTACCCCGAGTTTAAATCTTTGTTGAAGGTGGTAGCAGAAGAAAACCACACTCAAGCGGTGGTGGTTAGTTGTGGTCTGCGCAGAGTTTGGGAAATGGTGTTGGAGAGAGAAGGTGTCTCTCACTCAGTAAAAGTCATCGGTGGGGGACGTATTTCAGACGGTTTTGTCGTGACAGCAAATGTAAAAGCTGCTCTAGTCCGCCAGTTGCGAGCTACCCATGGCATGCATGTTTGGGCCTTTGGAGACAGTCCGTTGGATCTCGAGATGTTGAAAGAAGCCAATCACGCCGTAGTAGTGGTTGGCGACGAGACAAGCAGAAGTAAGACGATGGAGGCAGATTTAAGGTCCTCTATCGCAAAAGGACTACGTACCCGTCAGGCTTTACTCCCCCCTGATGTTCTTCCTCGTCTGGACCCCATGATTCTTCCTATAGTTAGCTTTTCGGAAAGGGGATTCATTGATTCTATCATAAACAATCATCGCAAGCCTGATATACGGGTTATCGAAGCGACGAATACGAATGCTGCTAGATTACTCATGACCGCCACACGTGATGAGAGACATTGTGGACCAATGCTAAGAGAAGCTCACCGTCGTATTGGAGCTTACTTGGCAACACATTTCCTTACGGAATTGATTGGCATTGAAGAGTATTTGATCCCACATGTACAAGGCCACAAGACAAGCGGTTACCGGCTGTTAAATGAAGACAAGACATCAGTTGTTGCTCTAATGCGGGGTGGTGAACCAATGGCTTTGGGTGTCAACGATGTGTTCCCGCTCGCCATGTTTATCCATGCTAGATGTCCAGTTGACATTGAACTTCAGCACCTTGCGGGTCAAACTACCGTTTTGCTGGTGGACTCAGTGGTGAATAGCGGGAAAACGGTGGTTCAGTTTATTGAACGGGTACGTGAATTAAATCCTACTATTCGCATCGTTGTAGTTGCAGGCGTCATCCAAAGTAGATCAGTCCGCGGTGAAAATCCTAATCAAGGACTAGCTAGTCAAAGAGATGTTAGTCTTGTCACTTTACGGTTATCTGAGAATGCATTCACTGGTAGAGGAACGACTGATACTGGTAACCGACTCTTTAATACCACACATATCTGTTGAACTTAGCGATCAGATCCAATATTGTTTGAGTATTGGCAAGCAGGATCAACGTGCTGCTCGCTTATTTCTCCACGGACCACGGTATCAGAGTAACCAGGGTTACTAATCTGATACAGCACTACTGTGCTATCTTTTAGTTCTTACTGTTGGTACTATTTTCGTTATTTTCTAAGACGCAGATTTCATACTGTTCCGTTCTTTTTAGTACACACCTGCAGTATATAACAGCTAGATAGAACCACTCTTTAAGAATCAAGCATGCATCTTTTCAGCTACCGCAGCAATCCGACAGAATATATAAGATACAAAAGAAAGCTATCGGCATTCAGCCGTCTGACAAAATACTCTGCCCGCGTCTGGCCTTGAACAACCTCTGGCATGGCATATCTTTTTGCCATGGCTGACTGGAACCGTGTGCCTTCTGCCGCTGCACCAAAAACCCAGCTCGTCCTTACTTGTTGACCCAACCATGCTTCACCCGGTTATGCTTCTTAGTAGCGTTTCAAGCACCCTCTTTCTCGTCTCCATCACCTGCACCTCCAGCTCTTCAGCTTCCTTCCACCGCCCCTGATTCTTGTACATCGACAACAGGTTGGCCATGCTGGTCAGCGTGTCTGGATGCTCGTCCCCAAGCACCCTCTTCCTCATCTCCATTGCTTGCACAAATAACTCTTCAGACTCGTTGTACCGTCCATCACTAAATAGTGTCGTAGCATACTTCTATGCCAAGGTTGATCTATTCCTGATCTCTTGCTCAACGAGACTATGTGATAAAGCGTATTTAACATGCGGAAGTAATCGTCTCCACTTACTTCTATTACCATGATTCTGGGAACACCCTGAGTAGCTGTTTGATAGCATTTCGGGTCCATTGGTCCAGCCTCTCCTGCTTTCGAAGCTACTCCCGTAGAGCGCGATGCACCAGTTGGTGAACATCGAGCGCGGATTCGGCAGGCCGCCTTATAATAAGCGCGTAGCTGCTGAGAACTTTTATTGCATCTTCCCTTTCACGAGGCAACGATGCTTGTAGATAATCCAGCGGGATGTCTTTTCGGTCTACGCAGGCGGCAAGAAACAGATAGTCTGCTGCTAGCGTATCTCTACGGCGGATCTGGTCCATGGAGATAAGTAGTGTGGTAGCTATAAAACTTTTTATACCGTACTCCTGTAGCTTGTACTTAGATAATTCGCTATCATGCTCGAGAGCTTCTTTCTTTCGTTTGACTAGTTGTGATCGGTACTCCTGTAACGTGACATTTCTGATATTAATATAGGCTGCTGCTTGGACAACTGCTAAGGGGAGATATAATAGCTTTTGTAGTAAAAACTTCACCTCCTGCTACCGGAGTATCTAAATAGTTTTCTAACATCCTTTGGGCAGTATCTGGTGTCATTTCCCCTAGCTCTACAATATTTTGCGGTGATAAACCCTTGGCTGTGTCACTGTTAATTGTTGTGAAGATGATAGAACATAGTTCCGACTGTGGAAGGTAGTCCATTAAGTTAGTAGCTCGTGCCGTGTAAATTAGCAAACACTGCCTTGCTGTCAGAATATTGGTAACCAGGATAAACGTGGTGCTCGCTTATTACACCACGGACTATGGTATCGGAGTAGCCAGGGTTACTAATCTGATACAGCACTATCTTTTAGTTCTTACTGTCGGTACTATTTTCGTTGTTTTCTAAGACATAGATTTCATACTGTTCCGTCCTTTTTGATACACACCTGCAGTATATAACACCTAGATAGTACCACTCTTTTGAGAAAAAAGCCATGCATCTTTTCAGCTACTGCAGCAATCTGACACTTGCACCCTTTCAATTTAGCTGAAATTTCACCAACTGCTTAATATTTGCATTTTCATCGTTCCAGCCAGGAACGTCGAGCTTTTGGGCAATACTTACATACGATTGATAGAGACTATCTATATTGCTTGTATCAATCCAGAAGATATAGTAATTCTTGTTTATTTGTCTTATTTCATACGCAAGCTCGAGTAATAGCTGTGATTTACCTACTCCTTCGGGTCCTACTATCGCTGATACTGTAGTTTGCTTGTCTCTGAGGAGATTTGCTTCCAGTTCCGCAAGCTGTGATGTCAGATATATGAATAGCTGATAGATTGAAGGATGTCGCTTGATTCTACAAATGAGAGCTGCAGAGAGCTGATTATATACAACAGTATTGTTCCAAAACGAACGTTCCGTAACGGACGGGACGGAGACATACTAATCGTACTAAACACGACTAAATACGACTAAAACACGACTAAGAGACGACGCTATCGTGTTTTCTATCTCTTCGGTTAGACGATACAAAAGAGGGTAAGTGACCACGCTATGCTGGGGTCAGTGGTCGGCGATCAGCACGACCGATCACAACAGAGAATAGAAGAAACAATACTGCCACCACTGCCACCACTGCCACCACCAGGATATCCAGTCTGACATGTGACTCTCGACCCACGAAATGATCGTTTCGGGAAAACGGAATGATAGACGGTGCGCTAGTAGCTGCTTCCACTTCCATCTAGGGTCTTCCCAATGCTTTCTCCTTTCCCTCGCCATAGGAGGTTAGCATGGAGATATCGAGAATTCTAAAAGGGCAGTATATATTGTCTTCTTCAGTTGTTTTGCGATTTTCGGCCCATTCCATTCGCTCGGATATAGTGAATCCGTCTAGAATAGGGATTTATGAAGATAGAAGAGTAGCTCCATAGCACAAGAGGCTGCATGCGCAGTATTGTAGATAATGCAATACAATGGATTAAAAAAAAAGAATTCGTCTAAGGGACAACCCGATATCGCTTTAAGTGGAACGCTACTGATATCACATACCAGCTGTTTAAGAGATATTTTATCGCCTATCCGACGTCCTTCACTGGAAAAGAACTCGACTGATACAGGAGCAATAAGTTCTTGAAGTGTCCAACCTTGAGTAAATGTTAGATGGTGAGGCTCGCTACCGGGTAAATGTATGCTTACTAGTTCAAAACAGTAGTGAAAACAATGGTATGGAACGGTAGCTTGAGACAGAGCGTCAAACCGTATTAAAATAGATCTCTGACAAGAGCACGGATCTATGGTGTTTTATCTGTTCTCTTTCTGACCCAGTATCATTGTCAACTGTTCAGTAGATAGTCCGTATCTCTCTCAGTAGTTGCAAATCAAGCGATATATTCAATGCATCTGCAGATCCAGTTTATCTAACAGTTACGAGCCCGGACTTTGTGTTGTTTTGAAGCCGTACATCTTGCTCAATTTCGATCCGTTTATACTCATCTCATTTTGAATCGATATATTCGAATCTTTTGAAGTCAGCTGTGCTGCTCCACCGTTGTTTTTACCTATCTCTTGTGCTATCAATTTAGATATGTCGACTTCAACAAATCCTTCGTCTCAAGTGGCCACAGTCACTCTGAAAGATGCCTCTGACTGGCACAATTGGTACTATCTTATCAAGAATCAGGCGGAAATGGAAGATATCTGGGAATATTGTGATCCAGATCTTCAAGAGAAACCTGAGTTACCATCATCACCGCCCAACCGGCCAATGTGAAAGAATGGCTCCGTACAGGCACTCCACCAACTGGAGAGACCCAAGCATCTATGACCGGATTGTACACCTCGTTTAGAGCTAACGCCAGAGATCAATCAGAAAAGAGAGCCAAGATCGTGAAACTCTATTCTCTGATTACGAGTACTGTTCCAGCCAGCAACCTACCGTTAAGTGAGGAGACGAAAGAACCATACACCCTTTTAAAGAAGCTTAAGTCAAGATTTAAGCTTGAAGACCGGACGATTCGGAACGAAGCATACAGCAGGTATCTACATCATCTGCGAACAATTAGAAAGAGAGATATTGACGCTTGGTGTACAACTTACCTAGGCTTGTATGAAGACTGCATCCGTTTTAAAGTCCCCGAAGTGGCCGGAGAAGGTCCAATTAGGGATCTACTAAACACTCTAGCCAAAACCTATGAACAATGGGCAACAGCCAAAGCTGTCAACGTAAACGACCAGCTCGACGCAAATGAAAAGGTCGAAATTTCGATGATCATATCTCAATTCCGCAATTACCACAAAGCCCAGACAATCAAAGACCCAGTTGGAGGTGTGTTTGCTGCACTCCAAGGCCAGTCTCTCGATGAATCCACCACACAAGCTATTGTTTCCACGGCAAAGAAGACGTCTAGAAATGGCCGTCTTAAGAAGTGCCTTTGTGGGAAAGACCACCGTTGGGGAGCCTGCCCTTATATCAATCCACGAGCTACAAAGCCAAAAGACTATTCCGAGACCACCCAAAAGCTCGTTGATACCAAGATTTTGGAGCTAAATGAGTGGCAACGACTCGCAATCCAGAAAATTCGAACATCTAGGCCAGAGAAGGCTAAAGATGAGAAGGAAGACGCCTCTAAATCTGACGACAATCGAAAAGGAGACATTGGTATGTTCGTTGGAGCAAAGTTTTCGGGTCCTGCAGACATCGTGTTGGCAAATGCACGTTCTTCTAACAAACACTGGCTTCACGACTCCGTTCTTCTTGATTCGGGATCTAGCATCATATAACCAACGATCGGTCAAATTTTGAGATTGAAAGTTACTGCGATAATCGATGGATTGAAGTAGGAAAGGGGTCATGCCAGATATTAGCGAAAGGCAGGTGGACAATTGAAGTTGAAGGACTAGAGGGTACCCGAAGAATGATTTTCAGGGAAGCTTATCTCTGTCCGGACTTTAATGCCTCTGTTATTGGTCTCAAAAGCCTTAGAAAACGGGGAGAATTTTGGAACCACCGTCGTGGCTGTCTTGAGTACGAAAACGGAGATATGATGTGTAAAGTTTTGGAAAAAGGCGACCATTATCTATTGAACTATAAAGATGTTGTTCAAGTCGGATCAGTATTTACTGCTCACAAATCAACAGACCCAAACCCTCCAGTAAGCGCAACAAGTAGACGTTGGCATCGGATTATGGGCCATTCCGGGCCTGAGGCAATCAAGCATCTTACTACCGATGTAGTAGGAGCAGAAATAGATGGCAGAGGACCATCTACAATTGATTGCGAGGTTTGTGCTGTCTCAAAGGCAACAGAAATTGTCAGTCGACGCCCTTTAGACGAGCCGGCAACACGGATTTTCCAACGGGTATCCTATGATATTGTATCATTCCCACCGGGTTATAATGGCCATCGTTATCTCACCCACTACCATTGCGACTACTCTCACTGGATTGATCTAGAGACGTTAGCGACAAAGCTAGAGACGAATGAAAGTAATCGCAAGTATTTTAAACGCACCAGAACTCAGTTTGGAGTTGAAATTCAAAGATTCAAAAGTGACAACGAGACAGCGTTAGGAAAAGCTCACAATAGGCTTTTAGATGAGACAGGTACGATAGCAGAGCCTTCAGCTCCGGATACTCCAGCCTAGAATGGTGATGCTGAACGATCTGGAAGGGTGATTATTACCAAGGCTCGTTCCATGTCCACTGATTCTATGATCCCTTGGGAGCTTTGGACGGAAATTGTAGCAGCAGCAGTGTTTATTAACAATCGGACACCTCATCGATGTGAGCGGCCTCTAGTAATTGTGTTCCAACTATCTAGTCCAGATGCTATCTACAATCAAGATGAAGAAGAAGAGAAGAGTCTGAGGGTAGGTTTGAAGGAAATATTACTGGCTGATCTTCGGATGTAGGGCATCCCATACCACTAGGCTCTAGCCTGTTACAATCGATCGCTTAACTGGAAGACACCGTTTCAAGTAGTAACAGGGCGAAAACCGAATATATCTCACCTTAAAACATACGGTTGCCGAGCATACGTCCTAGATAAGCACATTCCACGTCTCCAAAATCTCCGACCTAGAGCAATGATTGGATATCTTGTAGGCTACGATTCCACAAACATCTACAGGTTCCCAGCAGGAAACGGGTGTTCCGATCCAGAGACGTCAAATTCAACGAAGATCGGTTCTATGATCCAACAGTGCTGGATTTCGGTCATTTACTACGTGAGAGAGCTGATGAGGTGATCGTTATGCTTGAAGTTCCCCCTATGATCACTACAATTGAAGAAGTTGACGAACCAGTGCTCCTTGAAGATATCGTGGACGCTGAGGCGACTCAAGTTTGCAATTTGAAGCAGACGACGCAAACAGCAGTTGGCAAGGCCAAAGATGGAAGGGTGGACCAGTCCGGGACATTTCCTACCCCCCCTCCAGACACACCTCCAACATCAGACTCACCGTCAAATTCGCATGTTTTAACACCAACTTCAACACCTTAACTCTCAGCACAACCACAGCAACTAGATAGAACAACTGGAAATGCTGACGAAGCGCAAGAAACGAGTCTCAGTGGCCCTACGGATTCAGCTGATGCTATGGAAGACCCCGAGGCCGCGCCGCCAAGCGTATCACTCTCCGACCATCCACGACAGAGGCAATCGTCGTCTTCTTTAAGGACAGATGAAGAAGGAGAGGTAATAGAGGTAGAGAGGGGGCAAGATAAACCCACACAGGAAGAGCTAGTGGAGCAGCAGATCCAAAGCGAGCTTCATACCAG